>VZTI01004409.1:239918-265429 GCA_013397865.1 Struthidea cinerea
TTTTTTTTAATGTTAATACAATCTAAAATCTAGCATTAAAAAATTTACCATTATACACCTGGTATATTGACTGCTTATGGCGCATGCTTGTCTTGGCAAAAAAAACCCAAAACAAATTGGCTCCCCTCCCACCCTCCCCGTTCCTTTTGGAAGCAATCTAAAAAAGCAGGCTGGAACACAACTGCTTCAAGGGCAAAAGAAAAAATAATACCTGATGCTTTGATTTTTGTCACATGGCACTGGTTGTGGAATTGCACGCGCACAAACACGCACACGCACCCGGCACTCACACAGGCACACGCACACACACTACAACCTGCTCGTGAGGAAAAAGTTTGTTAGGTCAGGAGTGCCAGTGGCACATGAAGGCTCCCAGCTGTGTGTGCAACTTTGGATTTGGTACCCACTTCACGTCACCTTGAATCCTCTGACATCCACCAAGGGGGTAATGTAAGGCATACTTTGCTGGAACAGTAATAATCCATGCTTCATGCTCAAGAGCTGAGTCTCAGAGGAGGACTGGCTTGCTCTACTCCCTTTGGCCTCGCTCTGTCTCACTCGAGGAACAAAAAACCCGAAACAACAAAGAACTGGGAAAAACAAGGAAAGCAAAATAAGACAAATCCCTTTAAATGGACTTTCGCCGTTTCATCAGCCTGTGGTTATCTGTAAAGCTGTGCAACCCAGGTGAGATGGAGCTGACAGGAGATGGGAAAAGGCTGTTTTTTAATGTGCTTGGCGAGATCTCCTCTATCTTGTAAGAGATGGAGTGAAAGTACTGGGGGTTCAGCTTTGAGCTGAACGAATTTTGGTGGGACACCACCCGGCTGGTGTACTCGTGGGACCTGTAACACATGCAGGAACAAACTGACTGAAGGTCTGTTACTTCGGCCTTGTACCGTGGCCGACCATGCTGGGAGTCCTCTTGGATGTGGATAATCATGCTGTTGCGGTTCCCTGCCAGGGACGCCCGTTCCTCGGCATCCCGCCTCTCGTCCTCACTGTTCATGGTCAAGAACCTGAGAACAACCAGATTTAGAAATGCCCCAATGACTGTCAACCCCACTAGAATGTACATAAAGCTAAAAGCCACGTAGAGAGGCTTCTTTTGAAGGGCCCCTTTGGTCTGCAGGGCCACATAGTCTCCAAACCCTATCGTAGTCAATGTTATAAAGCAGTAATAGTAAGCATGGAAAAAGCTCCATTCCTCGTACTGGGAAAAGGCTGCTGCTCCAATGCAGAGTGTCCCCATGCAGGAGAAGAAACCCACAGTGACCATGTTTTCCATGGAGACCTCGGTGCTCCTCATGCCACAGCACTTTTTGATGCGTTTCAAGAGGTACTTGACGAAGGTGTTCATGCGCTCGCCCAGGCTCTGGAACATGACGAGTGTCAGTGGGATCCCCAGGACCGCGTAGAACATGCAAAAGGCCTTCCCCGCGTCCGTCCCTGGGGCAGCATGTCCGTAACCTGGGAAGGGGGATGGAAACACAGGACAGTCAGCAGGGCAGGTGATGGCCACGGTTCCCCTGTCATGCAAGCCATGCAAATCGCTCTGATGCCACGGCCAGATCCAAAGCTGCAGGGACACTGCAGTCACACCATCTTCCCCTACCTCCTCACCCATGCCCTGTGTCTGAAGTAGGTAAGGCAAAGAACAGCAGAGCTGTTCACACAGGAGTGGGGAAGATGAAAGAATGGGCAAGCCATTCTACCTCAAACAATGCTGAGTCTCCTAAACAGGTTATATCGCATTAATTAACTGAAGAAATTTCATGTCTGTCCAGTGTCACATGCAACAGTGGAAACTTTGGAAATAGACTCTCCCACAGTGTTTCTGACAGTAGCTGGTGTTGCCCTGTCCCAAAATCAGATTATAGTGATGGCATCCAAATTCTGTGTCCGCCGACAGCATGAATTTAACAACATCCAGATCCACCACCCAAAGAAATTCCTTTTCAAACTCCTCCATACTGAATAAGCCTTTCTCCAAGACAATTTATGAAAGTCACTCATTACTGGAACATCATAGGAATTTAGGGGTTTAATGCTTGTTCTATCTTTACTTACTGGAAGAATAAACAACTTACCAGCTTGTGCCATAGTTTTACAGCTTTGACAGTTAGCATGGCAAAGGCAATTTCATCAGGATGTTAAACTAATCCAGGACAGAGGATGGACCATGTTTCACAGCACAGTTTTCAGATGGTAAAATCATGGCTAAGCCTTTATTCTAAATCAAACCATAAGTAGGGGGCTGTTTTGATATTATAATTATACCTTTTCACATTACATTGCTTTAAAAATCTACATTTCTTACAGCTGATATTTTAAGGGACTGTATCAAAGTTTCCAAAATGGGATGGCTGGTACCCACTTGGCCATTGTGTGCATTCACTATGTGGCTACCACAATCTAGAGTCCCTTTAAAGTCAGTGAGTAGAAATATGTACTTCACAAGGGCAGTTCCTGTTGTGTACACAGAGCATCTAAAATAGGCAGTGAGTTATTCTCAGGAGACAACTAATTCCCTACAATTATTATAATAGAAATATTGGGACAGAACTCAGTTCAAGATTAATATACCTACATTTATGTATTTGCATGTGTTCTATGTGTCCAAACTCCCATTACAGTCAACAAAGATTCTATGAAAACAGGCAGTAGTGAGTTATTTAACTGACCATCCCAAGTCTGGCAAGATGAAATGACAGTTCTGAGTGTTCATTGATCATGTTCATTAGGTCCCCATTAGACTGACTAGACATCTGCTGACTGCAGAAGAATTTAGACACCCACAGAACTGGCAGACAACTACCTGTAAACAGCCAAATGAGGATATCCTAATCATGATAGTCACCTTGAGTGACTGTCTCCAGTGTAGGTGCCTGCACCGTAGATATTGAGGGTTTAAATCAGTTTTCCAGAAAGAGTCATCTAGCTTCATACAAGAACCCCTGATATATCAGGATACCATAGACAGCTGGTAGATAAAACACAGGGCATTCAGCAGACCCACACTCTTACAGATCTGAAGCTGGAGGACAGACCTGACCTGAGATACCACTCAGGCAGGACCACTGAGGAGCCCTGCCCACCACCTTTAGACTCAGGTCATGGACCTGCTGCTCTGAATTTTTTGAATCCTTTTTTGAAACTGTTGACACTCCACACCTCCTCAATCTCCTGTGGCAACAAATTCCAGAAGTTCACTATCTGCTATTTAAAAAGGCACATTTTAATTTCAAGGATATCTCCTTGTTTCAGCTAGAACACCTTAGCTACAGTGTTGAAGTTCTAAATCTTCCTTATCTACCACCTTCATGGCTTCAGCTAAGCTCAGCTTTATCTCTGCTCTCAATTTTTTCCTGTCTAAACTGAAGCCACAGCCTTTTTACTCACTTAGCAGAAGTCACATTTGCTTGATCATTTCCATGTCCTTCTCTGGACCTTCTGTAGCTCTGCCACACCACTTCTGAGGTGCAGAAACCAGAACTCTGCCTTCCTGTCAGGATGGGGCTGCACCTCAGAGTCTGCACTTTGACTAGAACTAAAATATGAACACCAGACAACCTTCAAAATGTAAAGCAAGAGTGGACAAGGAAAACAAAACAAGAAAACCAGCAAGAATCCCCTTCAAAAAGCAACAGGTTCATTATTATGTCAGTTAGTAGTTGTTGACAGATGGGATGTAAAAACCACTTTATAAAAGAAGCACAAAACTCAAAACAGGAGGTTCTTTCCCAGGTTATAAAGGATAGAGATTCACCTCTTGTATTGAGCCAGATAGTCTGTTCATCCTAAAAAGCAGTTTCCAAATTACCTGGAAAGGAAAGTGTCTTTACCAGATTGATACTGGGTTAGTTCCACCTGACTGTCCCTCAATAAAGGCTATAATTGCCTCTCATTACTAAGATCAGCTTTAGAACTACAGGGGTGTTAATTAAACCAGGGATGTCTTCCCATTTTATAGCTTTAGTTACAGATGATAAAGAGAAGGAAAGCTTCAGAAAATGTGATTTTCCAGATGGTTGCAGAGATGGTAGTTGGTGGAAACAACTTTTACTTTGGGTTCTAAAAATAAATATTTGGGGTGAAAAAAGGTTGCTTTGGATCCTGCTATAACCTTCTCATTAAAGATATCCCCAGAAACAGTTTAGGGAGATCATAAAACATTAATATTATGTGCTTACAAACTATCTCACAATTGAATTTCTGAGATTTGCCACAGACTTTGTAATTATATATCCCATAAGATAGGAATATACCCATATCCCTGTTTTACAGATAGGGAAGCAGAGACACCAGCAGGCTTTAATTTTTCCCCAGTTCACATAAGTAGATAGAATATTCAGAAATTCTGACTTCTATCCTGCCCCAAGTCATACTCACATTCCATAATGTCAGATAAATATCTCTAACTGTATTTTCACCATGAATCTGGGGTAAAGAAAGCACTTTATTAATCAAGCTGGAAAAAGATTTTTCAAATAGGTCAGTGTATAGGGGATCAGAGTCACATATTTATCCTATGCAACATGGCTTTAAGGAACACCTTAGTCATTGCCCTAAACATTCTGAAATGAGGGGTTTTGAGAGGCCAAAGACAGACTTAACTCTCTATTACTTAAGCACTGCAGAATCTATCCAGCAATGTACAGAGTAATGCATGGAAAGCAAACTGCAGCAGTGCATGCTCTCTAAAATTCAGTATTTTTCAAATCTAAAACAAACCACTCTCTTCTTAACATCAGAGACTGCCTCTGGGAAGAAGGGGAAGGTGAATAATTGCCCAAGGAAGAGGGGCACAAAGGATCATTAATGCTGGGAAAGCACACAAGTCACAGAGTCAGTCTCCAAGTAGTTGGGTTTTACTTGTATCAAGTAAAGGCAGAAGCAGAAGCAACTGCTTTGGTAGCAGATTTCAGCTACCAAAATTCTTCCTGATTTTCTCTACACGAATGTCACTGCCCTTTAGCAGAGTATAAAGAGATGTCTTTTGGTCATCCATAAGAAAGACAAGGCTTAAAGAGAAATAGAAAGGTTAATCATGACATCAGGACATCTCTCTCTTCTGTGGTGAAGAAGAAAGATCAAGCAGAAGACCTTAGTAGTGGGTACAGGAAATGCATCCCTTAACAGGCCACAGAGCTAAGATAGCAGTGAGAAAGGGATGGATGGAGCCTCACACTGGACCACACCTAAGTAAACACTGCCTACCCTACTCTGGTATAGTAACTGGTTTGCTGAGGTCCCACAATAGAGCAATGTGACCACAGCAGGCAGTTTTTCCTGATGTTTAATGAGATATCATTTGAATGATCAAGGAAAGTCTAAGTAACTCTCACCCTGACTGGAAGCAATGTTATTAGTACTCTCCCTCACTTTCATAACCCCTCTCAGCTTCTTAGGCTTTCAAGACAGAGCTCATCTGGGCTCAAGAAGGATACCTTGGCACGAAGAAATGTCATGTTTCAGTGTTACTCCAATTCTAGACTGTGGAGTACCAATACACCACAAAATCCACCTCCTCCCAGTCATGGAACAGCTGGGCTACAGACACTAAGCAGAACTGCAGGAAGGTGTAGGTAAAGGAAGAAAAGAATCACACTGTAAGGGCTGGCACCGAATCAGTACTCTGTTGGGGTCTTCCCAGCCTTCGGTTTTTCTGGGCCTTGTGCATTCTCTGATGAAAAATTCTCAAAGACCATGTGCACCCACATGTAATTCTAGAACAAAAAAGGAATTCTGTTTCCTTGTTTACCAGAGTGTAGCTATGAAGGTATGAGGAAAACCCACTTAGAGCCTTCTTCAAAGCTTATTTTTCTTTGGTGCCTTTCAGATGAGACACAGAGAGAAACTACTCATTACAATATCTCCGAGGTCCAGCTGGGGACAACCCCAGTATTTTTCTCTGAGTTGTGAAGAGACATTGTGCTGGGATACCAGCCCACAACCAGAATGTGCAGAGGAACTCTGAGCACAGCTACCCTGAATCCAACAGTGACCACAAGCAGATGACTGAGGAAGAGCATAGGAATGCTGTAATTCCATGTGAGTTTTCCCCCAAGACTTCCCACACCCAGCCTCATTATTTGGTGCTCAGGGATTTACTAAGCCAGTTTTTGCTGGGTTTAGTAACACACAATGGATTTCTCTTCCATGAGCTTGGGCATTGTCCCTTCAATGTGTCTGAACTTTCTGCAGCTGCAATATCCTGTGGCAAGAAGGTTCAGAGATCAACCATGTGTTCTCTAAAAAAATTGCCATTGCTCCTTTACTTCCCTTTCATTACTATCATCTGATGGTAATGGTATCTCCTTTTTGGAAGAGACGAGGAACGATCATTCCCAATTCCCCTTCTTTGTGCCACTCATGATTTTATAGACCTTTTATCAACAAAAATGCTATGTTGTATTCAGGCCCCAAGCAAGTTTCTCTGGCACTCTGCAGCCTCATGTGGACAGAGCAGCTTGCTTAGATCTACACCAGTGATTCTGGCACCACGCTCAGCTGCGGGGTACAGACAGGTCCATAACATCTGCCTTCTCCTCAAACACAAATTCCCTGGAATAACACTTTGCTTCTGGGGAAAAAAGGGTCTTAAACAAATTCATGCTATTGCAATGATACAGACCGCCTGGAATAAGTAAATCCATAAGAAAAAGAAAACATTATGGGAAAAAATCCTGATCCTGAAAAAATTCAGTGTGTCGCTTCTACATGGTAGCCATCTCCAACACTGAAAGGTGGTATTTACCCTAGCAAACCAAACTGAGCTCAAGTTCTGCCAGAGGAGGTTTAGGGGGAAAAAAATCATGAAAAGGAATGTAGGGCATTGGAACAGATTGCCCATGGAAGCAAAACACATGTGACTGTGGCACTTGAGGACATGGTTTAATGGTGAACACGGTGTTGGTGTTGGGTTGACCATTGGACTTGATGATCTTAAGTGTCACCTTCCAGCCTTAACTGTTCTGTGATTTTGAGGATGAATTCCACCACCAGCCCATGATGTCACCACTCTATCACCAGCCCAGCCCATTATGGCTTCATCCTGGAATAACCAGCACTGTCCTAGGCAAAGTCCATGCCTGGTCCGCACATGGAGGTTAACGCTGGCCAGGGACCACTGCAACTCAGCACCCTCCTGGGGCAGTACTTGTGTTTATCTATTACTGGCATTCAATGTGTCATCTCTGTTGGCCTCTGTGTCCTACAAAACACAGGTCCTGCTTCACTTCACAGCACAGGTAGAGCCTGCATGGGTTTTCTGAGTGTCTTTCTACGCTGGGCTCCGTCAGAGACTGAGAGAGGTTTGTCTCTAGATGTGCATTGGTACCAGGCCAAGTACATGGCCAGTGTTAAAAAATAAAAACTGTGACAGCGGTGAGTTAGTTATAGGTCGTGCTCAGGCCAGAGTGTATCTGCAGAGCAGCTAAGCCTCATTCACATTCGCATTTAATGTGCAACAAGTCTTAGATGTCTTGAATCTCAAAGCAATGCTCTACATTACTCATGAGGGATGCTTTGTTTCTCTTAGGAGGAGGTTTCTCCCCTCATTCATGGACACATCATTCATCGCCATGATGGGCATTTGGGCCAGGCTGTCTCTGACAACAGTCTCCGGACAGGAATTAATTTCTCTGTCTGTGTGACTCAAACCCTTCTTACTCATGCTGGCAGCAGCCCAGGCCAGGAGATAATGAAGAGAGGACAGTGGCACCTGTTTTTCAGATGGGGAAGCGTAATTCAGATTAAAACATTTTCCTGATGTAACACACTTCACATCAGAGGTTCATCTACGTCAGAGAAACTACCACAAGGATCAGGCTGTCTATCCGCTGGATTTGCTGCTCGTGCTTTCAGCTTTCAGCAGGAAGAAGAAACAACATGACCTTTGTGGAGCAGATGAAAGAGGTTTTCAGGAGGGATCAGGGAGATACTTCATCTAACTAACTGATAGTAACTCATTTACCAGGACAAAGACTTTCTCCTGTAAGGTAATCAAGAGCTGCTGTTACCTGGATGAAAGCTGCTGTGTAACTACACCACCCTCCTGGCACACGGGCACTGCTGACTGCTCCCTCTTCTCTCTCACACGTATCTGGCCTCTCCCTGAATCCTGCTGCCTTTCTTCTCAAACATCTCCATGACCTCTTTTTTCTTGTATTCCCTTGTCAAGTGATCTTGCTGTAGACTTCAGCTCAACAATCGCTCTTAGTTTTGCACATCCCCTTCCATCCTCAAAGACATCCTCCCCTTCCAAGCTCAAAAGACAGTCTCTAAAGTCAGGATAAAGCATGGCACATGTCTCCCTAAGGAACACACAGCAATACATGATAATATCATCTCTTGTTGTGAAGACAGAGAGAGGAAAAAGAATCTGACTTGCCCAGATGCAACTTCAAATCCTAAATCACTCTACAAGCTCGGCACAGCCTCTAATCCTGGCTCATCCCTGGTCTGTTACAACTACTTCCATGTCCTGGCTGCAGACATAATGTCATGCCACCTTGGAAATTGCATTAACTGCTTTGTTTTATATCAAACCTGCAGATGATCTCCTATTCTGGGTGGCAGGGATGCAACAGGCTTCCATGGATTTTTTCTCCCCACCACAAGCACAGACTTCTTTTCTTCTTGATCTTGAAATCAAACTTCCCAGATGCTCAGGGAAAACAGCTTCAAAAGCAGCTCTGATGGGAGAGGCAGGCACAGGCAACATGCAGCAAGGAAATGAGGAGGAAAAGGAAGAAGTGGTTTCTCTCTGTGATCTCTGGGATCTGCTGGGCAGCGGGTGAAGACACAGCCAAAGCCACTCGTGCAGGTGGAAGGCCACCCATGCACACTGTGAGTCAGGACAGACAAGTGTTTGGCTTCAGGAATTGCCTCTGCAGCAGTGGCTCCTGTAAGCCCACCAGGGATGCTGAATCTACTGCTTGTCAGCACATCCAGCAGCAGACCTGAAGGACTCATCCAAAACCGATGCGACTGATAACTACTGCTGCCACTCATTCTTCTCCCACATTTCGTCACTCCCTCTACTCTTCTGGTCTGCAGCCATCCCACATTATCTCCTTCCTTATGGAACCTGAACCTTCCACTCTGGAGCATTACTGATAGCAATTTCTTGCCATAGCTTCTCTTCCAGCCACACCAAGTTGCAGTAAATACTGGCCTGGTGAATGCTCTGCATCACCCAACCTGCCTGTTGGCATCAATTCCCACCCCTGACCATTATTAGATGTGGCTAAACCATGTCCCATTGGAAGACTCAACCACAGGAAAAGTACCAAGAGTGCTTGGGCAACTGCTTAAGAACACAGCCCTGAATTCTTACAGCCTTGATGGAGCAAGAACTGAGGCCATCAGCTGTAACAGCATTCTGGGCAGTCCTCTTGTGGGTGGCACTTGGGAAGACAGTTATGTTGCTCACACTAGCTTAAATTATAGGGATCCAAAGGCAGCAATTTAGTGAAACACAGCCATGCTCATTTCTGATTCAGGGTAGGACTTAGGACTTCAGGTTTGGCTGGTTTCAACTGGGGATCACATGCAATACAGTCAGGTGTTCCCTGTAAGAAGTTGACCGTCTTGAAGAGATTTCCTTCGGATTCTGAGAGGGTCAAGGCAAATAATGTGTCCCAGTCCCTGCAAGGCTCTCAGTAAGGTCACGTTCATGAGACGCATTGGAGAATTGTGTTTCAGAGGTTCCCAGACTGCTTAGACTGCACTTTCCTCCTCCTTCCCTGTCTGGACTCCACCATAGCATGTACAAGGGATGGCCTCTGCTGTTCCTTGCTGGATGCCTCCCTGGGGAGGTGAGAACACAAATCTGTTCAGTTCATTGGGGCAGAGCAGCTGGAGGTGCTGCTTATTCTGCCACACTCCTGTCAGAGGCTTGTGCCCACAGAGTTTCCACCCTCCCCCAGGTGGAGAGACTTGGGGGCTTCTTTGCTTCCCATGGAAAAGATCCTGTATGCCTCCTGGACTTAGACCTCAGCAGGACACAGCTCCTCTGTTTTGAGACCTATTGTTTCTGCATAATGCAAAAACAGAGATCTGGTCACACTTGGCCCTTTCAAATACCCACTGGATTAAGGCAGTAAGGAATAGGTTTATGAGTTTAAACCAAGGCATAAAAAACTTTCCTTTTTCTAATTAGTTCTGTGTTTTTCTCATTTCTTGGTAAGGATGATCCGTCTATATCCGTATCTCTGCCCATCTGTTTTTCCTCCACAATAACTTTGAAGCTGCTCACCAATTTCCACCACTTAGAAGAAATTGTAATGTGAACTTGATAGTGATCTGTTCTGCTGGGCCTGCCATCTGGCCAATCTGAGAATACACATAAAAGGGCTTAAAAATCAACACACACACAGTGCAGGCTCAGCTGCAGCTGGGATCAGCTCCTTCTCTGGCCAGTTACTGGAAAGAAACAAGAGCTGGAGGTCCTGCAAGGTGGAGTGAGATGTAGCAGCATGGGAGAGAACTGCAGGAATAAGATGTCTCCATCACCTTATAAAGCAGCCTGTGATGGAATATCCGTCTGCCTGCAAGGATGAAGATGCAAATCAGGGTTCAAGAGAACTGGGGATGTTTTTGAGTTCACAGGAAACCAGGCTTGACTACCACTGCTGCTCAAGGAATAACTTGAGCAAAAGACAAAATGTGAAAAAACTTGCTTCAAAAAAAACCAAAAATATTTGAGACTTCTGTATTTGGTTGTGTTTGTTACTTTTTTTCTTTTGAATGTGAATCTTTCCCCTTTTTTTCTGTTTAAAATTTACACTATAAAGGGTTTTACTAAAAAAGTAAATGAGGGAAATTGGAAAACTTCAAATGGCTCCATGAAATCACAATCTTTGTGCTCATCTATCTAACACAGAAAATATGATTAACTCAAACCTCCTCTTGTTGAACTTAGGCACTACTTTTACTGCTTAGATAGGAGATGTCTGCAGTCCCTGGCAATTCTTTTCAATAAGGCAACAGAGCAGCTGAGGTAATTTCCACCTGGTTTACCACCTCACAAGAAATCAAAGATGCCAACCAGTTCATTTTTTACAGATAGAACAGTATCTCAGCTCATCCCTACAATTTCCTCTGCTTCAGAAAAGAGGCTGGAAAGAGAGGAGAGGTTCCTCTCCAGCTCTGTGAGGAAACAACCATTTAAACAGCCGTGATTCTGGTATACCAGATTTGTGTCTGGTGTACCATTCCTGACTCCTCCCAAAACCAACAGCAGCTCTGTGCTGGATTTCCAGCTGGGCAGCAGTTGACAGTTGACTTCTGAGTCAATATTTTCCCATGAGCTCTATTTTTGACTGTCCCTGCACTCTTTTCCTCCCTGTCCTCCTCTCTGCTTGGTTCTCTGAATCAATCAGAGGACTGACCTGAGGCTCACATCATATCTAGTCCCAAGACAAATCATGCCCAGAACAAGTTCTCAATGTGAAGAGAATCGCCGCAACCACTAGGAAAAGACTTTATCAGGTCATGTTATCCATTCCCAGGGGATGGCATATGGTTGTTCCTTACAATACATTCTCCAGGGCTTTGTCCAGTTTTGTTTAAATGATTGAAATAACAGAGTTTCTGCTCTCTGCCTTAGGAAATTGTTGTCCTGTCCAGTAGATCCAGCTATTAGAAAGTTCTTTTTTTGATACACAGCCTGTATTTTTCTTATTCTATGCTGCCTTTTATCACACTGTTCTTTTGTAGCCCTCAATCCAACATCCCCCATTTCTCTCCATCATTGCTCACTCCTTTACACTTCTTGGAGGTAGTCACAGCTTCAAACCTTAGTCAATATTAGTTAACAAACAGAGCTCTGGGAGGCAGAGTCCTGCAGCAAGGAAGACGAGGCATTTTATAACATATACATATGTACATATACATGTCCTTATACAATTCAGATTTTGTCTCTTTAGAAGCAGCTCCTTGTATGATCACTTTTATTGTACTTGTCTGAGATCACTTTTGCTCTTCAAAAACTTTCAAGATCTTTACTAGAGCTGTGCACAGCCCTTCTAGCTGCAGGACCATGGTATCAGGGTTATCAGTTTCCTGGACTGCAAAATATTATCCTTTTAGCATATGTAGGTCTGACTGACCATCACCATAACATTATGTCCTCACTCTATAGCAAACTTTTCCTGATGCTGCCTTTTCTTTACATCACAAAGGCTCTTTCTACTCCATGGATGTGATTGCAAGAAGCTTTTTTTCCTTAATCACCTCTATAAATCGACTTTTTGAGCAATTTTAATAGTTGTCTGTAACTGATTTTTGTTGCTCACAGTTTACTGGCAATGATCTGAGTCCTCTCCATGAGGGGGGAAGATGAAGGACTCACCACCTGCAGAGCTGGCAGGATGATCCAAACAGTACTCTGAGGGATCAGGGGAAGTACATGAGAAGAAGCACAGGTGCTCATGTCTTAACAAAAGACCAAACATCAATGGGTTTCTTCTATGCTGGCTTGATAAGAAAGGGGCACAAGAAACTTCTGATTCCACTTTATTCAAAGAGTTAGTTCTTTTCAAACCACCAGGTCTGAGTCTTCACAGGGTTAATAGGATCCTGCCCTCAGCTCTCAATCTGACACTGCCAAGGCTCAAGAAGCTGTATCTCAACAAAAACCCTGTTAATCAAATATTACCAAAGGCCAGTACAGAGCAGAGTGACAGATCATTAATGACGTAGCACCCACGTCCTCTGAAGCTGTGATGCCACCGGCCAGTGCAGTTCATAGAGTAATGTTGATAAATCCGTGTGACACCACATGCTGCCAGGGCTGGGCTGGTAAAACACAGCACACCCAGCAAGAGACACGGGGAGACACTCGGGGAAGTGGTTCAGATGTGTTTGCACTGAAGCAATCGCATTTTTCCTTTTACAACTTTCCCCTTTATGCAACTAAGAGACACACAAGCACACACAACTTGCCATGAGTTTGCTCAGGTATCTGTTTCAATTCTGTGCTGTTTCTACTGCAGATTTTTCCCATGTGGAAGATAAAAAAAGGGTATTTTCCCAAATTTTAAAAAACATTAATAGGTCCATGGTATTTTAAGCAGATTCTCCATTCTGCTGTTGAGAAACCAGGACTTCCCCCATCCTAAAGGGCAGATAAAGGAAGGGTTAGTTATTCCCACTGTGCTTAGGTTCAATCCCTGCTAGAAAAATATGCCAGCAAATCAATTTAGAGACACAGCTTTGACTAAAACAGAGAAAGCTCTGATCTAGACAAAGTTATACAGATACAAAATCACTTCCTCCAGGGAAGTCTCTGTGTCGGCAGGTGAACAGTAGAGTTTGGAGGAACCCAAAATTCCTCTTCCCTCTTCTTTGCTTGTGATTCTCTGTCCCTTAATGACCACAAAAAAGAAATTAGCCAGAATGACACAAGTTTTCCTGCTTCTAGAACTTCACAATCACAGACTTCTTTACATCTGTTACAGCCTTTATTGTACCCTTCTCTGAAGAAAAGCATCCCCAAACATGTCTTCTGAATCTGGCTGGCTGCAGTTTTGGCCAAGGTTACTTTCCCTGCAGATACTCTAATTTTGCAGCAGCTTTATTAATTGAAACCTGGCTTCAGTGATCTAACAGCAAAAGTCAGTGGAATCTGTCATCATTTCCCCCATTACATGACATATAGGCAGAGCACTAATTCAACTGGACTTACAGATAGATTTCATTGAGTGGGGTACACGGATTTCATTAAAAATGAAGAAAAAAATAATGCTCAAATGCTTTGGGTTCAGTTTATTTTACCAATGTACATGGTTTTTTATTCCTCTTGCTCTTATTCCCCCCCAAAAAACCCTTTATGCTTGAAAATACAAACAAAGAGAAATGCCTCAATTATCCTCTACAAATTGTAAAGTGTGTTCTGCCAATTGTCTTTGAAACACTGAAATCATTCAATCAAAACTTCTGTGAAGGAAGAAGTTCAATTCTGATTGAGAAAGCATTTTTTGAAGCTGAAACCAAGAAATTTAATGGAAATATATTGCCCAATGATATATTGCTCGGTGGAAAGCTGTCCAGCTTTCCACCGAGCCAGTACTAACTTTGAGGCACATGAAGACAGAAGAGCTGAGCTAAAACATGAAGGTCGAAGTTTTGCAACGTTGTTCAGGTTTGGCTATGGGAAGATTTGCTGGAATTGCAGTATCAGGGTAATTACACCAGCCTAACTCACTGGGCTGGCACTTTCAAATGAAGCCACCTCATACATTTTTCGGATAGCAACTTTGATCTCACAGAGGCAAGGGCACACCAGGAGCGTAGAGACCTTGGTACCTTTCCCCAACAAGACAAAGCCGGAGGCATTTCTCATGGGATCCTGTTCCAACCGTCAGAAACTGCCCAAGGAAAGTCAGGAAATTGAGCCTAAGAGATATTAAACCCAGAACCTGAACTTGTGAACTGAAAATCTCCTTCCTAAAAAGATAGAGGTACACCTCAGTTAGGGCTTCCATCTCCACTAATCAAGCTGAAAGACTGTCCCTAAACTCAGTGCTCTTACAGCTGAAAGTTTTCCTGTTTTCAATCCGAACTTGCTGAAGGTCTGATTCTTCTCATGGAAGTTCTTAGCTCAAACAGCAACCCACCTAGTTCAACTTTCCTACAGATTAATAAAGATCAGCCATATCTCACCAGCCTGGTTTGTTTTTTTCCTAGGCGGAATAAAGCAGTCACAGCTAGTCTGTTACATTAGACAGGGTCACTTTGACAGCATTTTGCACCTTTCCAGCTTGAATTCAATTTTCTTGTACATCAACAACCCAAATTTAGATACAGAGCCACAGAAATTCAATGCTGCATTTGTACAGACTTCGAATTGTATTTCATACAACTTTAGACAGCTCTTGTATACAGCACTGACACAAAACCTGAAATGAAGTACTGCATCTCAGACCTGCCTGTCCTTGGTCTGCAGTTAAAAATCCATAGGATCTTATTTTGTCTTACACTGATGAAAATAGAGTAATTTTTCTTGGTGTCTGTGAACTCACAGCACTGTAACTCAAGTACACATGAGCTCATGATTTAACCAGAGACAAGCATGTGAGCTGAGCTCCATGCTAGCATTAAACAGATGGATGCTAAAAAGAAACTTTCCATATACTGCAAGCATCTCTCCCGTGGAATGACCCATGGAAAGCAGGACGGGGTTCATGTGCACTACTGACTCTTGAAGCTGACAGACATATCCCAATTAGTTATTCTAAAAGTGGATCTGTTCAAACTCCTCAACACATTTCCAGTGCCCAGAAAATCCTTTTGCTGAGACCAGTCTGAGCTCTTTCACCTTCCCTTTTATTTCTTTGTTGTTTACAGACATCTACTTCTTCCCCACCAGCCCTGATAAGCACAGCAAGCAGCGAGATTGCGGGAGGCAGTAGAGTGAGACACCATTTAATGCACCTGACTAGGCATAATCAGAGCCATCCATCACTTCAGTTTTCTATTCCCAGCTAACAGGAATAGTCAAACTGAGTGGGAAGAAATGGGAAGTCACTCAGAAAAACTTCTTCAAACCCCTCAGCATTTATCTTCTGCTGGGTGGAAAACAATGACCTACTATATTATTTTAATAGCATAACCAGTGTTTTTAATTTTATTTCATTGCTGAACTCCTCCATACAAGGTGGCTCAATAAATCAGACTGACAAAGTACTTCATGGAAGATTTCTGAGCAGTCATAAACATCATTTGCACAGTTTTTATACCTGAGAACCTCCACCGCGCTCCAAGACCCTGCAGTGGCAGGGGCTATATAAATGACACATGAGATGGCTCCTAACTATTCACAATTCTGCTCTGACAAAGGAAATTACCATCTGCACTTTCCAACCATGGATCCCAGAGAGGGAGAAGGCCTAGTCATGAAGAATATAGATCAGACTTAGAGTTTTATATCCCCCCCCACCAAAAAGGGCTTTCTAATGAGACAAATTATTAGTTTATTCAACACGAGAGAAAAACCACTAAGACACCCCAAGACAAAGGGTTATTTCATAAAATCACAGAATGGTTTGGATGGGAAGGGACTTAAAAGATCATCTCCTTCCAATCCCCTGCCATGCGCAGGGGCCTTTCACTAGACCAGGTTGCACAGGACCCCATCAAACCTGGCCTTCGACACTTCCAGGGATGGGCATCCACAACTTCTCTGGGCAACTTCTTCCAGTACCTTACCACTTTCACAGTGAAAAATGTCTTCCTAATATCTGATCTAATCTACCTCTTTCAGTTTAAAGCCATTCTCTCTTGTCCTATTTAAAACTTCTTCAAACAAAACATCCTCCAGAACCATTCCTGTTGTGATTTAGTCTCATTTCAGCTTCACTTGAAGGTTTTGAAGTTTATATAAATAAGGAGCAGCACTGCTGAGGGTCTACTGGAGACCCTGCCTAAAAGACATTATGTCCCTCCACTTGTCCCATGCATCTACAAGTGGCCTGTATTTGCAGTGGGATTTATTTATCATCTCACACTTGGCCATCTGGGATTGGAGTTGCAAACACATGCTCAATTTTGGACGATCAGTAAGTTTATTAGAATAGTTTTGTGGAAGTCAAGTTTCTTCAACTGCACATTTCTGGGAATCAATATATATTATCACGTGGTGGGTCGACCCTGGCTGGCCACAAAGTTGCTTTCTCATTTCCCGTCCATCAATAGAATAGGGGGAAAAAGTAGGATTGAAAAAGTTGTGGCTTGTGATGAGGACAAGTTGACTGATCAACAGTTACCATCATGGACAAAACATGTTCAACTTGGGGAAGAGTAATTTCATTTATTGCCATTTACTCTCTGACTAGGTCAGTGAGAAACAAAGGGAAAACCAAAAACCCCTTATCCCTACTTCTCCTTTCTTCCCATTCTCAACTTCAGTCCTTCATTCTCAACTCTTCTCTCTCCTCCTCCTCCTCCTCTCCCAATTTGTCACAAGGGATGGGGACTGGGGGCTGTGGTCAGTCCATAACACTTTGTCCCTGCCACTCCTTCTTGCTTACACTCTTGCCCTTGCCCCAGCACAGGGTCCCTCCCATGGGATATAGTCCTTACCAAACTGCTCCTGCATGGGTCCTTTCTCTGGGCTGCAGTTCTTCAAGAACTGCCACAGTGTGAGTCCTTTCCATGGGGTACAGTCCTCCAGGAACTCCTCCAGTGTGGGTCCCCCATGGGCCAGAAAACCTGCTCCAGCATGGGCTCCTTTCCATGACCTGCCATTCCTGCCAGGAATTCCTGCTCCTGTGTGTGCCTGCCAAGGGCTACAGCTTCCTTCAGGGCAAATCCTTCTGCTCCAGCACAGGGTCCTCCAAAGTCTTCAGCATAGATTATCTGCTCTGGGGTGTTCCCCAAGGGCTACAGGTGGATCTCTGCTCCCCCACAGACATCCATGCTCTGCACCAGGGGAATCTCAGCTCTGGCACCTGAGCAGTTCCTCTCCCTCCTTCTGCACTGACCTTGGTGTCTACAGAGTTGTTCCTCTCTCACATCCTCAATCCTCTCTCACAGATGCTGTCTGGCATTTTTATATTTCTTAAATATATCAGAGCGGTCTCACCAGCATTGCTGATGGGCTCAGCTTTGGTGTGTTCCGTGTTGGAGCTGGCTGGAACTGACTCTGTCCAACATGGGGACAGCTTCCCATGTTTTCTCACAGAAGCCACCCCTGCAGCCCATGGCTACCAAAACCTTTCCATGCAAACCAAATACCTATCAACAGCTATTTTATATTTGCTTGGTTGGTTGCTTACAACTCTTGGAAGTAACAGCTTCATTTTCAGACTTGCTACCTCATTCATTGATGGGTCTAATTTGCCTTGCAAAACCATAAACAGTTTGATAGAGCTGTTGTCAGCAGCTTCAAGTGCTCACATTGAGTCTGAAGCTGTTCCTGAGTCCTGAAGACCTCTGACTCCCTGCCTGTGTAGCAGCAGCAGCATTATAAACCTGGCAAGGTTTCATTTATCTCTGCAGAGGACCAGCTTTCAGCTTCGAAGAACCTGTCCCAGGGAGAAGACTCCAGTAAGCACCAGCACATCTACTGGGTAAGCAAGTTGCTTTTCCTACCAGGCAGACAGGTGGGACATGGCCTAAAGACAGAAGCTGAAAATTTCCTTCAAAACAAAAAAAAAAGTCTTTGACTACACTGAATCTCAGATTAACTTCTGTACTCACTGGCCTAATTCTCCCATCAGTTTCTTTCAATTTCATTTCCACACCTCTCCCTTTTTGTTGTTCCTCTTCCTTGCCTGCTCCACCAATAGATCGCTCCATTGCTGTTCTCATGCCCTCACTCTACTTATTTTCATTTGCTGTTATCACCTTTTCTTCTGTTCTATTTTCCTCCTCTCACCCACTTTCTTTCATTCCCATCTGCCTATTTTTCATTCTCCTCTGTCTAATCACAGCAAACACCTGCCTCCAAAGGCAATGCCCCATATTTAAGAGAACTCTATAACCTGTAACCATCTTGTGCAACAGATCTCCTGTGATGATAATTGCCAGCTATAAACCATCAGCCTTATCTCTGCCATCAAGATTAATTCTGGCATGGGGCATTATCAAATTAGCCCTTCTTGGCAAGGCTGCTGGCCTTTAGTTTCCACAAGAACACAATTAAATGGTATTTGTGCAGTCAAGCTAGAGCAAAGCTAAGAGGAGACAGACATAAGGAAGTTATTAGATTAGGAAGTAAAACAACTACTCCTTGGTTAGATCAAGCATTCAAACATATTATATAATATTTCAAAGGCAATACAGGCAAAACAAAACCTCTCAGGCACTTTGCCTCCTTCCCTCCCTCCTTATCTAGGCTGTGGGGAAACACGTATCAGAATAGCAAATGGGGGAAGTCATTACCAGATCTCCAGATTCTGGGTTTGCTCACAAGGTTACTTGTGCCACACCAGGTTAACTCAGTGGGGACTCCAGAGCACAGACACAGCTTGAAGTCCTTCCTAATTAAATACACACACATACACACTGTAATCAGAGCTGTCTCCTCACCCCAGGGCAGGATCTTTGGCTCATATAAGTCAGCAGAATGCCCTGAGGAGCTGCTTTGATTTATATTGGCTAAAAATCCAGTCCCAGAGCCTCTGTGCATACAAGAGGATGTTTTAGAATAACTGGTGAGTATCTGAGCTTAAAGAAGCCTTCTCACACACAGATTTACACTCTGCAGATAGGCATTTGTATGTGCATCAGTGGCAGCTCAAGTTTTACCTCTTCTTCAAATCAGCTTTTGATTAGACATAGGCAGTGCTCTGAAGCTGATGTCCACAAGCTCCATCCTGCTGGGGCAATCGCCCCCTCACTCATTGACACAGTCCAAAGGAAACAATATCAAGCAAATTTGCTGGGTATGCCCTACTTTGTCCTCACAGATGTCCCCCAAATCATTGCATTTGGCATGATTTTGGAGGAAAGCTATAAAACATAAATCAGTTTCTACTCATATATTTTTTTCTCCCAGAACCTGCGAGGGGTTTGCTCACATAGATTAGAAAAGTTAAACAATTGCTCAGCCCCTTCTAAACACCTGTGCCATGTCAAAAAGTAAGCATTACTATCACCATCAGGAAACCAAGGATCCTAATGAGGCTCCTCTTTAGAGGAAAGGAGGTGAGAGACACCAGCTTTAGGGTAGGATCTGCAGTCCTTTGGAGTCTGTCAAGGCCAAGTGTCCCAGGCACTCAAATCATTACACAGTGAAAACACATCCTGTGGGAACCGGGTTCAACTTCTGACAACCCACACAAGGTTTATGTGTGAATCCTGCTCAGCACAGCTTTGTTTCTCCACCCACCCATGGCCAAAGGAGCAGACAGGCTTAATTTACTGCCCTTTAAAAACAGACGCTGGCCTTCAATTTATCTCCATCAAGAGAAAAAAAATATCCAAGCTCCTCAAATGAAAAGCCCTGCAGGATTTTGCCTGAGCAAATGTGAGATGGAGATTTGACAATAAAAAAGACATTTCATTTGTCTTATTAGTGGCTGACTACTGTGGAAGGTGTTCAATCAATTAGACCGATCTTGGCCTCCTGAATTATTGATAGAGAGAGCTGGATTACACTCTAAAATGCTTTTAGTTTAATTGCCCAACCCATCATTGCTTCATTTTCCTTTTCTTATGTATTTACATTTTTTGTTGTTGTTGTTTTGTTATTTAACCGGAGCAGTTTGCCAGCAGCTGACTCTGGCACTTTGCTGCCGTTGGAGGGAGCGAGTGCCGACACCTCGGCCGGGCAGCGCTCGGAGGGTGCAGTGGGCAGGCAACGGTGCTGGCATCCCCACAGATCAAGTGGAACCTGCGGGGAGAACAGGGGCTTCCCACGATGAGAGAGACATGCAGGGGAATCAGGGGGGCTCCTCCTTCCCCTCATGCCCATCCCGTGCATTTTATAACTCCTGGTCCTTTCCCATTTGTTTACCTTCATGCACTGCCTCGTCTTCGCTTTCTGCCCACTTTCCTTCCTTTGCCTTGCATGCAGAATCATAGAATCATTGATCTTGGAAAAGATCAAGTGCAACCTTCAACTAAATACCACCATGCCCAGTAAACCATATCACAAAGTGACACATCTGTTCATTTTTTGAACACTTCCAGGAATGGTGGCTCCACCACTTCCCTGGGCAGTCTGTTCCAGTGCTTAACCACTCTTTCAGTGAAGAAAATTTTCCAAATATTCAACATGAACTTCTCCTGGTGCAACTTGAGGCTGTTTCCCCTTGTCCTACTGCTGGTTGTCTGGAAGAAGAGGCAGACTCCTGCCTGGAATGCAATACAGGACTGTCTTGGCCATGGCACTATCTCCAGCACCATTTGGGTGCCCAAATGGCTCTTCTTACCCCATCCTGGCCATCGTGGTTCCCCCCAAACTTTCTTAACTTCCTTTGCTCATTACCTCTTTCCAGCCACAGTATCTTCCAGCCTCTTCTCATGCCCCATTCCTCATCAGCTCTTAGACAGCATCCTCCATTTCCCAGGCTATGCACATCATCTCTTGCTGAGGCACCAGGACATGAGTAGAGACAGAATCACCATGTTCAAGAGTGCTCCATATTTTATAGACTAGGCACGTCTTAAATGCCTTTAAAGTATGATTCCCTGCTACTCTTTTGCAGGCTAACTTAAAGTAGTGAGAGAAGCACAAATGGACTTATAAAAACACGGAAGTTATTTCATAGTGAGAGAGGAAAAAGGGAAAGGAGGGTGGGGAAAGAGCAAAATAAGATGAGATGGGAAAGGGTATAAAAAAGATTAAATGGGCAGAGCAAAGAGGTGAAAAAGAGAAAGGATGACATGAAGAAAAAGGGAAAGTAAAAAGGAAATGAAAAGATGAGGGAACCTTGCCCACCAAAAATGGCAGATATGTAACGTGGATGCTTGGAAGAACAAGAATTCTGGGTATCAGATGTGAAATTGAGTATTTTTGTGACAACAGGAACATGATATGGTCAGTATGCAGGGCTGAGGGATGTGATATGAGAGGGAAATAAAGGCAGTAACCACAAAGCTGCAGGGCAGGTGAATAACACGGTACCTCATACAGATTTAAAAGATGAGACCATGCACATAACAGGATCCATCTAAATATAATTCATTTCCTAGGAAGTCACTGCAGATCTCTGCCACTGGATCCAGACATGACATGAGATCTCTTGGAAACCATTAGAAAGATAAATTCTGGGAAATGTATCACTTTGCATTTTTCTAGATGGCAAGTGGAGAATTACTGTTATGAGCAATACTTTAGCTCAGCCCGTCCTGGATGTAATAGGCAATAGATTTTTTTCCCCCTGAAATAGCATCAGAACCAGCAAAAAGCAATTTTATTTTAGACTTGGTTTAGGTCAACAGTGACGACACTATGGAAAAGTGTTTGATCAGATGTTCACTACTATTGTTGAAACTAAAAGAAGGACAAGCAAAAACAGGTATCAAAGTCCTTAATTGCTGAAGCACAAGGGTGAAGAATTAAAGGGATTAGTAACTGAGTCACTTGGTATTAAGAATGCAGAGATGGTAGCAAAGGAGCTTGAGATTTCTCCATGACAAATGCACAAAAATACCAAGAGTAGAGTACAATAATGCTTATTGCAATGCATCTTGCAACTTATTGCAAGATTGCAGTAATACTTACTGCAAGGAAAGAATTGTCAGGGACATTTGCAAGGAGTGGGAAAAGGATCAATCAACAAATCCATGTCCAGGTTTTTATATGTAGGAATAATATGAGAATGGTGTGAGAAACATTAAAACAATAGAAGAGGGCTCTTTAGATGTGTAAGGAAAGAAAGCAGCTGGGTAGCAAGGGTAGGATGAGAATGAGCTATATATTAGAATAATATGTTGCTTTTGTTTCCAGCAGAAAGAAATTTAATTAATGCTGGTAACTGGTAACAAGTCCTGAAAAACTCCCCATGTCCTCAAATGTATAAACTAAATATCCCGATGAAAGAAAGAAAGAAAAGAAAGAAAGAAAGAAAGAAAGAAAGAAAGAAAGAAAGAAAGAAAAAGAAAGAAAGAAAGAAAGAAAGAAAGAAAGAAAGAAAGAAAGAAAGAAAGAAAGAAAGAAAGAAAGAAAGAAAGAAAGAAAGAAAGAAAGAAAGAAAGAAAGAAAGAAAGAAAGAAAGAAAGAAAGAAAAAGAAAGAAAGAAAGAAAGAAAGAAAGAAAGAAAGAAAGAAAGAAAGAAAGAAAGAAAGAAAGAAAGAAAGAAAGAAAGAAAGAAAGAAAGAAAGATTGATTTGCAGGTGTGTTTCTTATGGTACTTCAGTGAGATTAATTAATATGCTCCACAGGGAATCCCTCAGGAAAATGAGGAATCTCAGATCTCAGCAGGCTGCAGACAAGGGACAGCGGTTGGGAAACTGGCAGAAGTGCCAAAGCCTTGCAGGAGAGAGGTCCCATCCCTGCAAGCACATGTGGAGTTACTCACAGTGGGGCTGATTTTAATTAATATTTCCATTACTGGGACAGAAGCAGGATGCCAGGGATGAGATGAGCTAGATAGCAAGCCATGAATACATGTGCAGTAAAGGAGGGGTCTGTGGCTGGTATCACCAAAAAGTGAAGCTGGAGCACTGGGAAGGTTTGCCCGGTCACCAAGCACACCTAACCATACAGAAGGTGTCTTTCGGGGGCTGCCAGCCCCCTTCCAGGGGGTTCCTGTCCTGCTGACATGGAGACAAATTGTGTGGAAACAAGGAGATGCTTTGCTTACATCAAAGCATCCCAGAGAAGGATTTCATTCACAGTAAATCTCCTTTCTCAGCAGTGGCAACTGCAAGGGCCTGGGCTGCTCTTGCATTTAATTCCCCTGATTGCCATTAGTCCCATTTTACCACGTTTTAAGCACAGAACTGAGTTCAAATTTCCTTTGAAACTACTGCACTGTCTCCTCCTGTTTAAACTTGTCTCTGCCTGAGTTCGACCAGTGCCAGGACACATCCTGAGAGATTCAGTCCCATACTGCAGTGACCTTGGCCACTGCTTTGGGCCAAGGAACATGCAGAGTCTTGGCTACCAAGACACTTTCCCACTCTCCAGAAAGAGGTGCTACACAGTGCCAGTGAGCTGGAGCTGCTGCAAACATCAGGATGATGCCATTCTGAGAAAAAAGTAACAGGTCCACCCCCTGGAAACGCCACCAGACTTGGCTTAGTCTCAGTCTTTGTGGTCCTGTTACATCCCAACAGCTGGTGCATGTCCAGGTCTCAGATCCTGGTGTGCTCCCAATTCCATACCTTCCTTGTGGCAGGAGTGCAGAGATGCCAATTACCTTGTCATGCTGAAAGTCCCTGGAAGCAGAACAGTCTCTGCATTCTGAATTTAAGGGGGAGTGCAGGTGTCTGTTGGACTAAAGCCATTTGAAATTTTTGGGGAATATTACATTATAGTACATCAGATATATAATATACATTTAATAGATAGCATATCACATCAATTATCTATAATAGATAATATATTATGTCTATTTGGGCATAGTATATTACAGCTTGGACAGGTGTGCTCTATTCTGGGTAAAAAATTGACCAGATGGCCAGGCCCAGAGATTGATGGTGAATGGAATCACATCCAGTTGGCATCTGGTCACTAGTGGGGTTCCTTGAGGCTCAGAACTGGGGCCAGTCCTGTTTAATATCTTTATCAGTGATCTGGACAAGGAGGTTAAGTGTACCCTCAGTAAATTTGCAGATGAAACCCCACTGGGGAGGAGTGTTGATGTGCTGGAGGGTAGAAAGGATCTGCAGAGGGTTCTGGACAGGCTGGATCAATGGGTTGAGGCCAACAGAATGAGTTTCTGTCCTCGTTTCAGCTGGGATAGAGTTCATTTTCTTTCTAACAGCTGGGACGGTGCTGCGTTTTGGATTTAGCATGAGAATAATGTTGACAACACACTGATGTTTCAGTTGTTGCTAAACAGCTTTTGTCCTAAGTCAAGGACTTTTCAGTGTGTCATGCTCTGCCAGGGAGCAGGTGCACAAGAAGCTGGGAGGGAGCATGACCAGGACAGGCAACCTGAACTGGCCAAAGGGATATCCCACACCACAGAACATCATGCCCAGTTTATTAACTAGGGGAGACTGGCTGCGAGGCACTGGTTGCTGCTCAGGCACTGGCTGGCCATCAGTCAGTGGGTGGTNTCTAACAGCTGGGACGGTGCTGCGTTTTGGATTTAGCATGAGAATAATGTTGACAACACACTGATGTTTCAGTTGTTGCTAAACAGCATTTGTCCTAAGTCAAGGACTTTTCAGTGTGTCATGCTCTGCCAGGGAGCAGGTGCACAAGAAGCTGGGAGGGAGCATGACCAGGACAGGCAACCTGAACTGGCCAAAGGGATATCCCACACCACAGAACATCATGCCCAGTTTATTAACTAGGGGAGACTGGCTGCGAGGCACTGGTTGCTGCTCAGGCACTGGCTGGCCATCAGTCAGTGGGTGGGGAGCACTGTTGTTGTGCATCACTTATTTATATTGGGTGCTATTTCTCTCTTCCTCTCCATTTTATTTCAATTAAAATTGTAGTAATTGTAACTTCATTACAATTTTTATTATTATTGTGGTTGTTCTTATGATTAGTGCTATTATTATGTTTTGTTTTGTTTCAATTACTAAAGTGTTCTTATCTCAATCCATGAGGTTTACCTTTGTTCCTCAACTCTCCTCCCCACCAGGGTGGCAGGAGCAGGAGGTAATGAGCCGCTGTGTGGTACTTAGTTGCCAAATGGGGTTGAACCATGACAAGGATCAACAAGGCCAAGTGCCAGGTCCNGTTGTTGTGCATCACTTATTTATATTGGGTGCTATTTCTCTCTTCCTCTCCATTTTATTTCAATTAAAATTGTAGTAATTGTAACTTCATTACAATTTTTATTATTATTGTGGTTGTTCTTATGATTAGTGCTATTATTATGTTTTGTTTTGTTTCAATTACTAAAGTGTTCTTATCTCAATCCATGAGG
>VZTI01004410.1:0-33948 GCA_013397865.1 Struthidea cinerea
GCTTCCCCATACGGGCCACCAGATGTCACTCTTGGACACGAAATAAGCACGCGGGACGCAGCTTGTCAGGTCAAAAGCCGCCAGGGCAGAGAGGCCAGAAAAAGCCCCGACCTTCTGCCCTCCATCGTTTATTTATATGTTCTTAGAAACCACCATGGATTGGAGGATGAAGATTTCCTCCTCTCAATCTCACTGGTCAATGGAAATGTCTATCATACAAAGTCCACCTAGCAAAGAAATGCAAAACAATCCAGGCGCGGTTAGCAAAACATGAGCATGTTTACAGAAAGTGCGTGGGAAACTATTTACAGAAATTGCAAGCTGAAGAACTGCAAAATGCAGGGCGACAAGTTAGTAAAAGAATTAAGTATGACTACTGCACATAACTGTAACTGCTTTTGTAAATAGGGACCTAGCCCTAAGTGGGCTAAGGAGATAAGAAGGGAAGGGCTTGCATGTAACTACTGCTGCTTCTCTGAAACAGAGGTCTGACCCTGGTGGGTTAAGAAGATAGGAAGGAAAAAGCTTAAGTGTAACTGCTGTGTCTAACTGTAACTTATGTAAACAAGGGTCCAGCCCTGGTGGGCCAAGGAGATAAGAAGGGAAACTGACCCAAAAGGCTAAAAAAAAAAAAGTTATTTTTTAATAGATACGAAACAGAATGACATAATAAAGCACAGCTATAAACAGAATATAATTTTTGTAACAGTAAAGTTAGGTGTGTACTGTGTGCTGTGTTTGTAACCCTGAGATAAAGAAACCACAAGTTATATAAGACCCCAACCCTTAAAACTGTCACTTTTAGATAAGCAAACAAACAAGGGTGGATGCCAAAATTGTAAAAGTATAAAAGCCTGTGTAAAATGAACCACAGATAGACATCTACACAGAGGTACTAACCCCTACATGTTCTCTGTTGCCAGTAAATGTGTGCTTTACTTTACAATATCTGCTGTGGAGTAGATTCCTTTGAATCATTGTGAGTATTTTAAGTCATTTTATTACTTAGAAGCTAGTCCATGCCAGGGCAGTGTTGTGTGGAAATGCACTGCTGTAAATGGGTATCCCTCCCAACTGACCACCAAGAATTATATTTTTTAGAAATCAATTCAGTGTCAATGGTAGGAGTTTGCAGACAAAACAATGTGTGTTATTTGCTGTTTTCTCCCCTGCCCTGTCATAAAGCACAGGCATTGATTATCTTGCTATAAAGATGAAGTGGAGAGAGTTTAATGCTTTTACTTTTTATGTAAAGCAAAAACAAACCACCAACAAAACACAACAAACAAGCCCAAACCACTTAGAAAGGTACAAGTCCAGGTTATTTACTTGGAGACACTGGTATTCATACTGATATAACTTAAAGAAATATCTTTCTTAATTGTTCGTTTTTCAGCTCAGCCTTACCTCTCTATGGAGATCCCAGGGGAAATGAAATGGCCTTCATGATTCTGTCCTTGGACTGTGCAGTGCACACTGAAAGATGTGTGCCAGCTCTGTGTCTTTTCAGCCGGGGACTAAGGTGGAATGAGCCCATGTGCTCCTACCACATCACCTGCTGGGACCTGACTTTCCGCTCTCCCAAAGGAAGCTGCAGAAGCTTCCCTGTGAAGGGCAGGCTTGCGTTCACAGCTGTGTTTTGCAGCTTGGCAAACACGAAGAGGAGGAGCGTAGAGCCAAAGTTGTGAGGAACTTACTTGAGACATCTGCCTATGGAAGAGACCTCAAATGAAACACTTTTCACACCATGTTTCAAGAAAAGTCTCTAATCTCTGAGCCAGGAATGACTGAAAACTGCTTCATAGCAGGAGGCTTGGTATTAATGTTCCTCAAATAACTTGAATTCTTGAGTGTCCTCATCCATATTTCTGTGTCACCTTGCTTGCTTTTTGCTTACACATGCTTCAGGATAGATCATTGGTTATTTCTGCTTTGTTATGTCTACACTCAAAAAATCACAGGAAACTCCAGAATCCAAGTGCTTTGTGTTCTCACAGCATAACAAATGCTGAAGATAAAGCATGTTTCTCTGCAGAGTCTACACTCAGTTGCACTTGATTTCACTGATGGCTAGCTTTTGCTTAACCAAACTCATAAATTCAACCAAACTCATAAATTCAATAATTCATTTGATGAGTTAAAAACACAGAAAAGGGATACAAGAGCCAAATGTATTATGGAGGAACAGGAACCATTGATTATTTTATCTCACTTCTAGATGTATAATGTAGCATTGAAGACTAAATGTCTATGTCATACATGATAACGTATTAAGACTGAGAGTTTTCATTAGTAGAATAATATATTGTAGGCCCTGCAGACACCTGATCATCTCATAAATTTAGGGTCCTATTCTTAAAGCAGACCTGGTGTTAAAAACTTTTTCACTTGCTGGATTTCCAAAAGGTAAGCTTTGGGGCTGGAGCAGTGTAATATACCACAGCTTGCTGGATTGTTATCTTCAGTGACTGTATTTTTATGGACGTTAGTTTAAAGGATATTTGCAGGTGGGGACAGCAGAAAGTCCCACCCCTACTTCTTTTCTGTGATACCTGTAGGAGAAGGGGTTTCAGATGCAAAGTCTTGTGGCTTCCCCCCTTCTGGGCATTCCTGACTAATGTATGTGCACAAGGATTCCCAGCTTCTCTTCCCTGCTCCTCCATGTTTCCACTTGCACAGCCCTTCATAGTTATCACGTGACAAGGGGACATCTCCACAAACCCTTTATGCTTGCTCAGTCTTGTCAGTGCTCAGGAAAGCCGAGACCCTTTTGCCCAACCAGTCTGTCAGTGTCCCATTAGGAGGACTCTCCACTGAGCAGTCCTGCAGGATCATAGGGCGTTGGACTGAAATGTTCAGGGACACACACCAACAGCATAAGAGAGACCCTTCCTGAGTCTCCATACTTTTGTTTGAGTCTATTACCCACTGCTTGTGACTGACAGCTGAGTTGGGGAAACAAGGGTTAAGTGAATTACTAAAGGGGCTGCTTGCTAAAACAATGCACATAGCTTGCCTAACATTTATTGCATTTGTCAAGTAGAAGAAGGAAGGATACAAGACTATTGATAAGGGGAAGCAGCTGTGACCAAAAGATCCTGCTTTGGAACCAGAAACCAGTTCAAACCAGCTTTGGGGTTTGAATTTGGGCCAGGGACTTAGGGAGCATGTGCAAGGAAGCAGGGTGAAAAGTTCAAATTGAGGAAGACTCCTTACTTCATCTGAGGAAGACTCACTCCTTCATCCCAGAGACCCCTGCACGAGGCACTGCACAAGCGCAAACCATATGGAAATGACTTGGGACTTATTATAATACGAAGTGGGGCTAGGCAGGGCTAGGAAATGAATATGTATAGGCGCATTTGGAAACTTAATGAATATGTAGCTTGTAACTCGATATATACCAAGCCAAATGGTATCGTTGGCACGCATACATTTGGTGGAGCAATCCACACGCACCCCAGCGCTGGAATAAACACACCTACTTTACTACTTATTTCAGTAGTGGAGTCTTTTCTGTGTAACACAGCACCTGTGATGGACTCACACTGGCAGTTTACAGAATAACACGCTGTTAATACTACACTGGTAGTATAAAATTGTGACAGATTAAGGTTCAAGGATTGCCAGTGATAGTATCTGACTGCAAAAATGTATTGAGTGATATACAGACAAGTTGTAATCCCTAGTAAAAGTGAGCTTGAGATAATCATTCAGTACACACAAAGTGCAGGTCTTACCCAATGGGCCCCTATGAGGGAGAAGGCAGGTTCAACCCTTCAGCTGATTCCAGAAGTTATGATGGAGTCTTCCCTGATTTCTTCCCATTCTTAACTTACTTTTGCACTATTTCTTTATGTTTAGGTGGAGCTTGAGTGACTGTAGTCTGTCTCAGTTTTTGGAGACAAAATTTTAGGAGGAAGCGCTCCAGAATGAGCGCCTCCTCCAAAGGGAAAAGGGCCTGCCCTTTTCCTCCGCCAATGAGACAAATTGGTAACAGCACATGAAAGTGGGAAAGAAACCAAACTGTTTTATTAACACAAAACAAAACAGGGTAGAACAGGAAAAACAAAACTCAAAATACAACAAATGCCTGGAGAGGGAACAGACACATGGGCTCGGGCCAGCTGGGGCCACCCTGCAGGCACACCGGGGCCACCCCGCAGGACCAGAGGGAAGGGAAGAGAGGCAGTGAGGCAAGGGGGAGGGAAGGGAAAGAAACAAACAAAAAAACCCCAACACAACCTTTTTCCAGCTAGCCGGAAAAAAAACCCCAAAGAGCAACCCAACACTCCCGGCGCACTCCCTCCCGAACACCGCCAAGACCCTTGGAGCCCTGAGCCGTTGGGCCGAGCCCTTGAACCGACCCGCACCCGGGTCCCATGGCTCCGGCCCCACCCCCCGGGTCTATCTTAAAGACACAGCGTCTTTGGGCATTAAGCAGATGGTTAAGGAATAAAAAAAACCAAAAACCTTGTAACATCACCCCAGGACAAGTCATACATACCTTTGTTACTGACTGGTGTAAAATACTCTCACTTTGCTCTTAATGATATAGCCAATAAAATATAGAGTGCATGCCCAGTGAAGGGTGGTCATACCTTGGATGCAGGTAACTTTGGGATGGAAGTGTGCATTAATATTACAATTAGGTTTTAATGAACCAAGTTAATCTGAGGAGAGTGATTTTGCCCCAGTTGCTGGCTCAGAAAGAGGACACCTTCCCCTATCTCCCCTGGTTGAGGGGTTCTCTGTGGTTGATCAGCTACAAGTATCAAGTTTTCCGCACCTGCGAGGATTCCCACAGAGCCTGGCTACAGTGTCTCTACTCCGCTCCACCCTCCCTTCCATCCCCCTAGCAGGTGGCTATGGTTGGTGTGTGGGGAATAATCATGGAATAGTGTTGGAATCCAGAATGCAGAGAATATCTCTCTGCCTGTTTTGAAGGATTCTACCCCCCTGGACAACACTGTCTTTGACCTTCGCCCATGGAGAAAATTACCTACCCTTTCGGAAGAGTTGGAATCTACATTGGTGTGAACTAGATGATAGAATGTTATGTAAGATTATCACAAGGTGAAGATTTAGGGTCTTTGGGCTTGTTAATATAGCAAATAGATAAAAGTAAGAAATTTCAAAATGGAGGATTGTTGTTGTTCTCTAGGCTTCTTGTTCCTCCTTCTATTCCTCCATATTCTGCAGTAGAGGTAGTTTAAGGTAATTGGGTGAAAAATTCCGCAATTCCGGTGTACGTGTCAAAGTGATTTATTGAACATTGGTGGAAATGTGAAAATAGCTTTCGTTTTACATTTTAATTGGATAATTTACCTTTAAAAAGACTGTCTAATCTTGACAGTGCGGACTTCTTCCTGCATTCTCTGCCCTGTGCTGTCGGAGACACGTAAGTGACTCCCTTTCTCTGATAAGACTTAATAAACAACTATCTGAAAGCAGAGGTTTTTTGAAGTTTCCGTTCGCCTCCTGAATTCCTGGCAAAGACGCTAAACCTCTCCCCCATGAGGGGAGACATTGATTAAGGCACGGAATGTGTCAGAATAGGTTTTGGGTATGCCAACCACATTCCATCCAGGGAATAGCAAATGCATTTCACCCTAAAATTTCTGTACCATTACACCTTCTGTTAGGATGGGAATACTTCCCAATTGTTCCAGTTTTGGACAGGACCCAGGGGTTATTCTGTACTACTTTCATCATTGCTGGGCATGGGGGAAGGGGCTCTGGCTTCCAAGAAGAAGGGTGGCGGTTCTGGTCAGAAAAGGTGGCAGCATTGTGCACCCTTGTTCCTTGTCTCAGGGTCCTCAGTGAGCATTTTTTGTGTGAATCACCCTCTCTTTTTGTGTACTTTTGTTACTAATATAGTTGCTGTTGCTGTTTGTTTTCTTATCTCATGGCTGTTTCCAGAAAATTGTTCTTATCTCAACCTATGATCTTTGCCTTTTGTGCGTCCAGTCCTCAACTCCATCACCGGAGGGGGAAGGCGGAAGAGAAAGGGGGAGTGAGCGAGCAGCAGTGTGGTTTGGAGTATTGGTGGGAGACTTAAATTCCTAAACCACACCAGTTTTCTCTAATTTTACCCCCAGACATCTTTCCACAATAAGCATACGGCAATCCAAAATGCCACTTACACCTGTGGCCAGTTAAATACTTCTATCCACACTGCTTACCCTGGTGTTTGCATCTTGTGGCTGAATTAACCAAACGATTTTGGGCGGATAATGGCTGTTGTGCTGGGATTATGTTGCCTTGGTTACAGTAGCCAAAGGCCTTTCCATTCCTTAGGGAAACCTCCAATTGTTGAGGATTTTTTGCAGGAGAACGGACACTGGGAAATGCACAACCCAGCTTTCGAGAGATGCACAGTCCAGCTTTCCCAGCATTGAAACAAGCTGAGTAAAGGATACGCTATCTTTGATAACACCATGGAGGAAATAGAAGAAACAACCCAAGGAGATGAAATAAAGATTTATTGACCACAGCACAAAAGAAATATAGTTTAGGAATTGCTGAAACAATAAGTTAGTTTATACAATATTGATACATTATGCTGAACAAAAAGGATGTGAAAAGCTGGAATATGGTGGATAGTTGTCACAGCAAGTATCCAATCAGAAGTTTAGACGCAACATGCTAACAGTAGCAAGCAGCCAATCATTATACTGCTTCTGACCGCATGATGTTCGAAACACTATGGAGTCAGAACTAAAATTGCTATATAAGTGTGTAGTGTTCCAATAATAAATGGCTTCACAGATCATATTGATCGTTGTCCCGTTATTGCATCCTCCCGCATCCCATTTTGCAGACTTCTCACTGCCCTGACAGTCCTTGGGTGCCCAAGCCCTAACAGGCAATCCTTGCTATGCTGATGTCTTTTGCATGTGGAGCATGCATCCCATGGCATGTGGATAATATGCACACGTACTCCCGTATGCATGCAAGGCTCTGTGAACAAGAAGTGCTCATGGGCCCAAATCTCTGACAAATAGGTCTTCCCTTTTCTGTTTGGTGTTTCTTCTTACTGCCTGTGTTCAAGTTAGATGTGTTGCTGGAGCTCTGGCTTGCTGTGGTAATACCTCTTGTAGGCTCTGCCCAGTACTCTGGGGAGCTCTGTGTACTGAGGAGCATGTAGCCATGTCTCCTGGCTAACATGATGACTGGCAGAAAAAATAAATAGTCTGTGAAGGAGTAGTAGTGATGGGGACAGCCATTCTGACATTGCAAATGTGATAAATTAAGAGGCCATTTTCCAAAAGGTGTGACTTGCATCAAACGGGCCCCATGCAAAAGAAGGCCGCACAGAGATGTGGTGTTGACAGACCTTTGGTAATGCCTAGTCTCATTTCACCAGCTTCTGTGAGAGCTGGTTAAAACAGCTGAAAGATCTCCCTCAAAGTGCTGCTTCCTGCTGACCACTAATGTTTTTGTGATCTGTGTAAAAGAAGGGTCTCAATATTAAAACAATGCAAAATATCAGTTGAAAATCCTTGTACAATTCAACATGCTTAGCTTAGCACTGTGCTTCAACTGATCAATATATGATTTTTTATTTAAATCTCAAGACTTAAAGCCTGACAGTTTCAGCTTTTCTTCAACATTTAGAAGTTAGCTCAGCAGAAGTGCCATCAGAGCTGAAGTACCATAGGTGAGATCCAGAAAGATGAGATGGCTGAGCTGCCAGGATGTACTGCAGGAGTGTTTCTGGGCTGCAAAGTTATGAAGCATGTTACAGGGAGACAAGCAAAATGGCACTTAATTGCAATGTTTTCAGGGACTGATCAGTGTTTCCACTGGGGAGCCCCTAGTTCATACCATTTTTTCTATAGTGTGAATACAACTCACTGTATTTAACCTGTGTACTCTGTACTGAGCTCAGGGGTGGGCATTTGATGAAAGCATATTATAAAGAATTTGACATGATTTGAAAACACAAAGACGTGGAGAACATACAAGTTCCAGGGACAGTGGTGTGATTTGTTGGTTTTTCTCTGTCCTGCTGGCTAACTGCAATAGTTTTCAAGGATTTTGCATTACTTAAAATTTGGCTTCAGCTTCCTCATGTTGGTTCTTAACCTTTCTCTGTTGCTCTGTTACCCTTTTGGGGACTCGGAGGAAGAAGGAGGGAACCTTCCTTTGTTCCTTTTAGCTTGCATGCATCAAGCTGAGATGGGCACCTGGCCCTCCTATAGAAGGATGAGTGTACCTATGTTGCCACAAGATATGCTTGGTGCCTGGTGCAGATAGGCAGGGCACTCACCTCTCCTGTCTTGGCAAGAAGCTCTAAGTGCTTTGGGGCAGAGCTGCCATGTCAGGATATGGTGTATTGGCTCTTCTGCACATCCTTCAGCAGCTGCCATGGAGATATAGTAGCATCTCACTTCCAATATGCCACCCTGGTACATTGTTGTAGCAGAAGCTTTCATGAGAAGGGGTCTAATGTCTCCTTTTTATTGTGCTTCCCCTCTTTGGTGTTTTTGGTGGATGTATTTGTGCATGCATGTGCAGATATGTCTCTTTGTCTGGCTGCTGGGCTGGCTAGCTTGGGGGTGAGATCCTGAGCTGCTCAGCAGGCAGCTGAGACCACAGTTAGCAGGCCAAGCTGGCTGTGATTTTCCCTTTGCTGGCAGCTAGCTTTCCAGACGATGCAGCTACGTCCACGGGAAGTCTGGGTTGGACCCCCCTGGACCCCGAGAACAAAGGAAGGCGAGAACGGAGATGCTGGAGGTGACAAGAGAGGTTTATTCTCCCGTCCCCTGTAGCAGTCTGACTCGGGAGCTCCTGGCTTGCCCCAGGGACCCGGGGACGGGGATGGGGCTTACAGCAACATCCAATGGGAAGGGAAGGAACCCGGGGCCAGCACAAAACCCTTGGCACCGTGGGGGGGGAAGGGAAAACCGGGGTGAACCAATACACATTTGCATAGAGGGAACACCAACCGAGGGGACCGTCCCAGGCGCAGCTCCGCCCCTCCAAGCCCTAGGCTGGCTGGTTTTGCCAGGACACCCCAACATCTCCCCAGTCTTTATTTACTAAACAAAGGCAGCTGTGAGCGGAACTGCACCAAAGGGGAAAGGGCCTGCGGCCGAGAGAGGCTGGCACTGGGTGTGTGGTTCTGTTTGTTGTTGCTGCCATTGTTGTTGTTTGTTGGCCTTGTTATACACATACATACTAGTACAGAACTGTTATTCCTTTTCCCATATCTTTGTCTGAAAGCCCCTTAATTTCAAAGTTATAATAATTTGGAGGGAAGGGGGTCATATTCTCCATTCCATAAGAGGTTCCTGCCTCCCTTGGCAAACACCTGTCTTTCACACCTAGATATACTCTGTGGTTCCCTTAGTGTTTGATGGCTGTGCCACCTTACATGGTCTCTGCAGATGCTGGAGCTTGTTTCCGGGCTGCAAAGGCATTTCCAGATGTGGTTTGTCAGAAGAATAAGCTTGCTGTATCTCTAGAAAAGTGGCTGGTAGGTAGCAAATAATCTTATTGGAAAAATGGCAGATGGTTTAGGAACCACATGGGAAACACTGGTTTTATGCAACTGATCTCCCTAGGTACTTGTGATTTGTTGTTTGTGGGATAAATTTCAGGGGTTGATTAGCAAGTCAAGCTGTGGGCAGAAGTTACCATGGACCTCTGTGTGAGGAAATTGGACCTGGCTTTGCTCTTGGACTCTGTGTCCTCATCACAGTGGCACAAGGTGTACAATTGTGCATCATTAATGTATGAATGGTGTACAGTTGTGCATCATTAATGTATGAATGATGTGCACTTGCACATCATTCCCTAAAGTGAAAACTGAATTAGCAGTCTGTATTTGGCATAAACTACCTATTCTGAACTTTAGCTGTGTGCTTGTGAATGTGTGATGTTAACCAAGTCATATTCTTTGGTTCAGGGCTAATGGCACATTTAAAGAGTCTCATCGATGCAACTGACTGAAGTCATTCGGAAATGGACAAACATCCCTGCCACTCTGCAGTGATGTCTCGAGGTGGTTATTTTTGCCAGCCCCTGTGAACTCTGGCTTTGGTCAGGCCTACTGTCTTCCAGCCCTGGGGCTGTCTGGAACCCACCAAGCTCCACTTGTAGCTGCATAACTGGAAAGTCCTCATGCAAACGAGTGTAACTTTTTCAGAAGTTAATTTCTGGCAGTTTGGAGCAAACATTTGTTCGGTCATTTTGCCTAAATTGCAGCCCTTGAAACTAATTTCATCTGCTAGTGACATTTTGGAGGCTAGTGCATTTAGCCTTAGTACATCATTATTATGAAAAGCTGCAGGTTTCATATTTGTATTACAGTGGTCAGCATTTACAGCTGCTATGGCTTAGAATTTCTTTGCTTATGTGGTTTTTTTAGCTAAGCGCACAGTGCAGATTACTAAACTACCTATATCATAACATTTCCATAGATCTAGTCTTTTTCTCTAGCTTCTTGATAAAACTCATCTAAATAATACTGGCAATTTCTTGATGAGAACAGGGTGAAGAAGGAACTCAATGGTGCCAAATGACATAAAGGCTGAAATTATAATGAGCAGGTGAGAAACATAGTGGCTGTGCTATGATTGCAATATATATTTCCTTGGCACTGGAATTGGAAGCATAGCTTCTGTCTTCAACAGTCATCCTTATTTCCATTTGGATTATGGTGAGGGAGTAGGTATAGGTTTAAAAAGGTATCCAGAATGAAAAATAGTGCTAGAAGTCTACTGGGTGCTGGAGTTCAGTGGCAAAATTTTGTGTTAGCCTGTAGATACTTAGTATAAATAGCTTCATAAATAGCTTCATAAGTGGTGATTATTATATCAGTCCTATTTCAATGCAAGTGTATGGACAGCCTATTCCAATATCATTACAATTCTGTTACAATTTGAAATTGCACTAAATTATTTGAGGGGATGCTGTGCTAATGAATCTATTGCAATGCAGAAATCACTGTTGTAGGATAATGGTTTCAGTGCAACTATGTGTATTAACTGTGATTTCATATCACTAGACAGGCTATGACATCATTTAAAATAAACACCTTGCTGAGAAATTATTTTAATATAACTTTGGGGATAGGCCACAAATTTGTACAGTGCCAGAGTGAAGCTGAGGAGTTGCTGTTGGTGTTTGTACGACTGTGTCAGTCTTGCATGTAGCAGCTGTAAGCTCTTAATGGACTTTTGAAACAAAAATTTTATTTAAATGTATATTAGTGCAAAGCTGTGGCTGAAGTTCAGGTTTTCTACTCAGTCCTGTGCCTCACAGGCATTATAAAACAGAGTGGGTGCCTGTGCTCAGTGGCAGAGCTGGCCAGCCCTCCCCAGTGTGAGAAGGCAGGAGCATGGGTAGGAGGCATGAAACTGGCTCTAAGAGAGGAAAGAAGCCATAGCTTTGAGCTGCAGACAGGGTGCTAAGGCTAGTTGGGAAAAGATTCTTGAGGGTGAGGACAGTGGAACAAATGTGGTGCAGCTTCTGCTGACCTCCAGGGAAGATTTATTTGCACTTCTCTCTGTTTCTTGTGTGTCTTCCTCCACCAGTTTATCCATTTCTGCCACTGATACTTCTCCTTGAATATTTCCGTCAGACTAAATTTAACACAGATAAGGCTAATGACCCAAACTTTCCTCCTGCTCTCTGGCACAGGTGACACCAGTGCTATCTGGCCTGTTACCAGGCTGGCAAGACATGGGTTACTTATGTTCCTCCCTGTTGTCCTCTGTAAATATTTAAACTGTTTCTTAAATCTCTTCCTCTTTCTCTAAATCATCTGCAATCTGCCCCATTTTCTCCCCCCATGTAGCTGGAAGGGTTGTGTTTGGGTAAGGTTAATCAGTGTAGAGAACTTGTTTGAGACCTACTGCCCTTTATCCTCTGACTCCTGCCTACCTCCTCATCTTTCTCCATGTTATTTCTTTTTGCCTGTGGACTTCTTTGATTTCTTTCAAAAACCTTCAGGTGACTTCTTTTAACACTGCTATGAGCTCGTGACCACAAAGCAGCTAAACAGTGTTCAGCTTTTGGAGGGGGTTTAAGCCTAGGCATTGTACCTTCTAGCCTCAGGATAGGAGGGTGCACGTAAGAAAGCAGCTTGCCTAAAGCAGAAACTCTCTCCCTTTGCTTTTTGATTTTTCATTTTTCATTTATAGTGTCTTTCTTTCAAGAAACAGGCATGAACATGATTCATTCCATCTCAACTGCATTTTTGCCCTGCTTCAGAAAATAATACAGCTGCTCCTGTCTTTTACTGTATAAAAGATTATTGAGTTGGTCTGTTGCCTGCTCCATAAAACAAGAGAGATACCTGCAAAACAACATCCTCTATGCTAAAGTAAAAAGATTGTTTGCATGGGATGTTTTCTCACTTTTCCTGTTTTTTATTTTTAATCTTTAAGTTTTTGTGTGGTTCTTCATTCCTCCCCACACCCTTCCCAGGGTTTCTGCCGACAGTAGAATATAGCAGTCATGAAATTATTATCCTTGAAAACTCAAAACGTTAGGTAACAACTTAAACCTAGATAATGGCAGGGTCACTCTAAGAATTCTGACATCCAAAGGCCATTTCTTTCATTAAAATTAAGGTATCACTTTATGTATTTTAGTGTTAACACTTTTCCAAATGATATTGTGGAATATCATGGGTGGGTGGGTAACCACTAGGTTTCACCGTATGTTGATCTTTCTGCTGCCAACTCTGCTCATATTTGCCTATGGTATTGAGGCAATCAGGAGTATGACTTGTTTGGAAGAGGGACTGTGTTTCTGTGCTGAGGTTTCTACACAGCAACTAGCACAGTGTGACCCAATCTTCATGGGAGATTTGGGAAAGCAAACTGACAGAACAATCTTTTAATGGAGAAAATAGCTCATGTTTTTCCACCTGGGGGCCAATCCTTACAGGTTTTTAAGTTTGAGTGATACCCTCCTTGATCTTACAGTGAACACCTTGTTTCTTGTGGGGAATTTCAGCAGCTTTCTGCCAAGTTCCAGTTTCTGGATTCATCTAAGCAGATTGCATAATGCTCTGTGCAGTACTGCTGAAGCCCAGTGAAAACCAGTGGTCTGTAGCTCTCTCCAAGCATGTGCCTTCTCTTTCTGCTGCCAGAGATGGATCCCTGTGCAGCTCCTCACACTGAGATACTATGCAAAAAAGGCTGCAGCAAAGCAAATGCTCAGCAGGGAAAAATCCAATTGCTTTGCACTGGGCAACTATAACTAGTGTGGTATTTTTGATCACTGCAGAAACTCATTTAATTTCCTCCAAGACATCCCCAGTCACTCTAGACTGCAAAATGCTTCTTTCCCTTCAGCTTTAGATCTCTTTTGGAGTTGAGAGAGGTGTTGAGGAGAAGAAGGATGCATCACACAAGGGAGAAAATGTAACAAAGCTGCAAAAGTACTAAAACATTGTGAATAAAAAAATATACTTTAAGAGTATACTTTGTAGGAAGTGAATAAAACATCGAGTGATAGTAAGAGTTCTCAGAGGAAATTGGTAAGTTAAGCCTTATCTTCACTAACAGGTAAGAGGGGTGAGTTAATAAGGCAAGGCAAGCATAGGAGGGAAAACTTAAGCTCTTAACTTTGGTTTTCTTGAGGAAATGCTGAATTATGACTCTCGGAAGTGAAAAATTTTTTTGAGGCAGGACAGTGGAAAATATAAGATTGCCACTAATGTTCAGGGTTTTTTTAAGAGAAAAAAGTTATTATTGGTGAGTCTAGAATACTGTTCATGAAGTCAGTTCATGTGTCCCCTTCATTTTGTGTTTTTCTTTAAATGACTTAAATAGAAAATGGTTAGATTATGGGTTTTGCTTAGCATATTTAAATTCAGAGTAGTAAAAATGGGAAACAGCTATCTAAACTAGCATCTTACTGAATTGTATCAAGATGAACAGCGAAGTAGTATTTTCTGGAGTCTGTCCTTACTCCTTAGAACCATTTTGCATTGGCTTTTGTTTCATGCTGTTAAACATTGCATTATAAAATCTCTCCCTCTAATTAACATCAGACATTTACAACAGCTTGATTGTGGGAGTTTCCTCTTCTTCCTGGCTATTCACTAGGAAGAGTTGTCTCTGCTTGGAGCATTATGGCTATCTGAGCTCAGGCTGGCTAGAAGTATGGGGGAAAAAAATGCTGGTTTCCTTCACTTTTAGAAAAATGTTGAAGTTATTTGTCCACTGGTTCTGCAGAACACTCATCTGGGGCTGTGTGCAGTCTTTCATGGAGAGGTGGTAATCAGTTGGGTCAGGTTGGTATTTGGTGATGTGGCGTCTGGGACTGAGTGTCCTCTGTGTTTGATGCAGTGACATGGTATTGTGTTGCAATGGTGCAGCACTGCACAGCTGACCTGCCTTTTCATTCTGTGAAATGCTGTAGTCTCTGTGCTGTATTATTGAGGGGTTTTTCTGTTGTTTTCTCTTTCAAAATGATGTTCTGGCAGTTCTTATTTGTCTTGGTAAAACATCTTTACCTCTGCAGAATTTGCTGGCTCTGTGGAGATCCATTACCCTTCAGTGTTGTGTTCATGTACAAAAATGTTTTCTGTAAAACCTCCGTTAGCTGTGATTTAATGGTTATTCAGTGTTGCTGTTTTCAAAGAGCCTTCACAATGCGGGCAATGATTTCTTCTCAGTTTGACACATAAGATAAAAAGAACATTTTTGTGCCGAATAACTTGGATTTTGCCATGTTAATGAATAGCTAATGAAGGTCTGAAAAGTAAAACCTTGGAGTTGCTGCCTGATGTAAACAGAAGAGAGTTGCTAAGTTCTTAAAGAAGGGCTTGGCTCAGAAGCTGTGTGCAGTTGGACAGGTTTGTACCCCTGTTAGCTTCAGACTAACTTTTACGATACCTAATGATATCCTCTTGTGGCATTAAAAATGAGAATTAAAAATTTAGTGTATGACACCACATGAAAGGTGAATTGGCTGCATGAGCAAATAACAACCATGGCCTGCTGTCAGACTCAAGCAGGCAAATAAACTCATGCATTGAAAGTATTTCAACAAGCCAGAGCCCAGAATAAGGAATGTCTGCATGTGCTCCAAATGAGGTGATACGTTGTCAGATGTATGAAGCCCGGATTGATGCTTTAGGTTTTAACTTTCATATTTTTCAAATCCTGTACTGCCTAGTGTGTAACTCTGAAGTTTCTTGTAGCCTGTTCACTTCTGCTCTCTCATGCTAGGTAGACATAACAAAGCCTCTCCAGGCCTGCTCTCCAAGTACACCCAGACTGTCCTAGGCCCCAAAAGTATAAACCGAAAGCGTCTAAAGCGGGGGGGGACAAGTTTGGGGAAATTACATCATTAACTGAAACTTTAATTGGAGAATTAACTCTGATCCGCAAATGAACCAAACATATAAAAGTGTGAAGAACTCGTGACCTGTCGTCCATCGGGGGGTCCATATTGGCAGTAGCCGCTGGACTCCCCAGGGTGTACCTTTGAAGGCCCTTCAAATCAAGACCTGCCTTTATTCCCTTATTCTTGTCTAGCCTCTGTTTTTAAGTGACCTCTTCAGGCATCAGGATAATGAAGGAATGGAGTCAACATGAATGAGTGTCCCCTCAGCAAGACAACCTAGACAGAATGCACTATATTGGGAATTTTGCTGCTAATGATCTTGAAAAGGTAAGTTAGAGATAGATGTGATTTAAAAGACAACACAAAGGTGGCATTGTTGTGAGGTGCCAGAGTAGAAAAAGGGCATTCCCAAATGTCGACTCATGCTGGAAGCATCTTTGGCAATGGCATTGGAGGAGAGGAGGAGGCTGTGGGGCAAGAGGATGGCTGCAGGCTCTGCCACTGCCAGCAACAATCCAATCTCATGCAACTCTGAGTTTGTTGTGCAGGGGGAAATGAGGCCAGCAGCACATCTGTTCCTTCAGACTGTGCAGGCTTGATAAAAGAAGATTCACTATTATCCAAATCTAGTCTTCAAAACTGCAGGAGGTGAAATTTTATTTTTTCCCCCTGGTATTAATTCTGTGCAGACAAGATACTTCGTCAATGTTTTCTTTTCAATCCTGAGCTATAGGCACTTTTTTCAGAGAAGTACTGAGGGAACATTAGTGAAGATGAAGCCATATGGTCTCCTTAGGGATGTATTTCAGTTAAAGGATGCTTTAAGCTTAGTCTCAAAGTGTGCTGTGTATGCTGTTGGTGTACAAATTATCTTCTACACCAGAGGGGGTGTGGTGGGACCCTCCTGGTTCTTACTTGCAAGGTGTTCAAGAAAGCGGTGGGATTGCAAGAGGCCAAAGAGGGAACTGTGGAAATGACTACTGCTGCTGCAGATTGCATTGGAGGCCCTGGCTTGCAGCTAGGGATGGCTTTGCTTCTGTCCCTGCAGGGTAATGTGTTTTCCCCTCTAACTGTGATGCTGCAAGCCCCCAGCCTGAACAGTCCTATGGTCGGTCAGTGCATCCTCGGAGCTCCTCTCTCTTCTCAGAGCTCTGTATTAGTTGATTGACTTCTTACAATATTTCTGTTATAATGGGGAATATAGTAGAGAAGTATATGGGCTTTGACGGACTTTATCTGACAAGTATACTACTATACCTTACAGTTATTATCAATGAAGAAAACTATTTCTACTTTGTTTTTCAGGAAAATAATATTTTGAGAAGTTAAAACATGTATGACTGGATATCATAACAATCTATGCTTTTTTTAAAAAGCAAGATAATGAGAAAAAAAACACCTATGACTGATTGCTTCTGTGACTAGAGAGGTTTTATGGTCCTGCTTATCCACATGAGAGATTATTTGCTAAAGACTGAATGCTGTAAATTCTTTTTTTTTTGTATGTAGGCTGTACACAAAAACTACACAGAACCCTGCTTCCTTGTGTTCATGTCAAATTTCCCTGAAGAAGAATCTATTTCTGAGATCATAGGTTTGCCTGTGTTTTATCTATGAACTCTTTTGAAAGGAGGAGACTGGAATATTTTCCTGTTTTCTTGAATTTTTTTGTTGATTTGTTTGGGTTTTGTTGTTGTGGGGCTTTCTTTTTCTGGTGTGGCTTGTTTGTTTTCTTTAACAGAACTTTGGTTTGGGTGGTTGATTGCCAGAGTTGAGTTGTTTTGGCAGAAATGTATTTTACTTCCCCAAGACTTTCAAGTTTTACTAAACACTGTTGTTCTCATGTGGGATAACAGAAATGGTTTTTTTTTCTTTTAAAATCTCATTTTATTAAAAATTTTGTTTAGGCTCTAAGGGATAACTCAGACAAGCAAGAACTCTCCAGAATGTCAGAATTTTTTTGCTCCTTGGGCTGTATCAGGAAATGATGTACCTGGAAATTTTTCCTGGGTTGCCGCAGGCGGGAAAGCTCTTTCCTCTGCTGAAAGGGGACACACTGAGGGTAGAAAGCTGGACATTGGCTGATCTAACACTGACCCCTCCTCACTAAGCTGGTTTTGGACCTCGGCTGGTTTCAAGTTTGTATTTCAGAAAGCAAATTTGCTGCAATTTGCAGATGACAATAGGTAACAATTCGCAGTAGAAATTCCAAAATAAGTCATTATTGTATTGTTGTGTATTTGCTTTCACTTGTGTAAAAGATGTACTAGGCTTGCCCAAAAAAAGTGGAGAGATGGTTTGAATGATTTGGGATGGAGATGAGGTGGTGGTTTTCTGAAAAAGTCTTCCAAATACTCAACAAATAACATGAAACTTAATGAAAATAATTTGACATGTTTCACCTCTGATAAAGTGGCAAAATGCACATCCTTGGTAGAGAGCCTGTTCACCTAAAGGATCTACTATATTCCAGTTAAAGGCTTAGTTAGGAACCCGACTTGCAGTTTGGAGGTGCTTATTAAATTCCTTTGGTTTCAGCCACTTGCTGTGATAATACAGGATAAAAACTTCACTTGGAGGCTAATAAGAAACTATTCTCATTGGAGACTTTGATACCATACCTTCAGAGCAGAGTTGAAATTTCTAATTTAATGCTTAATGAATAATCTAGTTTCTTGTTTGAAACTTCAGACTTTCTCTCAGTCTGTTTCATGCACTAGCTGCCTGTGCTGCCTGTCTTGGGGCAAATACAAAAAAAAGTGTATTGGTAGTTGAAGAAAACAAGACATGCCAAGGGGAAGGTCAGGGAGGTGCCAACATGGGTAATGCATAAAATCAAAAAGGCAAGAGGGCAGGCAGAAAATCAAGTATCTTAAGGCTGAGGTGGGAGTTTTGTTGAAATGAGCTGGGATAAGATCACCCTATGAAGATGGCTGATGGAGGTTGGCGCCTCCATCAAGGTTCCGAGGAGGGATGGAAGTGAGTGTAGGGCAGACAGAAATCCCTACAGGCAGGGTTGCAAGCGCTATGTATCAGCAGGATGCTGTGAATAAACTGGTACATTGAGTTTGGCAAAACAGGAGGAAGCAAATCATAGACAAAGGTAAGAATTAAATGAAAAGGAATAAAAAATATTTCTACTTTCTAAGTGCTGGCATTTTCAATTCTGAGGTGAGATGCAACTTGAAATGAAAAAGAAAATGTTTCATTTAGGCAAACACAGTTACTGATAATTTTTAGAAATGAAAGAACATTTTATTTTTAATTCTCAATTTTTAAAACCCACAATGGGATCTCTTCTCAATTCAGTGAAATACAGAAGAATACAATTGTTCTGTGAATAATTTCAGCTGACCCGATTCCTTCAATAAGGATTTGATCAAAATGTTTTGCTCATCTGTCTCAGTGAATCAGATCAAGTCAAATGTCTTACTGTGCCTAAACATGGACTTAGGATGGTGTTTTGTTACACAGTTATTGATGAAATCCTTTAAATGTTTGTCGTATTGATACGGTGTGTGACCCAGCTTCTCCCAACCCCAAGGAAGGACTTCTCCTGATTATTTTGAATGGATTAATTAGTGCACCAGTGACAATTAGTTCTACCACCTCTGGACAGTACAAAGTGTTTGTTATTTTTCACACAGGGAGAAAAGAGAAGAAATTGCTGGAAAATAATATATGAAATTACTATGATGATGAATCATTAACAGCTTAAATAGCAGTGTCAGGGATACTTGTTCCAATTGGCTTGTAGTAAAGTGAATTCTACATTTAAGAGAAGAACTAATGGTGTAAACTGCTGTTATAATGATGTTTTAATGACTAGAACAATCTTCAGGCAACTGAATATAGCTTTTAGACGAAAAGTGTTCTGCAAAGCTGTTGCATTTAGCTTTTGTCTTTGAACTAGCATTTTAATTTAATCAATAAATATTAGATTCAAACTACCTTGCTAAAAATACATCATGACTTCAGATGAGTTGCATTGCCAGCATAACCTCCAGTGAAATGATCCCTGTACTTCCGGCTTTGCTCATGAAAATCTAAAGTTCTTGTTGGGGTTTTTTCCAGGATCAGTAAAACTTTGCAGAGCAAGTAGTTCACTTTGGGTTTTGTATGCTGCTGCTCAGCTCTACATGTTATAGAAGTGCTTGCTGAGAACCTCAGAAGCAAGAAGCTGTTTAAATCAGATGAATGATGTAATAGATATGCCCAGCTTTTTTTAGGTGCTTGCTGTGATCTTCCGGTTAAATAGTACAGATACACAATTAAGAAAGAAACTGCTGAACAAGTACAGGAGCTACTTACTGTAAAGCTTCTTGCTACCACTATTGTTAATCTATAATATGCACCCTAATGATGTAGATCCATAACAGCAAATTTACAGGTGAGCAGTACGTGATATGGCATGTATAGTTTTTCATAAGGAAACAGACTTGATATTTATTTAGTCCTTGCTGTCACCAAAGCCTTTTATTTAACTGAGGGGGGGAAAGTATGAACTTAGTGCTTAAATTCTCATTAATGAGCAAGTAAACTATATCATCTGTAAGGTTTCAGTTCAATAAGCTACTTAACCTCTTCATCTCATTGACATGGTGAGCAGCTGATAAACTGACTCAGTGTCTCACCAGTTGTGGTTAGAAGGAGGAGGATACTATTTTGAAGCATTTCTGCCTCTTGACCCAGGCATATAAATATATTGTAAGAGTATGTGAAACTGCAAAATCCTGTCACAGAAGGGTATAGTCTGTATAAGATACAAGTATCTAACTTGTGGTAACATTCCAGGTGCTACTTCTTTGTCTTGCATAATGTATTGAAATGGAATAAAAATACTATCCTTATATTTTTAAGGATAGTAATGGTGTCTGTAGGCAGGGCTATGAAATGTGGTCTAAAATAATCATCATTGCACCTACTAAACCTGACCTGCTTTTTGAATACTTTCGTGAAAATAAAAGGAACAAAAAAGGACTAAAGTTGGAGCCTGATTCTTGTTTTTCTTCAAATGATAGGAGGTGTTTGTGTTATACACAGCAAACTTTGAGATCATTTTAAGCACTCCAGTGGCTTACAGTTAGGATTTTATTACCCTGTATTTAGAAGTGAGAAAGACAAGGAGTTCAACTGTCTCTATAAGCATTGCCACCATAAAGTGGTTAAGTACCACTGTGTCTGACCTTATGTTGAAGTCAGTAATGCGCCAAACACATCAGTCCTGTGCAGCTACCCATGTGCAGGGTGTTTGCTAATGCACAAGCTGATACAGAACGTGTCATTATAGCAAAGAGGCTTTGACTTGAGGTGGGGACATGGTTTAATGATGAGGCGTTATGTCTCTAGTGAAAGCTGTGTGCTTTTCTGCATATGAGGAAGTAAAATGCATGTCAGTAGAAGGGATATAATCTGTCCTGACTCCCTAGGTCTGGGGGAGTTTAGCTCCAAAACTTAGCATGTTCAGCTGAAATAAAACGTGTCAAGAGCTTAGGCCTGCAGCTCAAGGTATGAAAGGAGATGTGAGACATGAATGTGCCCTGAGAAAACATTTGCAGAGAGAGAAAGGGGAGGGGGAAGATGGGGGCACAGGTGAGGGAGGAGGGAGAGAGGGACTGAGAGAGAGAGAACTGTCTGATTCAACCCCAATTTTGGCTTCTCTTATTTAACAGGTGTATTTTCTGCCAACACTTACAATGACACCATCTGGTTTGCATGTTGTTTAAGGGCTTTTTGTTTATGCATAACTAGCTCAATGAGATGATTACGGTGATTTTTTTAAAAGAAAATTCAGTGTCAAGAAGGCATTCTTCAGCCCATGTGGTGATGAATCTGGAAACAGAAAGTCTGTGTTACTCTTGGCTCATATCCGTGGTAGTAGGGTCAGGTCATGCAGGGAAGTTCCTCCCTATACCAGAAAGGAAGAAGATGGTCCAGGGATGAAGCATAGAATCATTTAGGTTGGAAAAGACCTTTAAGAACTAGTCCAACTGTTAACCTAGCATGCTGCCTTTATTTAATAGATTTAAGACCTTTAATATCTCTTCTTGCATAGTTATGGTTCTGAATAATTTAATAAGGTTAAACAAATTCTCCCTATGTTTGCAGCATCTTCTGCATTGCTGTCTGCTGATGACCTATGATTATATAGCCGTGAGAGAGCTGTAAGGAAGTGAGGCCAGCCATTTCTGGTGTTAGCACATAACATAGGACTTTGGAGAGCTCTGACGTACTAAAGGAAGTGGTTGGTTATCAGTGGCCCTCATCTCACAAGTTTCATTGTTTATTGCTGGTATCAGGTGTTGTCAGTAATTCCCTCTAAAGGCCATGGGTGTGGCTCCAGTGTTGTCCAGTACTCAGGCTCCCAAAGTGTGGCCAGCCTGAGTACTGTGTTGTTGCAGTTGACTGTAAAGAGTAAATGTACCTCAATGAGTTGCTGTGCCCCTAAGGGCTTCTGGTGCCCAAATCTATTAATTGGCAAAAGGGGAAAAGATGGATTGTATTAGAGGGAATGATACTATTGTTATCTTCTTGTTGTGGCACAGTAAGACACAGTAAGAGGTAATTAGTGTGTCCCTAGATAAACTGTGTGATGCAATTGGTGGAGACCTTCTGCTCCCTCTGTGATAAAAAGTGCCAGTGGGACCGAAATAGCAGTTGCTGTACATGAGTGGCAGTTAGTGGAGGGAGTCCATCCCAGAGGGAGAGCTGGATGAGCATAGACATGCTCTTTGGTTTCTTCGGCATACTTGGGTGACAAAAAGTGTGGGAATCATCTAGCATCAGTTGCTGTTCTTTGTAATTTCCTGCTCTGTAGGACTTTGGGAAAACTGCCTTTTTCCCCCTCATTTAACACTCAGCTTTGCTGAGGATGATGTTTCTCCTGCTTTGACCAGTGAGTTTGCTTGCCTTGTTGGTTTTTAATTGGCATTTTTTGATTACCCATGAAATTGGCCTTTTCCAGCCCTTCTTCTGGCTGCTGCTGGAAGGAGAACACTTTCCCATGGGCGTGAGTCTTGGAGAGAGGCTGCGATCTTCATCTTCTTTTTTTTCTGTTCCCTGAAAGATGTTTTTAAGTGCTCATCAGCTGCTTTGTAGTCTCTTTGTTCTCTAAAAAGCGCATGAAGCTTAAGGGAGTGTTTACCCATACAGCCAAATCACATACTCCCTTCTGGAGCTGACCTATGGGGTCTGGTATGTTGCCTACTTACATCCCAATGCTTAGTGGCTTTTCTTTTCATGTCAGGCACAAGTGCCCGGCAGCCTACTGCTTTTTGCACCCAGCTTCAAGGAAATTAATGTCCAATTTGCTGTGATGGATAATCCATGTATTGTGCTCTGCTAGGTGGTGCTCTGGCCTTGCAGTACTGTGGTGGGGCACACCAGGGACAGAGGATGCTGTGCCTGAACAAACCTTTGTGTGGTGTGGCCTGTTGCACTGTTTGGGTTTCTCTCTGTTCCAGGCCATGCACTGTCAGGGTGGACTGACAGACTGTGTCCAGCTTTGGGCATTGTTCTTAACTGAGTGAGAGATGTGCAAGTTTTCCTGCCTCAGGTGTTTCTTGAAAAATCTTAATTCTTCACCTGGGTCTCTATTACTATGGTGTTGATCAGCTTCCATTAGCAGTCTCTCTTTGGAGACACTTCCACTGTTAGCCAAGCTCAAAATCCATTGTCAGTGGCAATTTAGATGGTCTTTTGTACTGTCTTCTGCTTCAATTATTTTCTTTTCCTTCTCAGAGAAGAGAATATGTAAAGATGTAAAGTCAATCACACATTTCTAATAGTTATTTTTCATGTAATGTAAGATTTCAGAATGCAGTACTGCTGTTAGTGATTTTTGTATACTGTGGGAGTCAAAAAAATACAAGAGACTTAGCTATGTCTATTATATTTAGCTGCTGGATATCTTATTTTATCTGTAAAAACTTTCTTGGGGGAAAAAAAAAAAGAAAAAATAAGTTAGAGCACTGTCACTCATGTGAGTCTGCCCAGACTTTTCATCTTTGTTAAAAGAGCTGCTTTTGCTACAATACTGAGTGGCAGCAGTGGTGGGCAGTGATTTAATTCTAAAACTGAATACAAGCATTTCATATTAATTATTACTAAGGTGATGTCAGGCCCGTCTGGGGCATCTTGTGCTGTGGAGTTATTGAGTCACTATGTTCCTTTGCAGCACCAAGAAATGCTTGGAGATAGCAGGAAACTACTTATTTTTAAGAAGTGCTCTGAAAATGTCTTTACTATACAGCTTAATACTTTTATTTTTAGTACTGAGTCAAAGAGGAAATAGCTTAATTATATTCTAGAACAAATAGAAAGCAGATAAAATTCTGTTATGCTGGAATTTTAGGTTTTTGAACAGAAAAGTTGGAAGACTGTGTTGTCACAGGTACTAAATAGGGAGGATTCACACCACTGGGGGGATGTTAATTATAACTTTAGGAGGATGAAAGGGCTATGAACCAAGTGCATTCCGCCCCCCTCTTCTTTTTTACCTCCTGAAAATGTACTTTGAAATTTTGAAAAGCACATGGGAGGGAGGATTTTGTGATTTGAAAATTTTAAGTCCCACTAAAAGAGCTCTGATGTATGCATTTAAGTAACTGTTTCTGTTCTTCTTGCTAAGGAACACCCTACCCTACCCGCTGGATTGCCACCCCCACTGAGTACCATCAGGGAAACTTCTGGCTGACTTCTACCCTCATGATGAATTATTCTTTGAGGAGCTCAAGGACATTTCCAAGCCCTTGTACTTATGGGGAAATTCTACTTGCCAGGAATCAACAGGGAACATCACACAGCTGGTACAACCCAGGCCAGAAGATTCCTAAAACACCTGGACAACAACTTTATGGAACAGGTCCTAAGGGAGCTGACTCAGAAAGATGCCCTCTTAGATCTGCTGCTTGTCAACAGAGAGGATCTTGTGAGAGAAGAGGAGATTGGGGCCATCTTGGCTGCAGCGACCACAGAGCCATTGAGTTTAAAATCTTGGATGACAAGAGGAAAAGTGCCAGCAAAACCTCAATTCCAACCACGAGGAGAGCAGACCTCAGGCTGCTCAGGGAATTAGTGAGTAAGGTCCCCTGGGAAAATGTTTGTGCAGATGCTGGAGTCCATCAGTGCTGGTTGCTTGTTAAACATTCCCTCCTAAGGGCACAGCTACAGCAATTCCCTAATGTCAGAAGTCAAGCAGGTGAGGCAGAAGACCAGCTTGGCTGAACAGGGATCTCCTCTTGGAAATAAGGCAAAAAAGGAAGGTGTGTGCCCAGTGGAAGCCAAGTCAGATGACAGGGGAAAAACACAAAGATGCTGCTCCTCACTGTAGCAAGAAAACTCATGCATGTTGCGGTGGTCCAGCCCACCTTGGGGCTGAGTGACATCAAGTAGGTGGATTTCCCCGCCCAGGACTCCGACCCTGAGGAGGAGCCCGAGGGCGGGACTGAGGTTTAAGACTACAACCCACTGGGTGTCACTCTAACAACATCTCCACCTCCCTTTCTGGAAGTTTCTCTGTTCCTGTTTGCTTATTGGTTCAGGTCTTCATGTTTATTCATGTACCCTACTTCATATGTATTAAGTTCCAGAAAGCTCTGAGTTGTTTGGTTCCCTATTGGTTTACTCAGATGTGTTCCTCCCCCAACCTATTGTGATTCGCTCCCTGTCACCCTTCATCATTTTCCCATTGGTTTGTCCCTTAGATCCACCCCTGATTCTCCCTTGTATAAAAGCTGCCGGCAACCCCTCTCCTTGCTGCTTTTGGTTGCATCTCCTTCCAGTTGGTAAACTGCGTACTGTTGCACCAAGAAGTCCCTCTCTCGTCCTTCGTCTCTGCCTGTTGCGTAGCAACACCTCTGACTGCAGCGTGCTCCTTTGAGAGCTGAAGGCAGAAAGCTTCTGAAGGAGCCTGCACCAACTCTATTTGCTTCAGTTGGTTCCCTGGCTGGAACACCAAAGTAAGTTGCCTGCCAGGCCTTTGGGTGGCCAAGTGGTCAGCATGACACATGTGGCCAAAGCTCAACTGGAGTTGAAGCTGCCAGATTTGTGGAGGACTCTACAAAGAGTTTTTTAAAATACATTAATAGTGAAAGGCAGTGTAAAAATAACACTGGCCTGTTGCAGGATGAGGATGGTTACATTACAAACAGAGACATGGACAAGGCAGAGCTGTTTAACACGTTCTTTGCCTCTGTCTTCAAGACAGATGATGGACCAAGGGGGTCCCAGTGCCCTGAGCTGGAGGACCATGACTATGAGAATGGTCAACTCCCAGGTGACCCTGAAAATGTGCAGGATCTGCTGCTCCAGCTGAATCCCGACAAATCTATGGGCCTGATGGGATTCATATGAGAATCCTCAAAGACCTGCTGATGTCATCACAAAGCCTCTCTTGATGATTTTTGAGCAGTCTTGGGAATCCAGAGAGGTCCCAGCTGGTGAATGTTGTCCTGATTTTCAGGAAGGGCAAGAAGGAGGACCCCAGAAACTACAGGCCTGTCAGTCTCATTTCAGTGCCTGGTAAAGCTATGGAGAAGATTATTCTGGGAGGTGCTGAAAAACACCTGAAAGACAAGGTTGGTCACAGCCAGCATGGCATCATGAGAGGAAGGTCCTGCTGCTGGAACCTGATTTCCTCTTATGGAAAGATAACCCACCTTGATCAAGGCTGATCAAGGGAAGCCAGCAGATAAAATTATTTTGGACTTTAGCAAAGCTTTTGATAGTGTCTGCCACAGGATCCTTCTGGACAAAATGCCCATCCCACAGCTGGATAAACACGTCATGTGAGCAACTGGCTCTTGGGTCACACACAAAGGGTGACAGTGATTGGGGTGACATCGGGCTGGCGGTGACTAGTGGGGTTCTGCAGGGCTTCATCCTCTGCCCTGTGCTCTTCAACATCTTCATAAACGACTTGGACGCAGCACTGGAAGGGATACAAAGTTTTCTGACTGTAGAAAACTGGGAGGACTTGTTGACTCCCTGGAAGGCAGGGAGGCCCTGCAGAGAGACCTGGACAAATCAGAGGGCTGGGCCAACACCAACCACATGAAGTTCAAGAAAAAAAAATGTTGAATTCTGCATCTGGAATGGGGCAGCCCTGTATGTACAGGCAGACTGGGGCATGAGGTGCTGGAGAGCAGTGCCATGGAAAGGGACCTGGGGCTCCTGGTCAACAGAAAGTAGAACAGCTGTGCCCTGGAACCAGGTGGGACATCTGTGTCCTGGGGGGCAGCAGGCCCAGCATCACTGGCCAGGCCAGGGAGGGGATTGTCCCACTCTGCTCTGCACTGGTGCAGCCCCACCTCGAGTGCTGGGGGCAGTTTCGGTCACTGCAACATAAGAAAGACATTGAACTATTAGAGAGTGTCCAAAGGAGGGCAACAAAGATGGTGAAGGGCCCTGAGGAAGGATGGTGAAGCTGCATGAGGAGTGGCTGAAGGCACTTGGTCTGTTCAGCTGGAGGAGACTGAGGGGAGACTCACCACGGTTAACAGCTTCCTCATGAGGGAAAGAGGAGGGGCAGACACTGATCTCTGCTTTGTGGTGACCAGTGACAGGACTCAAGGGAATGGCCTGAAGCTGTGTCAGGGGAGGTTTAGGTTGGATGTCAGAAAAAGGTTCTTCTCCCAGAGGGTAGTTGGGCACTGGAATAGGGTCCCCAGGGAAGTGGTCACAGCACCAAGCCTGACAGAGATCAAGAAGTATTTGCACAATGTTCTCAGTCACATGGTGAGACTCTTGGGGATGGTACTGTGCAGGGCCAGGAGTTGGACTTGATGACCCTTGTGGGTCCCTTCCAACTCAGCATATTCTGTGAGTGCTGAGTGTGTTACAGCTGTTAAAAGGGAGACTGCTGAGCTGATGCTCCTCTGTCCAGCCTGGCAAAGGTTCTTAATGGGGCTTCTGCTGTCAAACCAGGGAACACTTGGGTTTTCAGCCTGTGCATGTGCTGAAAGTTGTGTTTCTCTGCCTCAGACTCAAGCAAAACTCTGTCGATCCGCTGATGCTGTTAATCACACATCTGAACTGCAGTGTCAAACCCCTCCTGCACTACTCTTGCAGAGTGGGTAAGGCGTAAAACCCTTGCCATAAGGCTCTTTAGTAGCTGCTACTTTTCAAGAGAGGTTTAAATGTCTAACTTTCTCCCAAACATGATTTCATTTGTATTGTGTGCTGGAATTTTCTTAGGGTGCTGCTGCTTGGTGATACTAATGGGACTGGTTTTGGAGACACCTCTAGAAATCCATAGTGGCAAAAACAGATGCCATCTTTTGTCTCCTTTGCAGAATCAGCTGCTCCTGAGTCACTCTGTGATAAATGTTTGCCCTGCTCTGCTTCTTCAGCATCCCCTAGGTCAGAGATTTCAAGGCTTGTTCAGGAAGCCTATAGCCCCCCAGTACTGCCCTGGCCTTAATTTTTAAAATTTTCACTTCTTACCTTAGATTTTCTTTGCACCAGTTGAAGTGGGTTATCTCTGTCCCTATCCACAAGGACGCTGAACAGATTATTCCTTGCCTTTGTGCAGCAACCTTCTTTGTAGTCTGTCCTTTTGTTCCTCTTTTATCTCCTTTTCTTGGGGCTAAGCAATGCCAAATTATTCAGTCCCCACTCCTATGTGATCTTTTAAATACTTCCAAAGGGAAAAAGTACATTTCAGTTTTCAAATAATATTTCATGTATAGCTTACTTAAAAAAAAAGTTCTGTACAAACTTAGCTTTGCATAGTGGCATTTTGTCAATTATACTTGCAGGGAAGATTTATCTGCAGTATTTTTGTATGTGTTTTTTATTTAGCATCAAATTGCAAAATGATTTGAAGTTTCATGGGCAGGATACACTTTGAAAATCCATTATGGAAACTTATAACTCAGGTGGTGTCATTAAATCCACTTATCCACCAGGTAGTCCAAAGAACTGGGACAGTCGTCAGCCACTTCTGCAGTGCTTGCTTTATCCTGCATTTCAAATGACTTTTTAAAAAGCTGGCTTATTAACACAACCCGTAAAACTTCCAAGTGTTGCAGGGGTAGTGATCTTCCTAAAAATATTTTTGCCTTGTTGTGCTGCACGAGTAGGAACTTGCCATGAAGTTTAGAGCAGTTTGGATTAAGGGTTTGGAAAGGGGTAAAAAAGTTTTAGTTAGTCCTAGAGAAATAACTCAAAAACATGTAGGGAAAACGTTGAGGAGATGCTCTTACAGCTGTTAGTCCCCACTGCCTTTGGTCCTCCATCTGTGTCACAGAGGGACTCCCACCCCTCCTGCTGCTGTGACTAGGGTCACACATCTGAATCTTTGCCAGTGCTGCTTCCATAAGTAACCCCTAATTAGGTAATGCTTGATTTGATTTTTTTTTTGATAATGAAATACTTACATTCTGCCTTGCTGAATGGAATTGTCTCTTGCAGTTCCATTATACAGCTTTATTCAAATAACTTGCATTATGTGGAAGCCCAGAAATTGTGGGGTTTTTCTACCTCATTTCTCAAACCCTTTATTATCGATGTCTTAATTTTCAGACTATTTCAGTGCTGATTATAAATGCATTTGGAAAGGCTAATGTTCAGAAATAATGACATTTTCTTCATTTATAGCTGTGACCAGGAGATTGTGTAGTAATAATAGCTCCTGCTGCAATAAAACATTCTTCAGAATGTTTTGAGGACCTTTGTAGTTCAAGGTTAAAGATGCTAACGTACATCAAACTAGATTTAGTAGTTTTTAGCGCTATACAGAAGATGTCCTTGCAGTTTGGGAAACCAGTTGTTTCAAGGTATTATGTCTTTTTTCGTTAGCTGATGAGATGGACCAATTTGATTTTTATTTATGCCTCAACATGTGTTACAGATGAGGAGAAAAATTACTCTAGGGGTTGCACAGGTGATGAAGGGGATCCCTCTCCCCGGGGAGGCTTCGCCTGACAGCCAATCAGGGCAGAGAAAGCTTCCCCGATCGGGCTGCAAGCGACCCCCAACTTGCTGGTGGGGCAGATGCCTGGATGCCCTGGAAAAAATGCCCGGGAAATCAGGCTATGGGAGGAGCCTTAGCAGATTAAAGCAATTGACTGTGACACAAGCGGGCGCCAGTTTGCTTTGGGTTTCTCGGCGGGAGTGGGGGCTTGCCCAGAGGGCCAGCTTGGCCCTCNTTCCCCGACGGAGCAGACGCTGCCTGCACGCAGCCAGCAGCTGTTGCCGCCGCCGTGTTTCCCACGTTTCCCGGAGCAGCCAGCCTGCAGCAGCTAGCCTGCAGCCGTCATTCGCCGACGCCGGAGACACACTGCTGCCACCGCTTGGAAATCGCGCTCGGACGGTCATAAGAGCTGCGCAGGCTCATCACTGCTTGCAGCACACATGCTCCATCTGCCGAGCTGACGCTAACAGGGCGCCCGGGGTACAGTGGTAACGATCTGTCCCTGTCTCCTGTTTCTCTCTCTGTCTCTTTTTTTTCCCTCTCTGCTCTCTTTTCTATCCCCCTTCAGTAGGAACACTTACACTTCTTTATCAGTACACAGTTCTCAGATATAATATTGCCACATTTGTGCTTTATTTTCGTCCGAGAAATCTATCAAAAAGAATCCTCCCTGACTCCCCCTTTTACAGTGGGATGGGACAGCTGATTAGCTTGTTAGATGAAGAACTAAACAAGCATTTCTAGAGATTTATGTTGTAATTTTTGATTGGCAGAAGTAATATCTACTCATTAGGGTCAAGTTACTAATGTTCTGTACTTCGGTCCAAGTTCATCCTGGTATTTTCCTAGTTAGAGGAAATATTGTGCTGTTATACTCCTATGCATCATGTAAGTAACAAAGTGGAGATAGACCCAGTCACTAGTGGTGTTCCCCAGGGCTCAGTTTTGGTGGAGGTCCTGTTTGACACCTTTATTGATGATCTGGGCATGGGGATCGAGTGCACCCTCAATGCATTTATAGACAACACCAAGCTGGGTGTGAGTGTGGATCTGCTCGAGGGCAGGAGGGCTCTGCAGAGAGACCTGGGCAGACCTGATTGATGGTCTGAGGACAATGGGGTGAGGCCAAGTGCCAGGTCCTGCAGCTCCAGGCTGGGGGAGTGGCAGCTCAGGAGCTGTTGGGCAGAAAGGGCCTTGGGGGTGCTGGTCAACAGCAGCTGGACATAAGCCAACAGTGTGCCCAAGGGGCCAAGAAGGCCAAGAGCATCTTGACCTGTATCAAGAATAGTGTGGCCAGCAGGACCAGGGCAGTGACTGTCCCCCTGTACTGGGCACTGGTGAGGCCACACCTTGAATGCTGCATCCAGTTCTGGGTCCCTCACTTTAATAAGGACATTGAGGTTCTGGAGCATGTCCAGTGAAGGGCAACAAGGCTCATGAAGGGTCTAGAAAACAAGTCTGATGAATGGCTGAGGGAGCTGTTTAGTCTGAAGGAAAGGAGGCTCAGGGGGGACCTCATCACTCTCCAAACTCCCTGACAGGAGGGTGGAGTGAGGTGGGGCCTGTCTCTTTTGCTGCGCCTTCAGTGAGAGGAGCAGAGGAAATGGCCTCAAGCTGAGACAGGGGTGATTCAGATTAGATATTTGAAACCCCAATTTTCACTGTTTGGGTTGTGAGGCATTGGAAGGGGCTGCCCTGGGAAGTGGTGGAGTCACCACTCCTGGAGGTGTCCAAGAGGTGTCTTGATCTGTCACTGGGTGATGTAGTTTAGGGGTCCCTTGGGGAGTTAATGTAGTCTGCAGTGCTCATTGAGATGAGTATGCTGATTTTTTTTTTTAAATAAATGCAGAGTACTTGGTTGCAATCAGCCAACTCTGTATTGACTTGTGCCTGGAGGCCATCAGGAGCACAGTCTGGCCAACCAGCCAGCTATATATAAGCAAGTGTTAGTTTGTGATTTATTAAACTGCATTGAGTTTCTGTACTACTTTTTACAGGTTATTTCTTAAAATTTGAGTTCTGTGCTAACAGCAATTTTCTCTCTATATTTGTGATAATGTTTCTGCAATATCTGGAGTGCATTGGAAAAGAATTTCAGAATATTAGGCCATTTTTGGTGTCTTTAATTATGATAGCAAGGAAAATCTTGTATAAGGTAGCAGCTATCTGGAGAGTGTTAGCAAGGAGTCTGGGTACCACTGAGTACCATATTAAGAAATATGTACCAGTCTTTGGCTACTTGCTTATGATATTTCCCGCATTAAAGTGGCTTTTAACATTCTCTCTAAAAGAAGTCTGCACTGCATTATGGAGAGCCAATGTTAAGACAAGTTACTAATTGCTCCTTGCGGCAATGTGTAGATATAGAGGTACACAATGCAGTTTCCTCAAAATCCACTGAAATCCAGAAGGCTGATTTACAGGTTTAGGTCGAATATTTAAGCTGGGTCCTAGTATTTCTTACTTGAAAAGTTTATCAGCAGACAAAAAACTAGCAAGTTTCTGAATGTAGTACAAAAATCAGTTCAAAATACTCTTCTGTTTTCTTCAGCTATACTTAAAAGAAGTCTTACTCTATTTTACATTACTGTGCTCTGTGAAAAGAGCTGTGACAGGATTTCTGTGGTCCCCTCTATTCTATCTCTGCTTTCTAGAACAGATGTGTTACCTTGAGCTGCCTATGTAACTTTCATGCTAGTGATACATTCTTAACCAGGGTTTGTGGTTCTAAGGACTACAGCAGGTGCTTTTAAATCTTCTGTGTTTCCCGGAGTGTGGAATATGTTATGCTTATGGCTGTACCTACTAAGATGGGAAATACTTCTGTATGTTATTTGACTCCAGCAGGGTAACTGGATAACAAATGATTCCAAAAAAATAAAAAATAACCCAAAAACCCATAACCCCGAACCCCTATTCATGAACAACTGCCAAAAAGTACAATTAATTATAAATGAAAAAAAAAAAATTCAGCTCCTTAAAGTCTGTTTTCCTGATAGTCCTATTTGAGTGCTGCTGTATGTTTTTTTCCTAAATTAATTTAGCATTTCTGTAAGGTCGCAAGAATCCTGTGGAAAATAAGTGTCTTTTTAATAATGCCTCACCATGGTTCTGTTTAAGAAATCATTTTATCAAACAGTCTTTCCATAATAAATTATTTTTCCAGAAATCAAATGGGGAGGGATGGAAAGAAACACTCTAGTGAGTTTGTTGCTTTTCTTGCTCTGGTTTGTTGTAGGTCATGATTTTGAGCTATGAGCAAGGGTACAGTGAACTGTTAGAGAAGGGCTAAATGAGCGGTGAGAGGAAAGACCATCACTTCTCTACTCTCTCCTGGTATGCTCAGGAAAGAGGCCCTCTCTCTGATCCTCAGGGCCTATCTCTCTTCCAGCACGTAGTGCACCCCAACAATTCCCCCTTTTGTTTTTATTAACATAGTTTTGCTTATGGCATTATCAGCCACTTGTCATAAATAGTGCAGCAAAGGTGACTAAAACAAGGCATTAGGATAAAGTACAGGCATTGAAAGAATCAGATCCCTTGTGGAGGATCTAAGTTTTGCAGATCCAGTGCCCACAACCACTTATCACGCATAACACAGTCTTTCTCAGGCAATCGTGATGGCCACCTCCTAAGCACCAGCACTCAGAGGCAGTGTTGGCCACCTCCTAAGCACTAGCGCTCAGAGGCCACATGGACCAGGATGTCAGAAGGTCTCAGTATCCAGCTGTATTGTTTAGGAAGGAGAAAGTCCATTACCTGGAAATGATGACTTTGGCATTACTGAATGTCTTTCTGGAGACATGGAACAGTGAATAGCTGAAGAAGGTCAGCAGGAACACAATAACATGATGGTAGATGGAGTAGGACACCAGGCCGTTGGCAGGCTGTCTCCGCAAGCCTTCAGGTCACAGCCATGTTCCTGGCAGTCCTACTCTTGCTCCCACCTTGTCCACGAGGGCTGGATGGTGATTGGGTCTTTTTTCCTCTCGCTCAGTTTCATTTTCTCGGAGGCGATTGATGTTTGTCAGGTCAGGCAGGTATCCACGCTAGACCTGTTGGCAACAAAACACATACGTACCTTCTCCCCTAGGTTAGTAGATCAGTTAGGCCTTGCCATTGCACGCCCAATTGTGGATCCTTACGTAAACCCTTTTATAAATTGGTTCCACACACTCAAATCTTCAGACCGATATCGCTCTGCTGGGGGTCAAAATGGATGATCCGCCTGCAAAAACTTTAGTGTAAATATTGCATTATCTAGATATTCCTGAGAGGTCATGTTCCCCCTTTTTGTTTTTATGATTACATGTGTTTGTCACTATGAACGTGAAGGCAACACAAAAGCAAGGAAATACATGTAATGAAACAATCAACTTACACTCAGCAAAAGCAAAGCAAGACATGTAAGTAGTATCACATGACAAAAAGATGGTGTTTTAGAACAATACACTTTCAATTGCCTAAACACTGGACCATCATCCAGAGTCTGCCGTAGCTGGTGAACCCTGTTTCACAATGAGGGCCTGGAGGACCTTCCCGGACGAGGCCTCCAAGTGTACCTCGAAAGGGGTCCAGCTGCTGTACATCCGAATCAGCAAGTCAAAGTGACTCAATTACATTTTTAGTGCAGACACACCTGGGTCTGTTGGCATGCTTCCTGACCAGGTAGGGCCAGTGCTTGGCCAGAGTCAAGGCCTTAACTGGAAGGGTTC
>VZTI01004412.1:0-166502 GCA_013397865.1 Struthidea cinerea
AATATATATATAAATATATATAACAAGGTCAAAAATAATAAGTCATCATATTTCAGGAAAATGCATATTGTGAGTGCTATTAAGACAATTAAGGTCTTGCAGAAATTAATGCAAAAATTAATTCTTCCAGAATGTTTGATCTTTGGTGTGATAATCTACTACCTGTCCAAATATAAAACTCTAATATTTTTGCACTTTCCTTCTCAGAACAACAGAATGACAGAATGCTTATTTCCAAATTAAAAACCAAATCACCCTTGTCTGTATGTTAAAAATCTCTATATTAGTAAATTAAACACTATCCAAAGCACTGCCTTTGATGCTCTGTGCAATCAGAGGCCTTTTATTTTTATTATTTTGAAATATATTGTTTCAGAACAATGTCTGAGTAAGGTAACTACATGTGATAATTAGAACAAGTTAACAGGTTTCCCCCAAGATTTGTATGGAAAATATTGCTTTTACTAAGCCTATTTCTACCGAGAAAATATTTAGTAGGATTTCTGTATTTTAACTTATCCAAAATTAACATTTTATTTCAGGTCATAGTGTTCATTAGGAACACTAATTAATACTTATTTCCTTTTGCAGTTCCATTCAGGTCCTGATGACTCACTCTTCCCAGTGGGATTCCTATGATGTGCCTCAGAAATTTTGTTCAAACTAAACAGGGATTTCTAGCAGATAAAGAGAACCGGGATATATGACACCTTGAATGGTATTACTTAAAGCAAACAAGCAGTACAAGACAGTTAAAGTTAACCTGAATTCAGTATCTTCTTCATAACCCAATCTTCCCCTCTAAAATGGGGAAAGAATTAGGAATAAAAATAAAATATTTAGCAATCTGAAATTAGAAATATTTTAATGTAATCTATTTTATAAAGTTATTTTTTCCTTAGAGATTATACAGAAAAACTCAGTGCTTATCTTCTGCCAGTTCTAAATTTTTATGAAAATTTACTTTTAGAAAGAGAAATACAAGGGGCTGTTATAAATGAAAACAAACTTTAAAATTTGTATTCCACTCAGGCTAAAGAACTGAAACATAAAACTACTCTGTAAAGACTATTGGAAAAATGACTCCAGATAAGAGATGAAACCTTTTCTATCAAGGCCAAGTAATGCCTTTTTATCCTGTATTAATTTTTTTTTACATAACCCATGGAAAGATGATATATTGGGTTTGCATGGTCAGGTTTTGATAGCAGGCTGTACTCCTGCAGCTCATGGACAACCATGGGAATGCAGAGATCCACCTGCAGCCCATGGAAGAAACCCACGCCAGAGCAGGTGGATGCCTGAGAGGAGGCTGTGAACCTGCGGGAGGTCCATGCCGGAGCAGGCTCCTGGCAGGGACCTGCAGACCCAAGGAGAGAGGAGCCCTGGCTGGACCAGATTTCCTGGTAGAACTTGTGACCCTGTGGGGTCTCATGTTGGAGCAGGCTGTCGTTGAAGGATTGCACCCCATGAAAGAGTGACCCACATTGCAGCAGTTCATGCAGAATTATTGCCTGTGGGATGGACTCACATTGGAGAAGCTCATGGAGAACTCTCTCCTGTGGAAGGGACCCCACACTGAAGCAGGGGAAAGACTCTTCTCCCCGAGCAGCAGCAGGAACAATGACCATAACCCCCACCCATCCCCTGGACCACTGCAGGAGGGGAGATAAGGTTGGGAAGGAGGCGGGGGGAGTGGGACGTTTTGAGTATTTATTTCACTTCTCATTATCCTGCTCTGCTTTTGACATAAAATGTGTGAATTTCTTCAGCTTAATTTTAAAGTATTCCCATGGAACAATGTATCTTCTCTGACCATTAGTTAAATTATCTCTAGTCTTTTAAAAGAATGGAGGTGAAACGGGTCTCAGTCTTGTTATACATTGTTTTAAGGTATCTTCATGAACATCCAACATAATGTCTTCTATCTGACCGTTTCAAAGCTTACTATAACAAGAGGAGAACAGTACCAGTATTGCAATTTATCCCCAGGTGGTAACTAAGCACCACACAGCCAATCACTCACCTTTCCCCAGTGGGATGGGTGAGAAAATCATAAAAGTGAGAAAACTGATGGGTTGAGATACGGATTGTTTAATAGGCAAAGCAAAAGAAAGAAAGAAAGAATTAATTCACTTCCCATGTTCAGTCATCCCCAGGAAAGCAGGGCTCCGTCACACATAACAGCAACTTGGGAAGACAAATGCCATCACTCAAAATGTCCCTCTCTTTCTTCTTCCTACCTCAGATTTTTGTGCTGAGCATGACATCATATGGTATTGAATGTCTCTTTGGTCAGTTGGAGTCAGCTGTCCCAACTGTGTCCCCTCCCAACACGTGGTGGACCCTCAGCCTTCTCCCTGTCAGGGCAGGATGAGGAGTAGAAAAGGCCCTGACTGCATAAGCCCTGCTCAGCAATAACGTGTTATCAACAGCACAAATAAAAACATGGCTTCATATTAGCTACTGTGAAGGAAATTACCACCAGCCAAACACAGCACAACCAGAAACATGGATATCAGCAAAAAAAGGATTATTCCATCTTGAGTCTGTACAGAGTCTACTGTCATGAACATAAGCTCATGCTGAGGATACCAGAGATATTTACTAGTCATCAACTGCCTGTAGTGTAAATACTTCCTTCATCTTTTATCATTTCCTGTCATTTCAATTGTTTGACTCGGCCATGTTTTGAATTAGACTTTCACAAATGTAACAGAGTGAAACATTTAAAAGCTTCATAAACAGAGTTTTTGTTAAACTGAGAAACAGATGGAAGCCAGCAAGCAATAAGTGTCAATACATCAACAAATTATAGGTTATCTCTTGAGACGATCCCACTGGGCTCAAATTCATTGCCTTTACTTACACTGAATAATTATATAGATTTAATTTCACAAGAGGCTACTTACAAAGTAGGGTATTAATTGTCACTAATGAATGTAGATTCAGGTCCACTGACAGAAACAAGAGTGCAATCACTGCTCTGCGTAAGATCTGCTGAAATAAGCCAAATACTACTGTTTTAAACATACAGTCTCAGTTCATATATTTGAACTTTACTTGCAGCCATTTTCTAAATCTTACTTGCATCCTGACTATTCAGCTCATTTACTTTGTGAATTATTCATGTTGCTTAAATCTACTTAAAACTGTGAAATCTTTGTGACATGATGAAGTAAGAGGGAACATATGTGAGCATAATGTTTATAATAGATTTTCCACATCTGTCTTTTATTAACAAAGCACAAGTATTGTTATACATGCAAAGTCTACAAGATTAGATGACTCAATTAAGAGATCCTTGGCTTTGATTCATCAACAATAATCAACAATAATATCATCAGTTTGCAACATTTTGCAATACAAGGTTTATTGAGGTAATTATAAAATATATTGGTGTTTTTTACAAATGGTAAATTCTTAGGATAGTTGTGCCCAAACTAACACGGTTGTAATGATCCAGGCTCTACCAAGAATACAGAAACATCACCCAGGCATGAAGAGATGGAATAACGAAAGGCAAAGCTTAACTGTAGTTGAATTTGGCAGTGGAATAGAAGGACAGGGAGGGGCTCTGTTGTCACTAGACTGAAATAGTATGTTCCTACACCTAGAGAACTGTATTTGACAACAGGCACAGAAATAGAAATGGTTCTTGCTAGCTTCTTTGTCTGTGTCTTTGCTGATAAATCTGCCCTCAGGCCTCCCAGATCTCGGCCTCATGGCAGTGTGGCATAGGGGAAATATAACCCACAGCAGAAAAATTAAATAAGGACCACTTAAGCAAACTGGAGTTCTACAAGCCCATGAAATCTGCTAGATGGTTAGAAGGTACCCAGGATGGTTAGAAGTGCTGGATGATATCATTGTGAGGTCTTGCTCAAAAGTAGAGTTCCCTTAGGGCTGGGAAAGATGAATTATGTCTATCTTCAAGAAAATCAAGAAGGATCTGGGCAACTGTTGGTAATTATCCCGACCCAATTACTTGGGAAATAATACATCAACTTTTCTTTGAAACAATACACAAGGATAAGCAGGACAAGAAGATGATAGAGAATAGTCATTGTGGACCCTTGCCCAAAAGAGAAGTCAAGGTCCCAGATACAGGACCCTCTCTATCCTACCCCAAACCCCTACACTTTTTTCCCTCTGGTTATGAGTATTGTTTTCTCTTAATAAATATCCTTTTTTTCTTTCCTCTAAAAACGAGGATGTGCTAAATCTGTAAGCTGACGCTGCTATGTTTAAAGTCTACATAGTCCAGTTTATACCAGTGTAACTAGAAGACTTTCGGTTTTTATGGTGATAGATTTTTGTTTACAGTTCAAAAGGGAAAATATAATTTGATTTGCAGGGTTTGAAGTGATTTATGTAGCATTTTCTGGCTCCTGTAATCAAAACTGAAGAACTTATATAATAGTCTATGCACAGTGATCTAAGATGCCATTTATAAGCCTAATATAACATATAATAGAATATTGAACAATCAATCAAGAAATTGAGACACTGATGACTAAATTATACAAAATGCGAAAGATTCATGACTCAGCCACTGAGGCTGAAATTTCAGGGTACTGTAAATATCAGAGAATTCAGCCTACATTGATGCAAGTTCATAAATTCAGTTTACAAACATGGAGTCATGCAGAAAGGAGAAATATAAATACCAAGAGTAAAACATTTCTGCCCTCAGAAACATGATTTTCCTATTCCATATTTTAACCAAGAATGCATTCCAAGACAGAAATGCTGATCTGAACAGCACACAACTGAAAAATACATTTGAATAGAAGATATTTTCCATTGGCACTAAGATATTAAAAAATACTTTTAATGTTACATACTCTGAACATCAGCTTTGCCTTCTCATACTTTATGGACAAACCAGATGCCAAATCATACCTGACACCCATTTCTTACAAACTGTACTTCAAAGAAATTTTGACTAGCAGACCTAGCTAGTCTTTAATTATTTTATAAGCATTGCTAGTAACTGTTGCTTTCCATGGACCAAAATATTAGAAATAGTTCTTTATGTAGCAGAATAATGAGGAATACTGCACTATTTCAGTGCATAACAACATGACTTCAGGGTCACTGATTCTTCATTTTTTATACCTTTCCTCTGAAAGTTTAACCTGTTAGGCAAGTGCTGTTTCTTCCTATGTTTTGGCACAGAGAGGCTCGGCATTGAAGCAGAGCTCCTACGTGATTCTTTAAGACAATGAATGATTAAGGGTTACTGAAGCTTGCAAGTATAACTGAACCACAAAAAAATTGTATGAAATCTTTACCAGAAGTTCTGTCATGGGACTGAGTGGGCTTTCGGGGTGGGTATTGACATTCAGTGGGTCATCGTATTGACTCGTCTACAAACACAGCTCAATTTCTGCCCTGCAGAAAATGATGATAATGGATATTATCCTTCTTCTATCCCCATATGATTATGGGAAATCACTTTGTAATGGAAAATGTTAATTATGTAAGTCCCAGACTCTTTTAATTCCTTCTTTAGTGTGTCAACCACAAATTCTCAAATTCCAAATCATCAGAAAAATATTAAATAAGCATAAGAGAGTTGTCCCTTTAAATGATAGATTGCCTTCTATGTTTGATCTGCCTTAAGGTAATTTTCTTCAGTGACATTGTGCTTGATCTATTATAACAATAACAACTTTATACAGTGGAAGTGGAGACTGAGGCTTTGAGCAGCAGAGAGCCATATGGTGCCATCGTTTTTTTAAGCAGAACTCTGCACTGAGCTATATAAGCTGCTCTGTGTAAAACATTGACACACTTTGTATACAGTATGAGTTGAATATATTTTCCAGCATGTTATCAGTGGTTCTCAGCACAAATCAGTAAGGACATATTGAGAATTATGAATTAATTTGGATTACCGTATTTTCCATCAGTGTTATGCTTTAACATTTGGCCCTATATTACCTTATTTTTTACTAAGAAAATTAACATTAGAAATCTGTCTGGGTTTAAGTTTGTTTTCTCTGGATTAAGAATATATTAACTGGTATATTCTTAAGTGGAAAGGAAATGTTACATGTTATACCACTGTAAAGTAAAACAGAATCAGAATAAAGGAATAAATCCTTATTCTTTTATTGCAGGTTTTTATTTGACAGTTCTCCAAAAACACAGAGTTCCTAGCTGACCTGTTATGCCATGCCCTCTTGTTATAAAAGACAAATAAGGAACTGCAACCCCAAGGTTAAATGAAAGCAGTTTCTGATAAAATATCATATTTATTTAATGAAGTGATGGTTATAACCCTATCCTGAATAATATTAATATTTTATGATGTCTAATAGAACATGAAAAGTTCTGCAGTATTAGTGAGAATTTCTTTATACATTTAATGTATAAAAATGTTTTTCAATTTAAATTACTCATGTATGATGCTTGAATAGACTAAGCTGTGGCACCAGTAATAAATGTGCAACATGATTTTAATGACAAAATTTTAATATTGTTAGAAAAATTAATTGGGTAATGCAACTTGTTTACAGCAGTCACTGCTGCCAAATGTTTACTTGTTCAGAAACCACACAAATACTAACATATTACTTCTGATGATTTATTTGGAAAATATTTAGTCATTTTTGATGGCATTACTCTGAAAGTAAAAGACAGTGCAGATGTTTCCTCTTAAGCTAAATACTAAATATTTACCTTCCTTGATTCTCTCAAACTCTATTTTCACACACTAACATAATAAATTAGTTTCAAGACATAGACAGAATAAAAAATATGAAACTTGTTGAATCAAGAATACCTGTCAGCCTTTGATAGGGGCACCCAGGTGCTCTTGGGATTACAAAGCAAGATTCAAAAGATATTTCAGATTGACTGCTCTTTCAGAGGTAACATACACTTTTTGTGTTACATTCCTAGAAAATAGGCCTTCCTACATTTATGACAAAACCTGATACTGAAAGTCATAGAAAAATAAAAATATGCTTTCTGTAGTATATTCGACATACAAGAAAACATAATGCAAAGCCATGCTACAATTTCAACTGTATTCTGTGAAAAGAAGTAGAATCCAAGCCAATTAATTATTTCATCAGGATATCCAATCATGGTGGAAAATTTCTCCGTTACTAATTAGAGGAAAAGATTTACTTTTTCCCTTGGAATTTATTAATACAATGCATTGTTTTGGTTTTTCAACATAATTCTTACACATGCAAAGTTACATAGTACATTGGCATTTCTCACTAACTCATACAGTGAGACAGTCATGTTCATCAGGTATGGTATGTAACAAGCCTTTTTTCTTCCTCCGTATAGCTTGATAGAAGCAACATTATAATAAGGTACATAAACATACAATTATGTTCTATTATCTGCAATTGTGTGGTAGGAACCTTCTTACATCTCTTTGTTAACATGATAAAATATCAGCGTTAAACTACAGTTAGAGAGAAAAAAGTACTGCTTTAAGCATAATCTGAGTTCTGCTTTCAACATGAACTTTTTTTTTTTTACCAGAAAAGAGAATCAAATGTTTTTAAAGGTACTTTTATTTTAGGTTTTAACTTAATCAAATACTTGTGTTTAAATAAAGTAAACATAACGATATGGTTTCTTCAATAGATACTCAGAAATGGTAAAGGTCTTTCACTGACTAACGGTCAAAGATAGTGATGGCATTCCTGAGATATAAACAAAAACTACCAGACACAAGAAGAAGAAGGGGGAAAAAAGAGAATCAATGTTTTCAGAAATCCTATAACATAAAAACACCCTACTTGAATTAACTTTTAACACACCTTGAATATTTACCTCTGGAAGGAAAATAGAGGATTAAAGATGAAGTATACTGCAAAAAATATATGTGGAATATGAGAGGCAACAGCACCAACCTTGAAAATAATGTCACAGTTTGAAGATTTAACAACCTGACTCTAAAGCAGTGAATAACTGTGAGACTTATACTTTTCAAATTATTAACAGTTTAAATACAAAAACTGACATTTCATTCTTTGATAGAGTCCCTATGCATAATTACTAATATAAAAATTGTTGCACAAAAATTCCATGTCATTTCCTTGAAGAAAAGAATGCATTAAAATCAAGGTCTTTCTAAATAAACAAGAACCCGGAATATATAAGGTGGTGAAGGGCCTTGAGGGGAAGCCATATGAGGTCACTTGGTCTGTTCAGCCTGGAGAAGAGGAGACTGTGGGGAGACCTCATTGCAGTTACAACTTCCTCATGAGGGGAGGAGGAGGGGCAGACACTTTTCTTTATGGTGACCAGTGACAGGACCCAAGGGAATGGCCTGAAGTTGTGTCACGAGAGGTTTAGGTCGGATATTGGAAAAAGGCTCTTCACCCAGAGGATGGTTTGGAGTTGGAACAGGTTCCCCAGGGAAGTGGTTACACCACCAACCTGTCAGAATTCAAGTGTTTGGGCAGTGCTCTTGGGCACATGATGTGACTTTTGGGGATGATCCTGTGAAGGGCCAAGGCTGAACTTGATGATCCTTTTGAGTTTCTTCCAACTCAGCACATTCTGTGATTCTGTGATATTTGAAGGATGAACTGCGAAGCTAATTTTGTTAATAAACCTTGGTAAGGCTCACTATTTATCTAAACTGTGGAAGAAAAATATCAGATATACCGTTTCAGCAAAAAAGGCTAGTTATCATGGGTCCAAAGAAAGACCAACTTTTCCAGTCATATTAAATGTCCATGCCCAAAAAACATTTAAGAGCACATACATATCTCCCTACTGATACATGGGTCTGCCAAACGTGCAACCAGTGAAGATTCAAATAAAGATTCAAATAAATCTCACAGAAAGAATTGCAAGTAAAAAAAGTGCTTTAGGATGAATGTATTGTAACCATAGCCAGACCCTAAGGAAATCTGTTTAGATTATAAACATTCACATCCTCATATTTCCTTGTACTTTTTTTCCAAAGAGCACTCTGCTGCAATATAAGGAATTCTCAAGTGAGAATCATATTCTGTTCCCTGAACATGTGAACTGAACTTTTATTTATCTCTCTTCAAACATAATTTTGAACTGTCCCACATGGTTTCTAATACATATCTACATAAACAATGGTTAGAGCTGTGAAAATAGCAAAGCTCAAAATAGATTTTACCTTTTCCAGCTATCTGAAGTTTCATGATCCATTTGAAACTAGCTTACAAAAGTCCTTTTATGGCTGAGAAAAGTATCTCTCAAAGACATTTGATGCCCAGGATAAGTAGAAAATTTCCCTACCTGAAGCTGACATTTCTTCTCACCTAAGTGAGGACTTAGGCATTTCAATAACTAGTAACTAAATTTTAGAATATTTGTCAAAATTTTAGGTGAGATGAATGGTAGGCTTTGAAAGTGATGTCAGAGGATTGATTTTTTTTTTTCTAATAACTAGAAAGAAATGGATCCTGAATTCGTCTTCTCTCTGCTTCACAAGAGAGTCTGTCTGTGGAATACTCAATTCACACACATTTTTGTTTTTTAAATACATTGCAGTTATACCCAACTGTCCTGGGTTGCAGTGTATTCTATTACCATCCTCATGAGCTGTTGAACCAGGTGGGGCAGTGTTTCCTTGCCTCCTCCCTCCGGACTATCTTCTTTTAATGAGCCCATCAACACCTGGCCTCATGACTCATCATCCCATTGTGAGATGCTCCACCCGGAAGGAGGAACCAAGCATTCCATCCTGGATATAATGTGAGACTCCAAACACCACTTCCCTTCCCACTGGATTTCCCAGAGGACAGGCGCTACATAGCCACCACTGGACCTTCTCAGGAATAGCAGCCCCTTTCTACAGGATCACTGCTTCAACAGAACCACATCCACCACTTCAGGAAGACTGCAGACACCATCTTATCAGACTGCTACCACCACCCTGACTAACAGGGTGTTAGGTTGTATCCTGACTCTGTCAGTTTGAGCCAGTGTTTTCTGCCTTTTTTTTCAATTTCCCTATTAAATTGTTATTCTGACTTGGTGCCTCCCACTGGTTTGTTTTCAAACTAGTACACCAACGCTCTGCATGTGACTCCAAAACTGGCAAAAGAAACTCATCTTCCACACCTCTGCATTGCAGAAAAGTGTCTGTTAAGGTGTTAACTTGTCGCCGCGGTCCCTCGATCAGCGGCCGCGAAGGCTGCGCCTGACCGGATCCCGGCAGGGCTCGGCGACACGGTCAGGTGGACACTGCCGCTCAGTATGCTGCTCTCGGCAGAGCGCCGTCGACCGCTTCGTGCGGCTATCGCTGGCGGCGGGGTGAGGTTGGATAATCAACCTCCCGAGGCCCGTCATCCGGGTCACTCAGGCTGCTGATGGTGCACGTTGGTGTGGCGATGCCATCTCGGAGGCGAAGAGAAGGGGAGCTCTGTCTCTTAACCAGCAACTACGTATATTTGCAGCGCGGCAAGAGAGGGGGAGAACTCCAAAGGCTTCAGGCGTGTCAGGGGTTTTTAAGGGGACGAATCGAGGGAGGGGTTTACAACTTGGACCAATAGGGTAACGGTAAAGGGGAGAAGTAAGGGTACAAAAACCAATGGGGTACAACTGGGGTGTTAACTTGGGAGGAGTCAGGGAGGAGCCAACATGATGGGCATTTAACTGGGGAACATTCTGGAACAAACGAACTGGGCATGTGCGGAGAGGTGGGGATAACAACTTTGATGGACAGAGGAGTGGGAGGAGATCGGGCGGGGACTCTCATACCATTGAGTCCTCAAAGGAAGAGGACTGATCCGCTTCCGATCCCTCCATCCACCTCAGAGCACTCATTGGTGTTGGGGGAGGCGGCCTCTGAATGGACCAGGAGGATGCTCTACTGGAAGCAGGTGAGAAACCCTCACCCACATTAACTCACTTGAGAGTGATCCTGGGAAAATTTAGTGGACCTAAAATTAGGAAAGTACATTCTAGCATAGTATGTTCCTATTAAAAATTAAATATTAATTATCTTCAGTTGTTTGGTTCCCACAAAATGGAGTTCAGATTGAAGTACAACACTAGAAGAAGCTGCTATAACATATGACAACTGCTGGCAGTGGCATGGTGTTACACTGTTTTACAAAAATTTTTAGTCCATCAATTTATTTCTGCGTGAACACAAGGCATTGATCAACCAGATTTGACTCACTAATTTCATATTCTTAGAGATCCATAGCAAACTTCAACAAGTATCATATCTCATAGCATCAAATTGCACCAATATTGCAATATGCTTTCTGAACCTCAAGTTGAGATTTTTCTTGCCTTTCTGTTTCTTGAACTGGATAACATCTTTAGGTAACACATATTGTACTGTAATGTATGTTATATTTTGCTTAACGTTTTAACTTAAATACGAGTGTCACAAAAAGGCCACGGTAATTATTTACATCTTCATTACTGATGACATACATTTAAACATTTTTCTCATGAAGGATGTTTTTCATTAACTATAATTTTTGCCTAAGAAGACTAACATCTTTTCTCCTGCAATTTACATAGTTGCATGGCAAGTGAGACATGACTGTCCCTTACTGACTATGCTTGGTAAACTATTCAGAAATGATCTCATGCCCAAAATTGACTGAAACATCAGCCTTCTGTCGCATACAATAAATATTGTTGAGAAAGAATGCTATCTTCTTCCTGTTGTATTTTCCTCTTAGCTTCACTGCTATGCAACTACACACACTGTTACAACACATAACAGTGACCTACAGAAAATTCTTCCTTTTAAGGCACCCCTTCTTCTAGGAACAGCCAGACCACTAGTCTAAATTTTTGACTAACGAAAGAATGTTAATTCTGTCTGTTTTTTCAGAAATAATGCATTAAGAGGTCCTTACTTATACTGACATAAAAAATATTTTCCTATACAGCTGAAAACATAGAGCTCCGCAACTAGTTAATAGATCATGGTCAGTGCATCAGCTGAATGGCACGTAGTCAAATAGATTTCTGTTTTTGAAACAGAAGCCAATCCTATGTTCTGTTAGGTTTTGGAGCCCAGCCAGGTCAGGAGTTGTAACATGGCTTACACCATTCTGCAGATTGTGAAAATTTACTTGCTCACAGTACTTTTATGCCATAGAGACCTATGTAGGCAGTTTCAGGGTGAAGAATGGATGAATAATTAATCAAAACATTGGAAAAATGGGACAGGAGGGGTTTTTTTTCAGTAAAGGGATATAACAGTAGCATCTCAGATCACCAAGGGAATCTGTGCAATTCAACATATTGTCAAAAAGGGTGCATAATAAAGTGACAAATTTTGTTATTGATGCTAAGCTACTAAAGGTAAATCAGGATCAAGAGAAGAATTTCAATTTTTTTTCTAATAATTAAAGATTAGATTCATTTTAAATAAATGTCAAATGCTGTCCATTGGATAGTGTTACTTATGACAAGGTGGTCTTTTGACTGACAGCTCAGATTACAATGTAGAACTATAACAGATAGATATAAAATATTGGCTTAGTATTCAGAAGCTATTAAAAATAATACTTTTAAAGCCAGAAACTGTTGAGAGAGAAAAAGGAAACAAGGGGATTTATGACACACTATGAATCCAGGGTTCAGTAGCATCCTGATTGTAGTGTGCAGTTATGGGTACTGATCCCCTACCTCTGAAAAAGGATTCAAAGGAATTTTTGAAGATGTACAGAGAAAGGATTACAAGAGTGAGTTGAAATGGCTTCTGTGCACTGAACAGTGGAAATGGAAGAACAGATGACTATGGAGATATGAAAGAGGTCTTCACGGTCTTGAGGGGCAGTGAAAAAAGTAGAAATCCATTTTTCAATGTCAGTTCCAAAAAAAGAATTAGGTGATATCAGATAAAACTAATGGACGGCAGTTACAAACAAAAGTCTTCACATGATGGATAAGTAATCTGGAAAACAACCAAAGGGGACTGAAGGCAATAAATTCTTGTAAGGGTTGCAAAAGCAATTTGATTTTTTTCCTCCAAGGATTTGTTCACTGAGGGCTACTGAATACAAGGATACATACTCTGCTATGTATCATATATGTTTACGCTGTTCCTATATGCTTGCCTTGACACATGCATTTGGAACACTTACTGTGGTGAGCAAAACAGAATCAACTTGGGGAATATTATTTTAATTTATCACCAATTAGAAATCGTGTTGGGTGGTGAGAAGCAAAGACAAAGCTCTCCCCTTCCTCCCAGGCTTGACTTTACCCCTTCACTCCTGACTCCTCTGCCTTCTTCCCCAGAGCAAATCAGGCTGATGAGGAATGTGGGGCTGTCATTAGACTGTAAGAGCTCCTCTCTGCTGTTCCTTCCCCCTCAAAGTTTTCTCTGCTCCAGGATGGGACCTTCTCACAGGCTACAATTCTTCATGAACCTCTCTGGGCTGGGTTACAGACCTTCAGTAAAAGACTGATCCAACTTGAGTCCCCATGGGATGCAGTTCTTTCAATTTTCAAAATATTTCAAGTGTATATTTCAAGTGATAAACTGGAAAGGACTATGCTTTCTTCTCCGACAGGTCACCTTCTCTGTTTTGTAAGGCCAAATGCTTAGTCAGCCAACCTAGATAGTAAGGCTACCCTAAATTATTCATGAAGTACTTCAACCAGGATCTAGAACACAAGCCAGAAAAATTCTGAAAGTTTTTCTCATGAAACCAGAAACCATGAGGGTTTTTCTCCACCCCTCATGTTTGGTTCCTGTCTGGTTACAGTTTTTACTTTCTTTCATGTTAGTGAAAACTTTTCTCTTTTTTCTCTACATAGAGATGGCTGGAAACTCAATTGAAAAGACTGAAAATTATATAAGACGCAATAATATTGAAATAGCATTAGTATATATTTGTCAATTTGAGGATGGAGGGCCTTAAACCTCTTCTTTTAAGTTGTGGCTTTTGCAGAACTGCAGGGATAAAAACAGAAATAATTACCAATCTTCGGTTAGGAGAAGTAAAGAAATGCCTGTATGTACTGACAACCCACCAATACTAATTACGTAGTGTTTAAAAAAAGTTTGACTTAATTCCCAGTACAAATGCAAAGCTGAAAGGCCCATAGAGATTTTGAGCTGTTTGCAGTAGCATTTCCCAGTTACATTCTCACTATTAGTATGGGAATAGAATGGAGGGGATATATATTACTGTCTCTCTCTCCAGCTCTATGGGATCACACGCGTGCACGCACAAACACACGCTAGCTTCAGTATAAAGTCAACGGCAAAGAAGCAGGAAGGGTCTTTGTGTGGGTTCCCACAGGAGCATTCATTGCTTCCACACCGTGCAAGGGTCAGAGGCAAAAGATGAGAACAATAGAGAACTCAGGCTTTTATCTGGGGGGTGGGAAAAAGGCAGGACTAGGGAATGGGGACCAATGGGGAAACTCTGGGGGAGTGGTGAGGGGGCAAGGTCCAGCCAGCCACGAACACAGAACTGGGGTAGATTAGCATAACGCAACAATGCATCCTGGGAGAAGCCTTTCTGGTCGCCCTCACCTGAAGTGGTTCTTTTGCTACTAGGGACTTGTCTTACTGAGAGCTCTGTCCTTTGTAATATAGGCTCACTGGCCACCACAGGGGTAGGAAACAAAAACGTGCTTACTGAAAGTGTGTCTTGCCATAGACATGATGGTCTCAACAGGATGGTCCCAAGCACCAAGTCATTCCATTTCAAAGCTATTAAGTGAGAGTTATGTTTTCTTCTCCGTTGATCTTTGCATCTGCACACAATCACACTCATAAGCAGTGCCCTGGGCTTCCTCTTCACCTTCTCAGTTCCTATTTACCATACACAAAATATTTGGAGAAGAGGGAAGGGAGAAACCCAGCTGACACAGTATAATGCTTCCTCCTTTGTAACCCCACCAAAGGCTTCCATGGCCATGGACCATACCAGTGTTGAGCGCAAAATCCATAGTTGATCCTGTACTTTTAGTAGGATCAGCTTAGATATGAGGTTCATATTTCCATGCTGAAGAAGTCTCTACCATCTTTTAAGTACACATGGATTAATTTCATCAATTGCTCATTCAGGATTTGATTGAACACCCACACACTTTTCCATTGGCTGGAGGAGGAATCCTTTGACTGGGTTTTGACCTGAAATCTGAGGCAAATCTCTTTGTTCACTTATCTGAAGTTGATTAATTTCATTATTGATTGCTGCAGTTTGTTTACCACAGCTACAATGACACAGGTTAATTCTACTTGCTGTGGTCTTGACACCGTATCTCCCAAATTATTGACTTCTGTGCATGCTACTCTTTCATTTTGTTTATTTACAGTAATAAATCTTCAATTTCATTTAAAAATAAACAACACAGCAATGCTTAAGTGATTTAAATGTTAATTCAAGGGAAAAAGATTACAACTGCAACAAATCTTTCCCCCAAAGTAATGTTACTTTCTAGTAAGCTTAGTACCCCATTTGCTTCAAAAGTTATAGTCTGCTTTATGAAAAAACAATTTTCTTGATACATACGACTATTGTAATAGAAAAGCCTAGTTAAGTTCTTCAAAGTTCTCCCTAAAACCTCCAACCTGATCAATACTCTGCTTTATCTGAGTATTTCTTGAGATTCGTGAGGATCCCATGGCTGGAATCTTTCTGCTCTCTATGGGTCCTGCCATGAAGACCCATGTTATGGGGGAAGGCAAACATACAACTTGGAGCTGATGTCACTAAGCTGAGACAATCCTGCCCTAAACAAAGCCGGATTCTGCACTAAAAATTCCTATTTTTATTTCTATTAAAATGTCAATGAGTATTCAATCACACAGTGCTTGATGTAAAGATTATAGATCTGTGTTAGGCCACAAAACTAACTATTCCTTATTTTTAAATCGTTCTTGAAGCAAAATATGTTGACAGCAAAGGGAAGTTAAGCTTTTTATTGAGCTTGTAGATAATAGAATTATGCATATGTGTCCTGAATACCATTGCTTTTAAATGCCGTTCTGATTTTTTTGCTTTCAGAAAAGTCATAAGTCTCTACACATAACTTAAGAAGAAAATTTTGTGAAGACTTCCCAGGATTTACATTGTCATATCAGTTCAAGAGTCAGTACAAGGAGCAGTTAAACATCATCTTTGACAGATCTACAGTGTATATGTACAAATGCCTACTTTCAGAAAGAATCATCATAAAGTAGAATTTTATTACACACAGTAACAAGCTGAAAAAGTTGCAAAAATTTATGTCTAAATATTTTAGCTAACACGTTGATTTCACAAGCTGTCGGGAAAGGTCTCTGCTGGAGGTATATTTAAAGTCACACTGAAAAGCAATTTAACAGACTATGACTTTTTAAAAGTTTAAAAAAATACATAGGGCTCTAATTTTTTAAATTAAATGTTTACATACTAAGTAAAAGATTTCACATGCAATTGAATCAAAAACATAGATTTCATCTTCAGATTTGTCTTCTTGGCCTAAAAGGGGCAAGGGCCAGACAAATTAAAAGATCACAGAAAGCATACAATGTAATCATTTAAGAATAATGAACCGGGCATGTGCTTCTCATGGCAGCCGGCTGCTCCAGCAGCAGGCCCCAGGGCCTAGAGCTGGGGTTGATCACAGATGGTCCGGAGCACAGGCAGTAAAACCACGGATCCTCAGCAATGTCTTAGGAGTTCTGGCCAGGGAGGAGCAAATATGCATTGAATAAAGAGTTTCTAGCACCGACTCTTCATGCTGAGACCAGCAGTTTTCTGTTACGCAACAGCATGTTCCCCAGTTTTCCTAATGGGAGAGCTGAACATGTGAACAATCATTTTCAAAAAGCATGGAATTTTTTGAAGATGTTCTGGAAGAAACGAGGGGCAATGATTCATCCTGTGAAGTTGTGGAACAAATTTTTTAAGGATCTGTATAATTGTTGAAAAATCTAATTACACTTAGGGAGGGACTGAGAAGAAATCAGTTAATGCCAGCTGTAAAGAGAGTGACCAGTACAGGAGGAAAAAAGGGAAAACCTATACCACTGTGCAAGTCGTATGAGATAATTAATTAAAGACACTGATTTTCTTTGACAAGTATTCTGAAAGAAATTTAGTCATATCTATCATGTGTTCTGGTTTAGAGGCAAAAGACAAAGTTTTTGAAGACATATAGCAAATTAAAGGAGCACTATTCAAGGCATTGGCAGACCAGATAAAGTAGGATGAAAGTTCTCTTCAAGCTGCTATTTTACCTGCCTCATTAAAAATTGATACAGATTGTCTCAGATGAATAATCTCCATAAATGTTTACTGTATTTGCGTACTCAAATGGGAGAGTACCTTCACTCATTTTCTAAGTATATATATTTTGTACTTTCCAAAGGCATATTTTCTTTCTAGAAAAGTCATCCATTTGGCAACACCAAAGTTATAAACTTAAATTCTACCATGTTAACCCATCATTGGGGGGACTTTATTAGATATATCAACATATAAGTATATAGCAGTTAAAAAAAATAAAAAAAAAATACTGTTCTAATATTTTACATCCTTTTATTTTGTCCAAAAATTTTAGTTAAGAAAAGATCATGTCACCTGCCTTCCAGACCTCTCCATTCCTTCAGTTTAAGTAGAGGCTTCAAATTGTTTTCCTTTTTTTAGAGCTCAAAACTTGCTATGAACTCTTATCTTCTCAAATGCCTTGAAATCCATTTAACAGTGGATCTGACCCTCATGGCAGATATCAGAAAGCAATTTTAGGTATTGGAATGAGAAAGTGAATAGTGTGGAGTGGGGAACATTGTACCCATAACACCCAAGGTCTTCTGCAGGGATATAAACCTCTGTATATTATTCTTTCTGAGGCAAAATTTTACAGGAACAGAATAAAATAAATGCATCCTGAAGTTTATTGACATCTTTTTTAACAATTTGAGACATGGTAGGGTAGCATCTGAAAGAAAGAGGTTTAGTATCCACAACACCCAGCTTTTAACATCTCATTTAAATAGCTGGTGTTTCCAGGGTGGTTTTTCCGGGCTCTTGAGGGTACTACTGACCTTTTCTGGCCGTGTCTGTCCTGGGCCTGGGGCATCACTCCACCCCGTCCATGATCCAGATCCCATCTCATCTCAGGCCTTGGAATGCAGACACTGTCTGCGATACCTCTCAGGGCACAGAGGTGGCTCCCTGGGGCTCTCCTGGGTGGGCAATGGCGGGGCCTGGCAGCCAGGACCTATCCCACACCCAGCCAGGAGTGGACCCAGCCCTGGCAGAAGAAAGCACAAGGCTCTGTACTGCCCTGAGAACTCAGGGATCAGGACCTTTCCATCTTTATTATTTTGGCATGTATTAGTGTTATTTTAACTGGACTAATGGAAATTCTGTCTTTATTTTCATTAGACTGTTAATATACTAGTTTGCTCACAGTAAATTGCTGGCTCCCCATGCCAGTAGGGTTCCAGTTTTGTCCACAACAGGGTTCTGAATTTATCAAATGCAATTGACTTTCTTTGGCACTCTAATTTTTAAATTTAATGTAAATACACCACTGTATTTGCACATAAGTGAATGCAAAGGCTGAGATCCAGTCAGCTTAACAGATTACCTAAATGGCATCCAACTTTAGACACCTTGCATGGTAGTCATCTTAAAATACTGTCTGAATGCATAATAGTTAAAAAATTCTGGGTTTATAGGGATTAAAACAAAATAAATTTTTTAAGCCATCTATCTAGCTTTTAGAGGTTTTCTGAATGCGATAAAATTAGCATTCACTAGAACTATGTTTCCTGAAAAATACTTAAGACATCAATCAGGTAAGGTGCTGAAAAACTGATGTTTTTTGCACGATCCATAATTCATAATTCAGTGCAAGAATTTTACTGCAATTCCTGTCTGTTCAAGCTAACATATAAAAACTTAAATATTTCAGGAGTAAACAATTAAAATTTTCAGCACCTTCCTCCTCCACTTGATAATTTATTTTGATAAGAAAGAAGCCTGCAACATTTGGTCAGCCCTAGAGTGACATCTACAGCTCAGAGAAATGTGCAAGAGAAGCAAAATTTACATCCACTCATCCAGCTTTAACTAGGAAACAGGAGTGTACTAATGATGACTGATCTATGAATTTAAGGTATGAAAAAGGAATATATTTTACCACAAAGAATCCTCATGGCCAGGCAGTAACAGAAATACCTCAGCCCACCTGTCAATTCAACTCTTTTACCAGTAGGTTTCCACAACTACTACTTCCTAACAATTCTAGGATGTTTTAAGCTTGGCATAGGAAGATAATATTGCTCAAGTTTAGCTGTGAAATGATCAGATCTGGAGACTGAAGTCATCTGACAAAGTAGTCTTTTTGGACAGAAAAACTGTAGGAAGGACAGCTTGAGGAGGAATGCAAAAGATTCAGTGCAATTATTAGACAATTAAATTATTAAGACAACAGAAGTTCGATTTTTTTGTTCAAAATGTATTAGACTATTTAAAAGTTATTTTATGGGATAGATGTGTTTTCAACTCATCAAAGTAAGCAACCACCAAGAAATTGAAAAAAAAAATTAGTAGACATTTCTGAAAGAGGGAAACATTAATTATTGACTTTAATACAGAAAGTAAACAAAATAATTCCACCCTATTGATCAGGTCAATGTTATCATTGGCTAATTCAATCTGATGGTGTTTCTGGAACTACATATATGACATTTTAACCCTTAAGATTTCATCAATAGAATAAAATTTAGTCATATGAAATGGATTCATATGCTGAAAGCCAGAAGAGCTGTAAAGTTCATTAGAATGGTCATTAGAAGATTAGAAGTGCTGGTTGTAAGACAATTCATTATCTCTTTAGGCACAATAATCAATGATATTTAATTTGGAAATTGGAGGCTATTATAGGTCAACTAACTTTGAAATATGATACTCGAATTATACTTTTTGCTAATGTCAGATTGTGAACAGTCAGTGCAGTACATTACTGACAGAAGACTGATAATTTCTTTGCATGTTGTTAAAATGCAGCTGTAGAAAAAAATGACCAAGGCCTACCAAAAGACTTCTGTAAGAAAAAAATCCATAAATTTTCCCTTTGGAAGTTCCTTTGGCTTGCTTTTCATGCTTTCAATTTTATTAGTCTTTCAGTATCTAGAAATGTAAAATTCTGACTTTTGTGTACCAATGATATTGTCTATGCGCAAGGATTTGCAGGAGGATATGGGAAGGAAGAATTAATTTTAAAGGTGCCAGAAAAGATAGGAGGAAGAACAGGGGAAGTACCACAATAAATAAAACATTTGCAATAGACTTACTATCTTACTGTCAGAGAAGAACAGATGGTTTAAAAAGATCTAAATATTGTGGACATGACAGGTTTAATTTTACTGAACACAAGCCAGAGATAAAGCCAGTGTGAGTGAAGGTGAGATGAAAAAAACTAATTCATGATCACTACTTTGTGTCATTTTAACAACTTGGCCTTAAATGTGTATGTGTCTTATAATTCAGAATAGATATAGAGCTCACTCATTTAGATGTGCTCTAGCTCAAATTAGCTAGGCTGCTACATCTATCATGTTTAAAACCAACCAAAAAAAAATCCATAGGGAAGAAAACATTTCTATTTTTTCAATGATGATGGAAGCAACAGGTACAAAGTGAAATGCAGAAAATTCTATTTAAACATAAGAAAAATCATTTTAACTGTGAGGGTGATGAGACACTTTCCCAGTGAGACTGTGGAGTCTCTGTCCTTGGAGATACTCAGAACCCAACCAGACGCAGTCCTGCACAGCTTGCTCTAGCTGATCCTGTTTTCAGCAGAGGTCCCTTCCAACATGACTCTATGAATCTGTGATATAAAGCATTTTTACAGAACGGGGTAACTTTTTTTTCAGATGAACATTTCCAAACATTGTTATCTATATTTATTTACTTCTCACGTTTAGGAAGGATACATGAAAAATAGTCCATCCCAATAACCATGCCAAATATATGTGTCTTCCGGCAACTGCATTTTTAAAAGATGCTAATTTAGATGTTTTTCTGGATACATAGATGTATGAAATTACTTTTCAAACAATTATTTTTGATCTGGCTGGTGTTCATGCTCCCAGAAGAGTGGCGAGAACATGTAACTGATTTATTTTAATAGGATCTGTTTGGCAGAGATAAAAAAAGATATTTTTGATGTATTGCTCAGTACTATTCCTGCAAGACACAAAGTCTCTGGGGTAAATGAGAGATACTCCAGAGAAGCTGAAATCCACTTTACATAGCTAAATGTTTGGAAATGGTATCTTCCTATAAAAAGCACATACAGTCATGCATTTCTGATAACCCAAGATGTTTCCTATGTCTCTGTAGAGGAAACTGAATTAAATAGATACTGCTGAATTTAACATTAAATCATATGGGATTAGGGCAGGTCTACATTTCAGTGGAGAAAATTAGCTGCTTTTAAAAAGCTACAGGGAAAACATGCAGGAAAGCATGTAATGAAAGGTGTATGGAGAAAATGAATGCTTTTATTTTCTTTGGATTATTCTAGTTGGTTTTGTTGTGGATTTTTTGATTTATTTTTAGCTTAACCTTTTTTAAAAAAGAATTGCAATTATGATTTGTCTTGAAAGCTATGAAAACACAAACCCATGACAAACAAGAATATCTTTCAGAGAGAATGAAACTACAAAACCATGTAGTTAATGATTTATTTGATTTATAGACTACATGTTTTACTTAGAGAAATTTTTTTTCTAGTTGTAGTGAGGTAACCATATGAAATCTAAGATTATGCTGTGTTATGAACAAGTAATGTCAGTTTTGCAGCAATTATAGCTATTCTATTTGTTAATTTTTAATGTGACAATTCATTCCCACAAACATCACTTGCCTTGGAGAACTAATGTTGATTAAGACAGTAATTATGTATTTCATTAACAATAATAATTTATATTCCAGTAACAGTGATAAGCATATATTGCCTGCCTTGTATTATATATTAAGTACTTTTCAAGCCTTAGAAAAAAATAGGCTTGGTTGGTTTGTTTGTTTCTTTCTGGTAATATATATTACCTTACTCTTTTTAAGTCATAGTGAAAGACTGAAACATGTAGGAGGCTGTCCATAGGTGCTTTTTTAATCACTCCTATCAAACACTAAGCAGCAATAAAGTCTTTGGGCAAAAAAAGATACACAGTCATACTGAAGATTACAATTCTCTTCATAAATAAGACAGACAGCAAACTGGTGATCAAGAAGCTCTCCCACATTACTTTGGCTCAGTATGAGGAAAACAAGAAGAAATGGGTAAACAGCAACCAGAAGTTGAATAGTTCATGTTCCTACAAGAATCTGGATCAATTATTAGAACTTTACACCAACTTTGGTTGACTTGTGTACTGTAAAGTAAAAGATAAAAAAACTGTTCCTATACCTTTTCTGGTCAGATTGATAACTTTCTACTATGAAATGAATCATTCAATGGGATGAACGCAGTAGAAATTCATTATATATGTTTTAACAAAACTTTTGACACAATCTCCAGTTGCAATTGGAAGGTCCTTACAGCTTATGCCCACCGTTTTCAAGGCACCTGGATTTCAGACAGGTGTCCCACACTGGCTCCATTACTCGCCACTCCCACCATACTGTTCATCAGACTCAAGCCATCAGTGTGGGAAAAGAGAATTCTAACACTTGCCAGACCATGGCAGGAGGAAAAAGCTCAGTTTGGTACTCACCACACAACCAAGAATATTAGCAAGCTACAGCAAATGCCCAAAAGGCCGAGGTGAGCAGACAGACAGAACACAGATTATGTGAGGAAAGGCTGCACAACTGACTTGAGTCACTCTGGAGTAGAAAGGTTGATGAGGCTGCATCCTGCTCTGTTCAGCTGTCTTTCAACATCCTCAAGAGGACTTAGCCAGGCTCCTCTCACAGCTTCACACTAAACTCACAAGAAGCCAGAAAAGATGCTCGGGTGACATCTGCAACCAATGGAACACAAAGGAACAGCTGGGCCTCCTGGTGATGTCATAACAAAAGACAGGGAAAAGCCCAACGGCCACAAAGGTTTCTTTTTCCTCAGCTGTTGCTGCAAAGATCTGCTCTTGGACTGCCCAGGTGTCTGCATCTGGCAGCAGAGTGGGAGTGAGCAAAGAAGCCTGAACTTCCTCTCTTGAAAGGAGATTCAACTTGAAAGGCGATCACTAGATGCTGTTATAGCAGGGCAATACCCATGTCATTAAGATAAAAAAAATGAACACCTCTTCTAATGAGCTACTAACTAGAAGTAAGCCCTGCAAGTATTAATTTTCAAAGACATGACATGGTAAAACATGTAAACTATATACGTACAATTCGTAAGATTGGAGTGAATGTCATCTAGTAAAGCAGTAGTTTCTTTCACTACCCTGGAAAGGATAAATCTAAGCATTTTTATAGGTATGATCAAGACAGCTTTCCCCCATTTTTCATAAAATCACATGAGAATTTGTTCTCATTTGTACTGAGAAGGCAGATCTCTCAAGCACAGTACAGATGAAATACTGTAGAGAGAAGTTTCAATTTAAATGAAAGTTACATTCCAATACCACATTAAATGCCACAAAGTAGTAAACAATTTAAGTCAGCCACCTTAGATAGCCATAGCAGTTCATTCCAAACAGATGTCGGTATTTATGAGGGCAATCAGCTGAGTATTTGCCCTGCTTCTTATTTGCATCAAACAGTATTGTTGCCAGAAAAAGAAACAGCGTCCAGTTACCTCATGTGTGTCAAACAGAGACTGTAGCACAGTTTTGTTGATCTGTTAGTCCCCTTTAACAGGACCCATCCTCAGCAGCACTGATTTATACAAAGCATTTGTGTTGTGCTTTTGAATATTATTCTGCATCTGTTATGCCAGCCATACAAAAAGTCAAATAAGTCTTTGTTTGATTCAAAACAACTTCTATTGAAAGACATATGCTTTGTCTGCACAAAGGCTTACACTGTTAGCAACAAACAGAAGCAGAAGTGAATGTTATTTCTATCTTTATGCAAAATCTGTGCCTTCAGCCAGTCATTGTACACAAAGGCCACAAGATGGTAGTCTTGTCTTGAAAAGTTATATGCTGACTTGTTTTTTCTATATAAGGAGTAGGTTGTCTCCTTTGTGACATCAGGGATTTTCAGTTCCTACCCTATTTCTCTGAAATAACTTCTCGTGTACAGGTAAAATTAAAGCAAATAGGGTTTAAATCTCAGCTCAGTATTAAGCATGAAAGCATGATACATATTTTAGGAAAATTAAGGAAGTTCATATATGAGTAGTTACTTTGGGAAATTCTGAAAATTAGTGCAGCTAACAAATAACACTTGTATTTTAGTGGGGTAAATCTCTTTATTTACAGGAAATTGATTATTGTAATTTGGGCCTAGGACTGATTGTTTCTTGTGGTAAAAATAACTATGACGGATTATCTGTAATAATCAACTACTTCAGCTTCCATAGTACTAAAAATATACTGAGCATCAGCAATTTTCAAAATCTAGGAGAGATTTACAAAGGTTTGAAAAAATCAAGCATTTATTTAGAGGATTCTAAGAACAGTTTTCCAGATCTGTGACTTATTTTAGCAGTTCCTAGTTCTAACTAGATAGAGTAGCTAATTTCTTCTTCACATGCTCCGACAACTAGGTGATTCAGTTTTATACAAGGAAAGGTGTGATTTAAAATACATTGTTTGAAAAAAGTATACTTTATATAAGTCTTTATATAAGTATACTTTATATAAGAATAAGTCAATTCTTACATCTGTGTCCTAAACTAGCCCCCTAAAGTTACCTGTGTTTTGCAGGGGGAAACAGACAAGTAAACGTCCATGAGAGTTAGATTTCTGTTCTGGCTCCTAATTCCTCAAAGCTGGTGTAGCTTTCTGAGCTGTAAGAAAAGTTTAGTTTCTTTGCCAAAAGTGGTATTAGACTCCATGGTGAACAGTTATTTCAAGCATATGGAGAAAGAATGAATGGAGTTTTCTCCCAGAAATCCTGTGATACACTAGTTCATTGAGATGCAGACAGATGAAACATCAGGTGCACAGCTTTTCTTGACAAACCTTGTTTTGCAATTAATGAGGACTTCAGCAACCATTCTGTACATACTGTGCCCTCATCTCCTTATATCATATTCTACTTGTGGTCCTACCATTGATGGCCTTGTTTCAAAAAGAACACATTTCATTTTCCTTAAGTCAAAATTTTTCATGTATTCAGGTTTTGATAATAATCATCACAATGACTATTGCCAGATTTTTTTTTTAAGCAGCAAACTTCAGGCATTTATAAAAGTTTTTAAACACTTTCAAGTAATGCTGAAAAAAGCATGGTTTAGGATTCAGATGAAAAATAAGAACTTTTGGATTGCGGGTGGTCTACACTTCTCTATGATATCAGAAGTGTTAGCTACACTGTCACAATGAGATGATATGGCTAGAAAGGATTTACAACTTTGTGGCATCCAAGAGCTAGCACTCTACCCCTTTTGGCAAAGAAAAGACTCTTTTCTCAGTGCTTCTAGCTAGGAATGAACCAAAGGCTCAGAAAGCTAGCACAGCTTTGGGGAATTAGGAGATGTAAGTAGATAGCTACAGGATACAGCAATGGAAGTTATTCTTGTATCAGTTTGGTAAATTTAAAACAAATGTTTTGGGTTTCCTGGTAGGTTTGAGGTTTGGTTCCCCATCCACCCACCACAGTAGTTTTGCAGAAATAGTATTTTTCAGCAAATAACATATTCCAGAAACATATTGCCATGAATTCACTCAGCAACCCTCCAGATTTAAGTTGCCATAAATATTTTGGGATCAACAAACAAAAGCAAGTAATTATGAAATAACTACACAAAATATAAGGCTATGGATAATTTCTTCAGGAAAAGATATTTCACATGTGAATAATTATCGTATTTCCCCTGGAAAATTAGACATCATGCATCTTTTCTAAGAAAAAATAGCAAATGTCATAAATAGCAAAAATAATCTCCTGGACAATAACCAAAATTGTTCAACACTGCCTGCAGGACCATCTTTTGGGCTGGACACTTGTATTTCCACCAGAATTTGAAAAGCATTTGAAGCCAACCTGCATCTAGTAGGTTAGTTTCCTTGGAAAGTAATCCAATTTATTTATACACCTCAAGGTTGCAGGTATTCATAGGCATCTCCACTAAGAAAAATATTCAAAAGTTTCTATGAAAAGCTTCAAAAGCAGAAAATTAATTATTTAGAGAAGATTTAGCATTTTAAATTTTAAAAATTATTTATGAAGAGGATTTTTTTACTAAACTACTTCATCAAGGTTTTGTTGTTTTATACCACAGCATGAATGTGATGTACAGGTAAGTTCACACAGATGAACACACAGACATGCAAACACACACACTGTCTCTCCACTTACTTGGATTAGAAATCCTCTAGTTACTCACAGATGACCATTTTAATTAAGAAAAAATAGTTTGAAGATGATAGAACCTTGAACCATGTGCATTACAGATTGCCATACCAATTTAGAAAAAAAGCAAAATAATTACCCCAGTTGAATGACCTTTTTTTGCACCATGTTTTCCCTTTAGGTTACCCACCATTAGCATAAAAATAATTTTGAGGAGAAAAGTTTTTTTTTTCTTTTTAGCCTTCTGTTTAAGCAAAGTTTTCTTTTAAAAAGCCTTAATACTTAATACTTTGCTAAAAAAAGCTAAAAGTCGTTCTAGAATTCAGTCATATGCACCTTCAATCAGTTCAGCATTGATTCCTCAGAACAAATGTGAAGCTAATGGTTGTTACTCATTGATTCAAAATGTGAAGCCGACCCTGTAGTTCTGTTGCCTAAAATAGCCACATTCTTGTTGCTGACTAGTGCATCCTTCCCTCCTCTGCTGCTATGTCTTTCCTTTTACATATTATATGGCTTTTGCCTTAATGGACAGACTTTGCAGAGTGCTGTCTGATTGCATCTGACTAACAAAAGTGGACCTAATCTTTCTCCAGAAGTTCTGGATTAAATAGCTGTACAAATATTAGAAATCAGAAGAGGCACATCAATACATTACAAAACAGAGCTGTTCTGTCTGTTTCATAGCTTTGTGAGAAGACAGCTAAACTAGCCCACTTTATGTTATGACTCCAAATATTTTGATACACTGAAGTTATTAATCATTAATTTATGCAAGCAAAATTAAAAAAAACATATATTCCAAAGCCTTTTCTCCCTCAGCTTCAAGTAGAACAGAGTGAGCACCTCTGTTATTGCCAGCTCAGAGAGCCAAGAGTTTGGTCTTAGCTGAGATTCCCACTCTTCAAGTATCCTTTGACAGCATCAGGAAAATCTTTCCTACTAAAACAAGCCTCTCCTGAATGAGTCTCTGGGCCCTTGCATATTATTCACATAGCCACTAGAGGACACTGGTAACAATGACTATTTTTTATATGTAAACATTTAAATGCTTTCCATTTGCTGACCTGCTTTTGACTTTTTCAATGATCACAATATGAAACTTTTAGGCTCTCTGACAAATAAAGAGGGGAGTCACCTTGGACATCTACCGTGGACATCAGGTAAAGACTTTGACACCTTTTCCCACAGAATTCTCCATTTTTTTACTGTTGGCTGGGTAAAAAACTGGCTGGGTGACTGAGCCCAGAGAGTGGTAGTGAATGGAGTTACATCCAGTTGGTGGCCAGTCACAAGTGGTGTTCCCCAGGGCTCAGTGCTGGCCCTATTAAGTATCTTTATCAATGTTTTGGACAAGTGGACAAGGCGCACCTTCAGTCAGTTTGCAGATGATGCCAAGCAGGGCTGGAGTGTTGCCATGCCAGAGTGTAGGAAGCCTCTGCAGAGGGATCTGGACAGGCTGGATTGATGGGCCAAGGTGAGGGGTATGAGGTTCAACAAGGCAGAGTACTAGGTTCTGCACTTGGGTCACAACAAATCCAGGTAGTGCTACATGCTTGGGAAACAGTGTCTGGAAAGTAACGCAGTGGAAAAGGACCTGGGATTTAGAGATTTACTCTTATGAAGAGCAGATAAGGGAGTTGGGGTTGTTTAGCCTGACGAAAAGAAGGTTGAGGGGAGACATCACTCTGTACAACTACCTGAAAGGAGGCTGTAGTCAGGTGGCTGTTGATCCTTCCTTCCAGATACCAAGCAATAAGACAGAGGAAACTGACCCAAGTTGCACCAGGGAAAGTTTTTATTGGATATTAGGAAAAACGTCTTCACCGAAAGGGTTGTCAAGCACTGGAAGAGGCTGCCCAGGGAAGTGATGGAGTCACCATTCCTGGAAGTATTTAAAAGTTGTGTAGATGTGACACTTAACGGACATTGTTCAGTGGTAGTCTTGGCAGTGCTGGATTAATGGTTGGATTCTTAAAGATATTTTCAATATAAATGTTTGTGTGAGTATGATTTTCTGACTTATTTTCTTGCATCTTTTCCAAACCAGGTGCTTTGCAGTCTTTATTTTCTTTGTCTTCTAGACTCCTAATTATGCATTTGTTTCTGTTTAGAAAAAAAATGTCAATTGTATGTCAATTATCTCTAAATACCATTCTACGGTCAAAAATTTGTTATGATTAGGGACCATGGCTCATGTATGAAGAAACTATGCAAAAAAAAAAAAAAATCTTCACTAGTACATACACCTTTCCATTTATGAAATTGTCCTAGTTTGGACAAATTTGGAGGAGAATATAAATTTTTAAAACATGCTATAAACTCTGCTCTTTTACTGAGATGCTTCAGAAATTCAGTGGGATTTTGGCAAATAAAAATTTATCTCAGTCATCAAGATACTTCCCTATATGGAATTGAATAACATTCACCCATATTTCCATATCAGAGTAGAATGATTTCCAGAATACATTGTTTTATTATAGCATAAAAGTCTTCTCTAGTGCAAGACCGAATACTGAATAGATATTGCTAGATGACTTCTGATCAAATGATCAACATTCAACTAACAAAACTACACACAACTGCTTGTGGAATAACCAACATGTAGAAATTCCCTCAAAATTACAGTGCAAATCATGTGAAGTTACAGCCTTGTTAGCAAACACCACTGTGACTTTTTGGTCCTTTCCAGGGAGTAGCCTTCAAGTGTGGCATCACTTATATCACAGTGAGTTCTGAAAAAATCAGGAAAAATACCCGCATTATTTCGGATGTACAAGTATGTCAACACAGCCCACAAAATACTTTTTTTACTTACATTCACCATGGAAAAACTTTGCTTCAGAATATAAAAGCTTCTAAAATTAATGTGTAGAATCTAACTGCTCTTAAGATAAAGATACAATGATGAATATGGATAAAAGAAAGAGTCAAATACCTTCACTAACAAGAATCTAGGTTACATCAGAGAAAAAAAATTAATTTCCATTCCTACATTTCAAGAGGAAATTATTATAGGACAGAGAAATCGGTGGTTTTGAGGAATACTGGTTAGGCAGGTTAGCTATTTTTTCTAGCTATTTTTTGTAGCTATTTTGTCTAGTTGTGAATTGTAGTACTGTAGCAACTCAAGAAAAACAGAAAAAGTATTTCTTACACTCTACTGCACCTGTATATAGAATTAGACTGTCAGCCATTTCCCTTTGGCAAGTTTTATCTTTAGTGCTACCATTTAAAATTACAGAAGAAATTATTTGCTCTTGATTTATATATTTTACATCCCTTGGAAAGTTTAGTACAGATTTTTGTAGCTCTTTTTTACAGCTTGAAAGCTAGTGCTAAAAAGTAATAAAAATATTTACTCGGTTTTACAGAAGTATAATCAATAAGCCCATTATCCAAAGATGATTTCTTTCTCTATCCAACATCTTTGGGAAATTCAAAAAAAATCAAACTTTCATTTTTTCTTTTTTTTTTCCCCTGGAAAAAGAACACCCTCTTTTTTTTTTTTTAATCTGTTATGCAGATGTGGATGCTTGATTGCTCTTTGCCCATACAGACCAAGTTCACAAGAGACTAGTAGGCAGCACCTAGAGTCTGTGCAACTGGGGATCAAATCATAACAGATGTGCAGGAAATAAGGGATATTAATAAAAGCCATGCTTACTCAAGCTTTTATTCATGTTTCACTCTTTAAAACATTTCTTTCCTCATGTCACCCTCAGCTTTTTAGTAAAGAGGTAACTGGGCACCAGTTTTGTGACAGTGCAGACCTTACCTGGAAACAGGTGACAGGGCAAGACAAACCCTATTCTTCAAGAAGTCTCACCAAGGTGGTCTTGGGTGTCCAATTACCTTTCTCATAGCAACAGGCAGTGTTGTGTCCCTTCAAAACCAAGTTTGGATAATATAATTTAGTTTTATATTTTAGCTTTTAACTGATGAACTCATAAAACATTTGCTGACTGACGGTATCTTTTATGGTTTGGGGTTTTTTTCTTCACGCATGGTAGAACAGCTAATTCACACATTTGGCTGTGTTTGGCTCTCTCCTACATATGAGAACAAACTCAAAATGCCGCTAAAAGAAGTCAAACACATTCGAGAAACCAACAAAAAAGTTTTATAGAAGTATGCCTGATTTTTTTTCTTCGGATTTAGTTGGCTTTACACAGTCTGTTGAACAGAATTTTAGTGATGATGCCACTGTTTTTCTCAGCTATTTGTAAGTCATCTCATTTTCTAGCTGTATGACTAAATCCTAGATAGAATAGTTCTATTCTTGGTAACTTTAATGACTTCACAGAATATTGTGTCTTTTAAATTTAGTCACTTTCTTCCTACTAATTTAAATCACCTTTCCTAACTTTCATTTCTTCTCTTGACAGATTTTGTTTAATTTCTGTAAAACCATGCTCAGAAAAGGGTACACTTACACCATTATTTTTTGTCATTCTTTGGTTGTACTTTCCTAGGAGGATTTCTGTTAGGGCCTCACAACAGTAGAATTTCTTGCAAGAGAAAAAAAATTACCAGAATAGTGACAAGCTCAACATGGCAAAGGGAACGTATCTGTTTGACTTCATAAATTCTTTCCTTAACATTTTCTGATCTTCTTAGAGTTGAATAACTAATATTTTGAAAGATATGATCTCGTATTACTTCCTGGTGAGAAAATGCCATGCTCAGGCTACGAATTGCAAAGAAAAATTATAAAACTGCAAGACACCTACACAGAGATATAAGTCAGGGAGTTTGCTTTGGTTCCATTTCCTAAATAGCGATGGACTAATCTATTATTAAATCTGTCCTAGTTTATCTTGGTAAGCAGGGATGTGGCTCAGATTACTGCCAAGCCTTCAGAGCTTATTTGGAGAAAGCACTTGCAGAGTTCATGAAATTGTGGTTTCCCTTATCTGGGTAGTCCCTCTACATGTGAAGAGCAACAGGAGACTTTTATTCATCCAATTCATCAGGACTTTTGGCTGGAATCAACACCAGCTTTACTAGTTTAGCTCTTAAAAGCAGTAATAACCTAAGTATAAGCACATCACCAGCTCTCTTTCCTAGGATCCTGGACACTGCTCAGGTATTCTGAGACATATTATAAACACTGATAGATTGAATTTCTCAACTTTTATGGTTCTTGAGTTTAACATCTTGTCAAAATGGAATGTTTTGAAACTAACCTCCTCCATATTTGGAATAAAAAACATCCTATTATAATAATTGTAAGTATTACAATTCCCATAAATGAAAAATAATAGTATTCAGTGCTTATCAAACCTGATTTCCTTTAATGACAAGATAGCCCACCTAGCTGATCAACGACAATAAGTATTTTTAAAATTTCATTCAGATTATGAGCCAGGATGGATGAATGTCTGACCTGACAGGAGAGTCTTCTGTGAACATGCTGTATGATAAAGGAACATGGAAGGAAATCTAGAGGAGTAACCAAGCCCATAATGATGGCACCTACTCAAGTGGAGTATGGTATGCACCATGTTTTAAAAAACCGAACCAAACCAAACCAAATGCATAAATGGAAATGAACAAACCAGAAGTAAATTAACAAACCAGAAGTGAATATGGTCTTGTTAGGTAAAGCAAAAGCAAAGCACCGCATCAGAGTGACTTGACCAGCTTCCAGGGCAGTGAAGTTTGGGTGATCCTTATGCAGTCATGTAGATACACCCTGACTGATTTCCACAAAGAATGCAAGTTTTTCTGAAAAAAGACTTTTTGTTTCTCCAGATTCTCCGTTGCTTCTCCAGAAACAATGTGTGTATTTTAGCACACATTTCCTGCGTGCCAGTAGCCAACTCAGGAATTTCAACATACACTGCTTTGAACATTTGGTTGGAATGTCTATGTGAAATTCGGCTCTGTGAAACAGAGAGTGTAGGTTGTGTCTCCAGTTGTTTTGCTCAAAACAGGTGGAGACCTTTCTTAAAGTTTTTGTATTTGAGAGGACAATTCATTTAACAAAAGGCAATTGGTTAAAAGTGTGAAAATTTGCAGTTCAGGTTTGGTTTTAGTATTGAAACAAAAGTAAGGAAACTATGAACAGAGATATAGATATAGATAGATATAGATAGATTAGATATAGATATAGATATAGATATAGATATAGATATAGATAGATATAGATATAGATATAGATATAGATATAGATATAGATATAGATATAGATATAGATATAGATAGAGACAGAGTTCTGTTCATTCCTCAGAAATAATAATTCAACACAAATACAGCAGATATCATAAGCAATACTTTAAAGACCTGAGCAGGAAATCCATGAACAAAATCACGGAAAGTTGCCATGGTCTGAAAAGAAGAGAGTTGTACCTACTGTCAAATGCTAAGGGACAACTGGTAGACACCTCCTTTCAAAAGCCAAACAGTCTTTTGTGCCACGGTGCTGTGCTGGCCAGCACGCTGCCTGGCACCGGGCAATGCCTCACCTGCTTCGGGTGGAGGAGGAGGACACCGACCGCAGCGCTGGAGGGCAGGCGAAGCACCTACTTGTGTGCGCCTTACCCACCGACGGCAGGGTGTATGGAGGAGGAGGGAAAGAGCGGAGGGACTCTCTCGTGAAACAGAGAAGGGTTTATTCCAATGAAAAACCACGAGCGGAGCCAATGGATTTAGGCGAGTGAGGGGTTTTTATACCCCTACATAATAGGCGGGGAGAACGTACAATAACCAGTAAAATATCAGATATGGGGTCTTACAAAGGGGGGGAGAAGGGACCAGGGTAAATGGGAGAAGATGTGGGGAGTAGAGGGTTAACATGAGCCAATTACCAACCAAGAAACATAGAACTTTCTAGAGACATAACCAAATATGAACCATAATGGGGAGGGGGGAGGGAGCAGCCAATGGTCACAGCACGCTTCACACAGCAGTTTGGGTGCTTACTGTGCCTTCCAGTCCTTGTGCTGTGGAGGCTTCAAACCACTGGACCTGTTGGTCTGCCTGGTCCAGCTGACCATGGCTCTGGCCATGGCTCACCACGGCTCTGGCCATGGCTCACCACAACACTTTTGTGTGAAAGTGTTCATATTTCTATTTCTCATTGCCAGAAAGAAGGGCATGGATTTCAACAATGGGGACTGTAATATTTTAGAACAACTTATGTCAATAAGAAATTTATATAAATTGTTAACAGGCATGCAAAGGAAAAGAGCTATGGAGTTGAACTAAAACCAAAAAACATGGTATGGTATTCACATGAAAAAAAATATTGCAAATGTGTCTCTCACAGTGTATAAGCCAGCTAAAAAAGTATTTTTTAAAATTTTAAAAATATAAACAAACCAGTTATGGTGTTATTCTTACACTGACAGTTTACATATTTCTTCATTAAATTGTAACAGTATCCCTGAAAGAAGCATAATTAAACATCCTGCTTTTGTTTTGGTTTGGTTTTTTACCCAAGAATCTAGTACAATTCTAAAGCTTGCAGAACTTAATGGCATGAAATATGCATCACATAGGAAGCTCACAGAGTGTTTCCTATGTATATTTAATCTGAGTTCCCGGAGCAATGTAAGCCATGTATCTCAGAGGCATATTTTAACATGAGCTTATCTCATTCAAAGTTTGGAGCCTAAGTCATCTCAGATGTTTTGCTTTCCTCTGTATGTCTCAGGGGAGCAAGATTATGCGATATCATTTTCCTATTACATAATATTTAAAATTATACCTGTTGCTTGCATGCATAGCTTTTACTTTACCATAATCTGTCTTTATCTAAAACCATCAGTTTTCTCACTCTTACTTCTCCAGTTCTCTCCTCTTTCCCACTGGGAAGAATGAGCAAGCAGCTCCATGGGGCCTACATTCCAGCTGGTATTAAACCAAGACAATCTTAAAAATTACCTGTATAACTCTGTTTTGGTCACTTCATTCATATTGTTTAACCTTTTAACACACTTATTAAGGCCATCTGTATCAAAAGGAGACTTTTGAGGATAGAAAATAAACCTGTTTTTTTACCAAAGATCACAATATTGAGATTTTTCTGAAATTTCAGTTCCTTCAAAGTTGGCATTCCATGAGTATAGAATCATCACATCTATGTTTCCTGGAATTCTGCTTTATCTTTTTTTTATTTTCTTATTTTACTCCCTGAAGTCCCTAATCTCTGGTATTAACGTGGGGTAACTGTGAAATTATTGAATCTTAAGTTATCTGAATTAGAACAAGTTGTTTGTCCCATCTCATTATATAAACACCAGCAAATGAATGTTTTTAGGGCACAGGTTAGTTGAAGGCAGAACATTAATTCTGTATGAAAGCTTCTTACCGGCTTTTGTGAGGTTCAAAAAATACAGAAATTTCTGCACAAGACAATAAACCAAAATATATCCTGGTAAGGAGAAATGTTACAGTATAATAGCTGTTGTTTCTACTGTGGGAAAACAAAGTGACTGATCAATAATTTATTGTATGGCAAACCAGAATTTAAAATTTGTTTACCTAGTCATCCTCTGGGGTCTTAAAACTACATATTTGAATTCATCTGTTTGCTTCTACCTTTTTAAGTGAGACATTTTGGGAACCAGTGACAACAGTCCCTTTCTCAATCCCTTTCTCTGTTTAGCTGTCTGCCAACACCATATATTCTCAATTGTGTTAGGCTCTTGTGACCCTCCTCGAGACAACTTTGTAAGCAAACAAATTACACAAAGCTCTGTGCTTTTATCAGCTATGCAGTGTGACAGTTTTGATGATAAAGCCCCAAAAGGAAAATCAGCCTGCAGGTCTTTGCACTGTTGCAAAATGACAGAAAAAATACAATTAGGTTAAAGAGTCTAAAACATTACCCACAGCATTGTGTAGGAAAACTTCACAAGCCATGGCAGTATCATATTTGATAATAGTTCTATATAGATAAATTATAACACTTCTCTAAGTTATAACACTCTCTGTAGATAAGGAATAACCTTCGCATTTGAGGATAAAAAAAGCAGTTTCAAAACTCAAATATAATAAGTGTTAACTTGGTCAAAAGACTAGTTAGAGATGCAATTTCACATGTTTGAACATATAGGCCTCCCTCTATATTTTTTTCCCCATCTAGATAAAAAAAAATAGAATTTACTTTTACTTATATCTAATTTAAGAAGAGTGTTAGAGAGTTTTGATTAATACAACAATGAACAGTTCCAATAAAGTGAATAACTCAAGAATGCTTTAACTACTATATATTCACAGTATGTTTGCTGAGTCAGAGCCCGAATAGAAAATAGATTTGAGGAATTCAATCTCAGCTTTAACAGAAAACATGATATTCTGAATCAAGTTTCCCAGGGCCATAGTAATTCCCTAAATATGCAGGCTCACAAAAATTTTGAGGACTCCTTGGTGTTTGAAGAAAGACATGACCTTTTACATCAAACAAAAGATTAAAACCCAAAGCCTTCAGATCTCAGGACTGGTAATCAGTGCAATGTGAGTGAGAACACTCTGGCTGGAGGAACGATCAATCAGTCATCAGTGTGGGAGTAGGTTTCTTCCAGCTGGGCTGCCCATTACCTCAGGTAGCAGCAGTGAACATGCAGCTGCTGTAGCAGCCATGTGCTGTGGCCAACAAGCAACAAACCACTGCTGGAAAATATGTTGTGTTCAGTGTGCATGACCACTAAGACTACACATGAGGAAGAGCACTTATATGCCATGGCTTAAGCTACATGTGCCCACTGCAGTGTAAACCTAAGTCAGCTTAGACTTCTGTTTTGGGCATTTTTCAGTAATGGCAGCTGTATAATATACTGAAAAAGACAGCAGTTTAAACAATGTGAGATTTCTTTGCAGTTAAAAGAAATTTCAGTGCAAGAAATGTGAAAATATTGAATATATCATTTGCAATCTGATCTTTTTCAATTTGTCCAGCCAAACAGGAAATAAGATGTGGCTAGATTCACTCCCTTACCTGCATCCTGGGAAACAGGTAGCCTCAGATATTGTGTATCTCCAGTGGTGTTATGTGACCCAAGTGGGAATATGTAAAGAGCTCCTGAAGAATGTTGAATTTCAAAAATTACTAAACTTCATTACTGGAGAAATTTAGAATATACATAGACTTGAGAATCCAAAGCAATCAGATTATAAAAAAATACACACATCAAATTCAGACATAGGAAATTATGTATCAAATAGTAATTCACTTTTAACAAGGTGTGCCACGTTGACTGTGCTTTAGTTAGAAGGCTAAATTTGCCTGAGACCATTCTCCAGTGCTGAGGCCAGCTGCCACTGAACAGCCTGGATACATAATATTAAACTTTCTTATCCTTTGGAACAGGCTCACACACTAACTTCCAGTTGGAAATGATTCCTAGAAATGATCACTCTAGCTTGCAGACTGCACCCATGAATAACCTGAGGGACAGACGAGAGGCACACAAGCTATTGTTATAACAGTTTGGTGTTACAGGATGCTCCTGGTCACTGTTTAATTTACAGCTGTAGATACAGCCTACAGATCCTCTATTTTCAGCATCTTAAGTGTAAATAGCACCAAAAAGTATGATAATACAAGACTAATTCAAATAAAAACTTTACAAATTAGGTGAGTTACTTTTGGTTATTTTGCATAAGTACGCACAAAGCTTGGTATAACTCTTAGGGTGAATGAAAAGAGCAACATCAGCTCACCAATAAAACCCACCACACTGGACATTAAGAGTATTATTTCAAATTGAAAAGAAATAGGTATCAATTTTCTATGGGAACCTTTAAATATTCTGGTAACGGTGTCCAAAGGAAATGTTCTACATTTCAAATATATACCTCAATTAATGCTATTTTAGCTGGATTCTCTGTATATGAACTTTTGCTTGAATTTCCAGGTCACATTCACCACACTATTAATTAAAATATTCCATCCTAAACAGAGACTGAAAATCTCTGAACTGAAAGTTCTCACTTTCAGACTTTAAAATAGCACAGAAAACAATTGCAGACAAATATGACATAACCCTTTTAGAAGATTGTTATGGTTGGCATTTAGCCAAACATGTAAGATGCAACTGTAAAAATAATTTCTTTGTACTATCAGGGGGAAAAACAAAAAAAAAAAAAAAAAAAAGTCCAATGGAAACCAGCCAACCAAAACAAGGGAATAACTGGAAAAAACCCAAACCACTAAACTTCCATGGAGAATGGAATTTTAAAAATATCTTCTGCTTAATTTTGACATAAAAACTTCAAAAGGAGGTGTTGTTTCAAAGGCAAAAAAGGAAACAAAAAGAAAATCTGCCAAATGTTTCAGGTATCTATACTTGTATACAACTGTATTTGTAGGAAAAAATATTTTGAACAATAATTCTTACTCAGCATTTACTTTGCTAACATTATTTAACACTGATATTCTTAGAAGCTATCACATTGCTTTCATTTTCCTAAACTTACAGTTCCACTGCTGTTTAATCTAAGCCAGAGATGCGTCCCATCTCCTGTCTTCTTTATGCCAGTACTAGGACTTATGCAGCCAGATGGTTCAAAATTAGTTAAGTTGTCCTAATTTTCCTTCATCTGGGTGAGATCCTGGATCTACTTTATTGTATTTCCAAATATCTATTACAGCTAACATGAGTGGGCTGGAATACACAGCCAGAAACAAGGAAAGAGAAGGAAGATAAGACCAAAGTAGAAATAGGGGTAACCTTCTTATGGCAGTAGCTTACTCAGTTGTTTCATGGCACTTGTCTTAGTTCAAGTAAATTTCAAGTTTACCAGCATGTTTTTTATGCTATTAAATCCTTTGTCAGAGAAAACTGTTCAGCTTCTCAGCAAAAATTTTCTCGCTACGAAGGAGTAATTATAAAATCATAGCATCAGCTGTTGATTTACTCTTAGAATAGCCTTATGTATAATGTAATTTGAACTTATTTAAATCAATGCAATAACGTATTTGCAAAGAAATAGTAGTTATATGAGTACCTTCAATAGCAAATCTTCGTGATCAAACTGAGGGTTTTCATCATGCCCAGACTTAAATTAATATTCATTACAGTCTTCTCAGAGGTGTTTCCTCTGGGCTGAAAAAGTTCTGGAAACAAGAGTTACACAAAACTTATGGGGAGACAATGTCAAGTGAAGTTCAGGTAGACAATATTCCCTGGTTTCCCCTTGTCTGCCAAGCCAGTCTTTTCATCACAGAAATTGATCAGGTAATTCAATATTAAAGTGCAGCTAGAACTTCAGAGAGACACCCGAGCACCTCCACAAGGAATAAATATATTAATATACATATCAGGATTCCTCAACATAATGAGCAATATAGAAAAAAAAATTACAATGAAATCCTCCTTTTTTCATAGAACCTTGATTTCCTGGAATGTTTCCTTTCATTTTTTACTATACTTGCAAGTCGGCAAGTTCAATTGGCTCACTCCAAGTTTCCTTTTATAATACAAGTCAAATATTTCAGACCTGTGGGAATGCACGCAAGGGAGAATGCCTTTACTTTCTATTCTATTAAAACACCAGTAAAGCCTCATTAAAAGCTTAGTGTCTCACTGGAAAGTTCAGATATTCCCACACTGTTCAGCTGGGATTTAAAGGTGAACCTGAAAGACAGATACAAAACAGGTATCTGAGAGTCTTGTGATGAACAAAAACTTGTCCAAGCATAATAAAATCATAATCTTTTGAAAAATTAACTCCTATGAGCTCCCCCCTCTCCCCAGCTTTATTTAAAGGAATATGTTCACTGATACGTTTCAGACTTATGCTTGCAGAATTTTTTCCAGTGATTTCAGCTCTTCAAGTGGCCCAGATCTTGGCTCTGAAGAGACATCCTGGGTTCCTTGCAGGGTTAATAAAGAGATTACCCAGCTCCCAGGATAATGGGCATTCGATAGTAGAGGCAATGGATATGTTGAAGAGAATTGGGAAGATAACAGAACCATGTATCTTGTTCAGAAAATAAATATATTCTTGAACACTACTGGGAACTGATGTAAAGAGACTTGGGGGATTTATAAGAACAAGAAAGCAGAAAGAAAAAGATAGAGGGGAAGAAGGCCTCAAGAACTGGTAGGGGAAGTTTGGCTTAGGTCCAAATGGCTGTTAAGCACCAAGCAGAAGCAAGTAAATACAACAGAGGCAGACTAGGAGACAGTTGACTTCTGGGGGACAGGCTGACAGAGAAAAAGGGGCATCATTAAGTGGAAACAGGATTTTCTGCATACAGGGAGTAGAAAGACCAGCCTAAGAGGAAAACAGTCTTTGTAAAATGAGAACAATGGAACAGTGATGAAGAAAGTAACATGAGAAGGAGATAGGTAGGCAGAAAGCCCCAGGTATATAAAAAATGAGAGTTCAGCTTGTGGTGAATGCTCTCAGCAAGTTTCATAACCTCTGGCAAAGCAGATAACATCCACTCATGGATGCTATTTTCTGCCATACAAGGTGCTGTGAGCTAGAGCTGGCAGTCACCCCATGATCCAGGCTTCTTGCTTCAAAATGCCTTGTTAACACATACAATACTGTAGCAAAAACATTGCTGATTTCATTTTGCGTGCACCATTCACTCTAATGACATTTTTGCACACGTCTTCCAGAAAACTACCATTTCGTTTTGTTCCCAAGAGGGGCATGTCTCATTAAATGGGCATCTTTTACATAGTTTATTCTATTTCTCAGTTTCATTCCTAAGTCCTATTCATCGTGCACTGTTTGATTCCACTTTGAAGAAAGACCTATGGAATTGTTGATTTCCCTGGGGCTTTTCACTGCCCCATCATTACAGCATTTGAAGACTTTGCCAATTGACATATATCTTTACAACACCTTTTAAGTGAGGAAGCACTCTAATCTTAATTTGAAGATAGAGCTCTAAGGGTTTCTAATAATTCTGTGTACCCATGTTGATTGAGATTACTGTTTACAGTAATACAATCATACAGTAATACAGTCATACATTCCAAGCCCAGTTTGAATAGATTCTTATGTTACATCTTTGAGCATTCAGCCATCGGCAATTAAGTCTTTAGAATCTCAGAGTGGTCACCCTAAAATGAACCCTCCAAAAATGTTTAGGCAGGTTTCCTAGCATTGCAGATACTGATGCAGACACTGGAGGGATGTAAGTTTTTTTGATTTTGTGACTTTCTGTTTTGTGGGCTATGAAATTGTCTGTTGCCTTCATAAATACTTCCTTGGCTGCACAGGAACACAGGCTGAAACAAATTGATTGGCTCATATCCTTCACCATGGAATTTTGTTCATAAATCTATTCAATACATTATTTCTAACTCCTGGGGTTTTTCAAAGGAAGCCAAGGTGGGTAAGGATTGCCATTTAAGAGATTTTAGAATAAGATTAATATTAGGAATCCTATACAGATATTTTAAAACCTAGATAGATAACCACGTAAAACAAATGCATGTTCCAACCTAGTTAATTCTGTGATTCTGTTCCATACAGAGACAGTCAAATGTCTCAAACTTCTTAGCCTTTCTCTTCTATGAGAGAAAAGGAAGAAATTAACAACAAAAAGAAGAGGGGCAATGTATTGTTAAATAAAGAAATAATTTGTGTCCCCCCAGTAGTAATTGCATAACAGTAGGAAGACGAAGCTCAATACATACAGCTTCCCTTCATGATTGGACAGGCCTTTAAGGCATATTTACTCAATGCAAGTGTGGATATAGATGTATAACTACACAAAACTATCATGCTAAAAAAATCTGTAAAAAGCAACTGTAGCTCCAATTAAAAAATTCCCTGTCACTAGTAGGGATTTTTTCCTACTTATGTATTTTTTCCTTTGCATAGGAATTATGCATATTTTCTCTATTTAATATGGCCACTTAATAAGAAAAATGCTGATATTAAGATCTTTTTGAAAATATACGCTGAAGTATCCCTAGGAAAATGCACTGCTTCAATTAAACCCTGGTACTCTCATCTTCAACAAATCAGACTGTCATAGCAGCATAATTTTAAGCTCTTTTTTAACATTAAAAAGATCACAGAAAGTTTCGATTTTTTCATTTGAACTACTCATGGCAACAAGCAAATACATGTAGCCTACAGACTAATTCATTTAATATAAGCCTACAGAAACATGTCTTCCTTGCCTGCTTTAACCTGCTCTAGATGGCATTGAAAATTTGTACCTATGAGGGTCTATATTTTCATCTATAGCTTAAGTCTCTAAGTTATCTTCTAAATCTGATAGTACTAGGAAAGACTAAACTATTAACAGATTCTGCCAGTTTCACTGAATCCTTTCAGAATTTTCTGCCTCACTTTTTGGCAAATCTTATTTCCATCCATGAGAATGCACTTTAATCCAGTTGCCTGTTCCCTACCCTTCTTACAATTTTTCAGTAAGATTTTTCAACTGCAAAGACAAATTGATTTGTACTAGTACTGTGCCTGTAAACTGGCTGTAAAAGCAGGAACTACAAAAATTACAAGCTTTCACAACATAAGAAATGCTACTTGATGGTGCAAAATTAATACAAGGATACAGAGCAAAGTCTGTAAACATTTACATCTCAAAAAGTCAAGGGAGCTGGATAACCTGCTTTGTTTTCATACTTTCTTGTCTTACATTTTCATTTTCATGCCGGAAGTTTAAAAGATTTTAAGAGAGTAACTTGCCTACAGGCAAAAGAAGTCAAAGAGTATAGCAAATAATTTGGCTAAATCCTGAAAGAGTGTTTCTTCCTATGGAAACATTCTACCCCATCAGATGACAAAAATCAAATACAAAGCCAGTCATCTGTTATAGTTCATCTCTCTTGCATCCTCCTGTCACCCTTCACTATTATCTTAGAATAGTTTGGCTTAGAAGGGACCTTAAAGATCATAAAGTTCCAACCTCCATTCTGCATACAGAGACATCTTTAACTAGATCAGGTTGTTCAAAGCCGCATCCGACCTGACCTTGAACCCTTCCAGGGATGGGACATCCACAATTTCTCTGAACAACCTGTTCCAGCATCTTACTGATCTCACAGTTAAAAATTTCTTCCTAATATCCAATCTAAACCTACCTTCTTTCAGTGTAAAACCATTACCCCCCCACCCTATCATTACAGATCTTAGATAAAATGTGTCCCCACCTTCCTTATAAGTCTCCTGTAAGCATATATTTAAGCTGCTATAAGGTCTCCCTGGAGCCTTCTCTTCTCCAGACTGAACAACACCAACGCTCAACTTCCCTCATAGGAGAGGAGTTCCATTCCACTGATCATTTTCACGGCACTCTTGTGGACCAACCCTAGCAGGTCCATATATTTCCTGTGTTGAGGCCCACAGAGCGGGATGCAGTAATCCCGTGTGGTTTTAGTGGAGAAGAGTAGATGAATAGAGATTCCTCCCTTGACCTTCTGGCCATGTTTCTTTTTAATGAATCCCTACAGTCCAGGATAGAATTAGGTTTCTGGGCTGCAAGTGCACATTGCTGTCTGATGTCTCAAGTTTCATCTACCAATAACCCCAAGTCCTTCTCTGCAGGGCTACTCTCATTCAGTTCTTCACTCAGTCTGCACAGATACAAGGAATTACTGGACCCAGAAGCAGGACTTTGCATCTGGCCTTGAATTTTATGAGGTTTGCATGAGTCCATTCTCAGAATTGTCATGGTCCCTCTGGATGGCAAGGTCCCTCTAGCATATCAACTGTACCACTCAGGATTATGTCGTCTGCTGAGGATACACATAATCCCACTATGTCACCGATGAAGATATTAAACAGTACTGGTCCCAGTACAGACCCCTGAGGGTGTCGTTCCTGTTGTGCATTAAGCCGTTGACTAAAACTCTTTGGATATGACCAGCCACCCAATTTCTTATCCACCAAAGAGGGTCCATCAAACCCCTATCTATTCAATATAGTGACAAGGTTGTTTTGTGAAACACTGTTAACCTTATAGACATCGAGATTGATGGCATCAATTGCTCTTCCATTATCCCCCAATGCAGTCACCCCATCATACATATTTAGGAAGAAAGAGCATAACAGTTCAGCTGGAAATCCTAGAATTGTAATTGAAAGCTGACTTCCCTTCTCACAAATCTCATGAATTTTTGCTCCAAAACAGGTAAAAAATTATCTGTGCTAGTAAAACGTGAAGCAAATAATCAGAAATTCACCTACTAAATCTACACCAGACAGTAAAGGATAACATGAGGACAACAAAATAGCCTTAATATCAAGATTAAAATAAAACATTAACCAGAAAAGCACAAGGTAAATACATTTCCAAGAGAAATTCGAAACAGTCCTACTTGAATTTAGATGAAGTACAATTATTAATTTCACTCTTTTGAAAATTAAGAAGCCCTACAGACTCTGGTTTCCTTGTTAGTTCAGTAACGTATCAGTAGAAATCTATTAGACTGAACCCTTTTCACAATAACATTATGCTTTTTCCTTTATTTCCAACAACTGTTAAGCAAATCATATTTGAATACTACCATGGGATCAGTACAGAATTGATTGAAAGAGGGTGGGTAGGCCAGCCTTCCACTCAAAACAACAAGTTAACCAACATCACAAGCTATATATGACTTTGCCAGTCTTCAAAACTTTCAAGGGTGATGTGTCAACAAACTGTTCCTATTCTGCACTGGCCTCCCAGCATTTTTACTTGGGCAGTGTCAAGTCATGGTTTTTGGCTGCTTTTCCCTATTCTGTTGTCTGGCACTACCACTGAGAGTCCAGCACCCATCATCTTTGTACATCCACTTTCAGATAGTTGCAGTGTGCTACCAGGTGGCTCCTCAATCTCCTCTTTGTCAATCTCAGCAAGCCCAGTCCCCCGCTGCCAGCCTCTCTTAGCTTGCGTGTTTCATGCCCTTACCCATCTTAAAGTTGCATATGGGAAACTCACATTACCGCTATTGACTTTCAATTAACCAACTGTTGAAAATATACACATCATGAAGTTAATTCTATTTATACTTTGAGATGCATTACATTAGCATGACATGAGCACACTAACACTAACATATGTGCTGCAAGAAACTAATGAGCGTTTCAGAACATAGAAATCAGAATAGTTTATTAAAAGATGAAAGAGAATGGGAATTATTTCACCTTCAAGTCTTTACCCTTTAGTTGGGATACTCCTTTAACTTGGGATATACAGCAACATTGTTATTTATCCATTCACCTAAACATTCCTTAATTTAAGCCTAATATCATCCAATGACAGAAGTGTCCTAATTAATACATGAAACTCCATATCCCTTTGTTTAAAGAAAGTATAATATTCAAGTTTTCAATTCATACATTGCGTTACTTCCACAGGTAACTGTATGCCTTAACATGATTCTTCAGACTCATGATCTCAGCATATCATAGAATTATTGAGAAACTTACATTTAATACCCTATTTTCATGTGTAACATGTAAATCTGATTTAAAAAAAAACCCCTCTTGTTCCAACTATAGGGTTATCAGGTGTCTGCAGTTTTATGTTGAATAAAAATAAATTTTTATTGCCTCTTTTTTTAATCTATCTGATAAATTAAAATAATAGGTATGTCTGTTACAGGAAGAAGGGTTCCATCTTTCTTTATAGACAGTATCAAAGAATCAAAACTACTATTTTCTTTTTTCCAAGTGTGTCACAAAGTATTTGAACACACAGAATTTTTTCTGGTTTTAGTTCAGTAGAATAGCTTTATTGCCTCTAAGAGTTTATACCCATGTTCCTGGGTAGCAAGCTATACCTATGTGATTATCCAATTCCAGCCTATGAAGAATACAATTCTGGAACCTAATTCCAATTATTTGACTTATCAACTGTGAATTCTACTTAGTGTAAAGCTTTCATTGCAGATGACTGTGTTGGGGTTTTTTTCCAGTATGTCAAACACACCTAGTTTTTATTCTGTCCTCTGATTGAAACTAATGAGATACTTGCTTGTACATCGAAATAACAATAAATTAATATTCACTCTCTTTTTTATTAAATATTTTCAAATTATCCCTTCTATCCTGATATTGGTTTACAATTAGCATGTTTAACTTCAAAGGTCTCCAAATCAAACCGTGTGAATGTATAATAAAAAATTAATATATTTTCCTACAAACGTTTCTACCAAGAACTCTTTCACACTTAGTTTAAAAACCTCCTTTAACTACTCTGCTGATTATACAAAATTTTGCTGGATAAATAGTGATTTTGTAGCCTAGTGTAAAATGGGGTCATATTGTCTAACCCAAAGCAAGACTCAAATTAAAGTAAGTTTTTCTGCACTTTCTTCCAAAGCCAGACATATAAAGGTCTAAGTAAAGACAAATTTTGGAAATAGTTGTGCATATATTCGTGTGTCATCTCTGTAAGCACAGACATTAATTTTCTTCATAGAATTAAATCCTAAAACTACAGTCAGAAAAAGTTCGTGAACTGGATTTTTAACACTATGTAATTGATCATAGTGGTCACATTGCCTGCAGTGTTATTTTTACAGAAAAAAAAAATGAAATTAATATTAGGATCCAAAACAGCAATAGGTCTTACCACTGCTGTTATGACACTTGTTAGAAGAAATGTAGCATTAACTATTATAAGATCTTTTAAAAAACATACAGCTTTATATTTCTTGATTTTTTTGGTGGTTGTGTCATTTTGGTTTTTTGTTTGGTTTTTTTGGTTTGTTTTTGTTTTGGGGTTTTTTTTTGCTGGTTGGTTGGTTGGTTGGTTGGTTGGTTGGTTGGTTGGTTTGTTGGGTTGGGTTTTTTACCTCCCAGAAAAGCAAGCTTTCCTCAAAATCCAAGAAAGAATGACTACATAGTGACCTACAGAAAATAGCTTTCCTGGAACATCTAATCTCTATGTTGAGCAGGATTTAGGCTATGGTATACCTTGTACAGATCAGGGCTTGCCTTTCTAGATGAGGAGAGCAGATTGAAACCCTGAAGTTGTCTCAGGTGAGAAACACGCCAATAAAAGGGTCTCCAAGCCTGTGGTACTCGCACAAAATTGTTTACATTACAGCCATTAAAAACTTTTCAGGCTTTAGACGGATGTAAGCAGTTTAGGTTATATCCTTCAGTCCTCCTCTCACCAGTCTTGTAAAATGAGAAGTAGTCGGACCAGCTTTTTTTGCTATTCAAAGTTGCTCACCACAATAATTTTGCAACAGATGGAGTTGTATTTGTCCTCAAGTAAAAGGAAAAGACACTCAATTCATCACTAGAAGAGGTGTTAGAGGACACCAGGCATTGAGAATGAAGCGTTTATTTAAGAGAACCGCAACTGCTCATGAGTTTTTATTGAAGTATTGTAAATAGAATCTCTTGTTTGTTTTTTTAATTTTTAAAAATCCATCAAATGAGTAAAAAATTATGTGAACTAGAAACAGGACAAATTCTATGAGATATTCTTATGTAGCTTTGAAAATTGAGGGAAACAGTACTGCAAGGAAGGATTTTTGAAAAGCCAAAATATTTTCAAGCCCAATAAATTAATAAAACACCAAACCCCAAAATATTGATTTTGTTGCAGAAAGGATTAACTACAGGATTTTATTCAGATTTTAGCTTTCCCATGTCAAAAATGCGCCATGACCACATTGGGGAGCAGGGGAAGAGTGTGAGGAGTCTTTTCCCTGGGGAGAAATAAGCAGCAGAGAGAACATGTGATGAACTGACCACAGCCCTTATTCCATGTCCCCTGAGCCTCTGGCAAGAAGAGGTAGAGAAATCAATCCCCGTGGAGGAGGGAGCAGTGGGGGCAAGGTGTTTGAAGATTTACTTATTATTTCTCATTACCCTGCTCTGGTTTGACTGACAATAAATTAAACTAATTTCCCTGAGTCAACTCTGGTTTCCCCATGATGGTAATTGGTGAGTGATCTCTACCTGCCCTTATCTCGACCCATGAACATTTTGTTATCTTTTCTTTCCCTTGCCCAGCTGCTTTGGCAGACCTGTGATGTCCAGACAAGGTCAATTAATCACTGTGTTTTAAATAAACATTAAAGACGTCACTTCTTTTTCTTCTAGGCCTTTATTCACTCCCCTCCCCCACCTGCCATAATTAGTCCCACCTACAAAAGATTACATGAATTTATTTTCCTGAAAATAATCTTTGGTTTACGAATTATTGTCTTTGAATTTATACAGTGCATCTAGAGAAACTGCAGATACACTGACCAAAGCATAAATACAGACAAGGAGAAGAAATTCAATCCTGTTAAATCAACACCATTTTTTCAGGGAATGAAAAAAGTAGTTTGGAAGCAGCAAAGTCTGCCCCCTACAGATAAATCAGAAAAACCTCATAATTTTTCAAATTTGAAGTTACAAAAGTGTCTGTTTTGGGGTGAGCATGGATATCTGCTGTATGCTGGAGAAATCACCACTGGAACAGCTATCATTGTCACTATCTGACACCCAGAAAAAGGTAAGATACTGCTTAAGTGGGCTTTTTGGCATCTTCACATGCATTTAAGAAGGCTGTGAGAAGAAGTGCTTTAGGACAACCAGAAGCTTCCATTTGGACAAAGACAGATTAAGCAGTTTAGAGAAAATGTCAGAGAGGGTTAAATAATATCCTAAAGAAAGAGATATGTAGAGATATTTTAATGAACAAGTAAAAATAGAAAACCTGAGAAAAAAAGTACTAGAAAGACTTTTTGCCATTTATCTTTCAACTAACATATAATGTGTTTTGTCATGAAACAGTCATTACTCAGAGTAGCTATGCCTTTGCTAGTGTAGGAAAATGTACCCTTCAGCATGTGGTTATTTCCCAAAAGTCTTTGCTAAAGGAAAAGAAAATTCTTTCAATTTTTCCAGATGAGTTTGATAGCGACTTAATGATTTTAATTGACCTCCGGTGTTTCTTTTCATGTGCCAGCTCTGCACCTCATTTGACCTCAGGCTTGCAGAAACTAATTAAATATGAGCACAGAGACAACTTTAAAATTCCAGAGCCAGTACAGATAACAAAAGAAGACTTCCTCTACTTTCTTCTCCCAGTTTTTGAAGAAAGGAGTTCTATATTCTTAGTAAAAACCACAGACTGTCCTAGTTAATAAGATCATCTGGGATCAATTACTGCCAGGCATAATGATTCTTTATTCCAGATGTGAGAATGAGATAGCTGTATATCTCTGTAGAAAATGAACACTGGCATTCACCTTAAAAATTTATGCTTGCATCATTTTCATACACACATATTTGGAGGGGCTACTGTCCACTATGTTTCTCCCGAAGGAGACAATCAGTGAGGCAAATGAGCTTGTATGAAGACTGGCACCCTCTAAAAAATACCTTTTTTTTTCTCTAAGTAGTAGACAACGGATTTCAAAGAATTATGCCTGCATGTACATGTTCTCTATGAAATACAAATTTCTGCCCAAAGAAGTATGCATTTTCAAAAGCCAGTCTAAACCTGAGTTGCTGGAGGAGATGGTTCCGTCTTCTACCCTAAGTAGTCCGTGTTTTCCATCCTCCTCCAGCTCTTCCACTCATGCAGCTAGGCAGCCATCCAGATCAAAGACATGATACACTGGAAACAAACAAACAGAAATATACCAAACTAATCAGATTTAGCTCAAGTAGTATTTTGACTGCCACACAAGCATCACTCCCATAATATGCAGGAAAGTTAGGATTTTCAATAGCAGGAGGCTTAAGGTAATTTTAGTCAATCAAGAAATTAAGTTCTAAGAGGAAAATGAGATGATTTTTATTACCTGTGCAGTGCAGGGTTTACAAACAGGCACTCTATAGTGTTATCCTACTGTACCGTGTATGGCAGTTTTGCAAGATATTGGCCTTTCAAGGAAGTACTTTATTCACGTGTTGCAAATAGGTGATCAGCAAAAGGACAGGCTGAAGAAGGTCAGTGTGTTACAAAACAAAATTTACACAGTTCCATCAACTTCCATAGGAAGTCTCATCCACTGAGATCTTTCTTACATTTTTCCATACACTGTTATTTCTGAACCAAATAACCTCATCCCAAGGTACTGCATCAAAAATGACTGCCTGGTATGATGTGAAGAGTGCCAAGTGCTGATACCAACTCCTTCGAGACCGTGTGTGCTCTATCTCAAAATATTGAGCCAGAAAATTAAAAATATTGCAACAAACAAGCCCCCTGCAAAACAAAACAGAAACAAAAACAAAACCAAAAACACAACCAATCAACCAACCAAAATAATCCTCACAGAGACACAGAAAGCCTGTATAGCAGTCACTTTCATTGCCTCATCTTCTGTTGCAGCTACTAGAAGCACAATTAATTTGCACGTCTCTGGTCTAGTGTTGTTGGCTTTGCACTTTTCAAAATATACCTGAAAGCATCCCTTTCTGTAATCCTCCCTATCAGAGGCTGGATATTGCCCCACTAGCTATAAATATTTCTGCGTGTTGTACAATTGAGTGTCCATACATGGTGTCTACACGTAGGTGTCTACAGCATTGGAAAGGCCTGAGAGTTGGTCCTGAATAATTTGTTTGTGACTGAACAGCACAGGCTGCCTTCACAATATTGTCTCACTTATAATAAAGTTATATGGGGCACTGCTGCTTTTTGCAACACACCCAGTTCCCTTCAGTGAATGAACTAAAAATAGGCCAACCTACTCCAAAACTACTTACTACAAATGCAGCAATTCTGGAGCATCAGCATAGAAATGTTGTCGATCCCAAACAGGCTTTTATTATACAAATATTCCATTGCCTGTAAGTAGTTCTCTGCTTGGAAGGCTGCAATAGCTTCCTTGGAGCCAGCAGATGGAGAAATGCTTCCATTTAAAAAAATATCTGTGGGGAAAGGCAAATTCAGCATCTATGGAGGGAAAGCAGCTGTACTTTCCAAATCTATTCCCTCCTGATCATGAAATCTATCCCAGTCAGTTTCCTAGGTAACCCTATGAAACTGAGAATACTAGTTGAGACTGGAGGAAGTCAAAAACCAGATACAATTTTAAGTTAACCTTCCATAAAATAAGTTAAGAAATGTCAGCTTTGATAGGATTCAGAAATTTAGTTTGCTTTTTTTCCCCATGCACACAATGGGTTGTAGATGACACTGTCATTTTCCCACAATGGCTTGGAATGGTCTTATAAGACACTAGAGTATTGCACCTGGTTTTTTGGTTTTTTTTTTTAAGATTCATACACTGGCCTTTTCTGGTTTTTATAGCTGAAACATGGTATTTTTATTGATCAGTTATACTGAATATTTGGAATGATCTTATAAGATACTAGAGTATTGCACCTGTTTTGGTTTTTTTTAAGATCCATACACTGGCCTTTTCTGGTATTTGTATTGATCAGTTATACTGAATATAAGCATGACTACTGATACTAGGGAATATGAACATCATACTGTTAATTTCATGCACTTTACTGAGGAATTCTGCTCAGATAACAGTCAGCAGATGACATATTAACGTAGGAATAGAATAATAGATAAATAGGTAATAGAATAGAGTATTCTTCTTATCTGTTTTTCTAGGAAAAAAAAAAGCAGATTGTACTGGAAAAAAATTGCATTTGAAATGTACATGGAGTTCATGTAAAGCAAAACCAGTCACATTCTCCTTTCTCAAAACGAAATTTCTTGCCCTCTATATTAACACCATCTACTCAGTATCTGTCTGTGTTGAAAGCATGGAGACACAGACTGTAAAATGCTCTGGATGAAGAGAGCCTATAAATCAAGAAAAGAACAGAACAGCATACTATGATTTTTTTCAAATTCATACGCATCCACTCTACCTTTTTTTCATTTACAAAGCATATGGGTGTGTGTCAGATAAAGAAAGGAAAAAAGATATCCTTCAGATAATGAGATCTGTGCATTTCACCACAGCACTGCTCGCAAAACTCAGCTGGGTCAACACAGTGGACCAACAGGTTGATAAATTTGGTCATTATATTCTAGATACCAACTTTTCAGAGAATGTTAAGGGTACCAGCATTAATTATAATTATAATTTAAGCAGTCGTTTTGCCTACTTTCTATTGTTTCTTTTCAACCTCAACCCATCCCTTTTTCAAAACTCCTTGGTGATAGGCACAGCTGCCAGTATGTAGCTATAGCTGCACCTTCTGCTATGCAGCTAGAGATCTGCAGTAAAATTTAAGGGAGAAACCTGATTTTACTCAACTTGGTCTTTATGTACTGGTAAATTTAACCAAATCCACAAACTAAGCGTCTGATGTAACCACTCAGTGATATAATTTCTAAAGGCAGTTCCTACAAGATTTGTGGTTTTAGGGAAGTGTTTGTGCACAATTAAGAGACGTTGCATGATCAGTGCTCAGTCATGTTATATCTTTCAATACCCTCAATAACCAAAATACATTCTCAACATAATAGCGTTTGAAAAAGTAGACAACTAGATTTCTAGAGTGTGGAGGAGAGCTTTGCAACTAGTGCTGCCTTTCAGCCCCACATAAACTGATTTCTATTTTAGACCTTATTTAAAATCAGAATTCTCATTAATATGGGTATTTTCTGCATTTTAGTTGTCCAGATCAGCTAGCATTATTCCGAGGTCAAACTCTCTGTCTATGATTTTTCACAATTTTTAGGGTTTCTGTCATTCCCACAGCTTCACAGACCTGTAACCCCTCCACTGTGTGCTGTGTGTCAATGTCTGCAGCAAATGGTGCTGAATGAAGGCTGCATTTGGTGCATCTGCAATCCTCAGTAATTAGGGGACCAACCATTTCCCAGTTTAGAAGTCCAGCTGAAACTGAAGCATTCTGTCTGGGCAGGTGCAGTCCCAAATAAGCATACTTTGCCTGTGCCTTGGACAGACTTGCCAAGCTGACTGTAATCTAGAAACCCAAGGTAGCCTGCACCTACACCTGAATACATGTGCCCTGTCATGGTCAGAGGCTACACAGCTTACATTTGCTGTCAGTCAGGTCTGGAGGTTTTCTTGGTTGTGCCCCCATATAGACATGCCTCAGAAGGATGAATTAAAGGCATTTATTGCAAAATTGATAGCTCCCTCCTAGGTAAAATTTTCTCAACAGTGTTGAGGTTTAATTGGTTGAGACATTTTAGATGTTTTTTCTAAATATAGAAAAAGCAAACCTCAGCTGCTCTGTAGTTACCATAGCAACTGTAAGGTATTATGGCACTTATCTGAGTGCATACATATAGCATTTTCCATGTATAAAATTAATATATGAATCAACTTTTACATATGCTGAGAATATTTTTTTTTTCTATTTTGCCTGTTTTACAGGTGACCCTTCAGTGGAAATAAAGGAGAAGAGACCTGTTTGAATATTACTAGAATCAGAGATTCATTTAGGTTGGAAAAGATCTTTAAGACCAAATCCAACCATTAATCCAGCACTACCAAGTCCACCACTAAACCGTGTCCCCAGATGCCACATCTATACATCTTTTAAGTATCTCCAGGAATGGCGACACAACCACTTCCCTGAGCAGCTTGTTCCAATGCTTTTGATGAATAAATCTTTCCTAATATCCAGCCTAAGCTTCCTCGGGCACAACTTGAGACCATTTCCTCCTCTCCTATCACTTGCTACTTGGGAGAAAAGACTACCCCCCACATGGCTAGGTAGATGTAGAGAGCAATAAATTTTAATTTATTTTAATTTTAATTTATCGTAGAATCATGGAATCATTTGGGTTAGAAGAGACCTTAAAATCCCCCTAGTTCCAAACCCCCTGCCATAGGCAGGGATACCTTCCACTAGACCATGTGGTTCAGAACTCCATCCAACCTGGCCTTGAACACTTCTGTGATTGGATATCCACAACTTCTCCAGGCAACCTCTTCCAGTGCTTCAAATCATAATAGTGAAGAATTTCTTCCTTATAGATAATCTTAATCTACTCTCTTTCATGTTTAAAATCATTACCTCTTGTCCTATCACTACATATTTTGCTTTTCTTGATTTTAAAGTTATTAAAATAATTGTTAAGGGGGAAAAAAAAAGGGGGGGGTCTTTTGAACTGTTTTTTCAATTTGCTTTCATAAAACTTCTACTGTGATTAACCCGTGTCAAATCTATGTCTATTCTATGTCAAATCAAGCATTTGTCAGCTCTAATTTTCAATAATGCGACTTAAGGCAACTTAACATAGAATTATATATTAGTTTTATATCATCACATTTGTTCTCTTCTCAGCATCCACTTCAAAAGACAGCAAATCCCAAAATCTAGCAGTGACTGAACTGACATAAAGGCTTAGATGTTTATTTCAACACCTTAAGCCACATTAAGGAATATCGCTGTGTTTGAGCACATGGTGTGTCTTAAGAAGAAAGGTATCACATGCAGCTCAAAATGACTGCTGAGAAGACTCCCACGCTCTGAGGTAAGGATTCCCATACTAGCAGCAGCAGGAGCAATTCCAGCTAGCTCTGGGCTAGGCACTATAGCAGGAGGGTTTCTATTGCTCGTAAAATATGCACTGACTGCTTTGAAGTAGCCTTGGTGCTAATGGTTCACACACTGTAACTTCGGTGCCACTTCTTAGAGGTTGTTAAGTGCTTGCTACAGGATACATCAGCGTTATGTTGGAGAAAGGTGTAGGCTCCCTTTGCCCATACTTATCTAAATGTGAATCAGCTCTGAACTCAACCAAAAGCCGAATAGGCAGAATATTTTAACTTGGGCTCTCTGCTATGCTAACACAATTACTCTACAATGAGCTTATAGTACAGGCAGAGTGAACCCACATCTGCCTGCACCAGATGCACTGATTGCAGGAAGGAATAAGCACCTTAGGCAAATCAAGGGCCAAGCAGTCTTTAGTAATTTGGGCTTTAACCTCTAAATATAAGGCTTGTATAAGTGCAATATTAGGGTAAGTAAATGTGTCATGGCCTTAGATTCAAAGTTTATGTGTAAAACTAGAGCAATACTTAACTACTCTAATCCCCTTAAAGAACCAGTTCCACTTTACTTCTAGCACTGGAACAGGCTCCCCAGGAAAGTGGTGACAGCACCAAGCCTGACAGAGCTCAAGAAGTGTTTGGACAATGCTCCCAGGCACATAGTGTGACTCCTGGGGTGTCCTGTGCAGGGCCAGAGTTGGATTTGATGATCCTGATGGGTCCCTTCCAACTCAGAAAATATCCCAAAACCATAGAATATGCTATTTCCATGCCAATTTAAATAACCAAGATGAGAGAAAGCCAATGCTCTGAATTTAGTGTTGTAGGCAGAACATACACCTACATACTATTAATAATGTAATATTATCTGAGCTGACAACACAACACTGTTTTCTTAGTCAACAGTCGCATTCTTCCAAGAAACACAATTCAGCTATCTACTATCTATGGAGAAAGTCCTGGCATAAAACAGAAATTTATAAATAAATGAAATCCAGAATGCTCATCACTAATCTTAGATCCTTAAATATAAGCAATGCAATAATGAAAACCTCTGGTGATTTGTGATGATTTCATAATATAGGTTACTCATATTATTTAGAAGTTTCAAATGTGATTTTAAAATCAGATTAAGATACTAAGATTGGCAATACCACACCCAAGTTTACAAATACCAGTACAGATGCATTATCTTAGCACTTCCTAATTTTAACAAAATGAAAATTAAAATTTTAGTATTGATAACATAAATACCTAAATAGATGTAACATTCTCAAGCGCAAGTTCTTGTGTCAAAGAAGGAGGCACAAGAAACTATTTTCCAAATTCCTTTTGATGTCTTAAACACTACTTATTGTAATGTATTGATTACTTGAATTTAATGGATAGCTTCCTTCAAATTCTTCCCTAGATAGTATTTGATAAAAGCTCCATTTTCACTTCCTCAAGAGTAGAAATTAAAGATCTACATAATTTCCACTCATGCAGGACTATGTGCTTTAAATCCAAATAGAAAGATATTGAAACTGCAGTTTAAAAGTAAAAGTTTTAAAAAGTGAATAGATCTCTACCCTCTTTAAAATCTCCTTATTTTGTAAGGGAACGTCAATGATGCAATACTTAAGATACTTTTGACACCTACTTCAGCACAGATTTCTGTCTTCACTGATTTAAAATATGATTTCTTATACGCAGAACTGAGTTCTTAAAGTTCACAAGACAGCTTTTGATATCTAATGAATCTCAAACAGCTCCTTTCTTAAGATTTCTTTGTATCAAAAACAGCATTCAGCCCTGCAATAGAGGTGTTTTCTGACCAAAGGGGTGTGATTGATTTATAGGAAGATAACTGAGCCAAGACAGTTCTGTGTTTGCTGAGGGGCAAAATCACTTCTTTGCAGCCTTAGCTAGAAATGCATCTCTCCACTAGCTTCTGTATTTTGGCCCAAACTCCTCCAATTTTAGTGGGCATGATGAGAGATATTTTCTGTGCACCTTGTCTTGCAGGATAGATTTTGTTTATAAAAATAAGTAGCAAAATCTTGAAGAGCCAGGCTGAAATAGAAGGAAAATTCTCATTTTTGAGCTGTTTGCCAAAGTAGTTATGCAAATACTTATTGGTGAGATTGAGTCATACAATATGTTTTCAATATACCTTTATGTAGGTTTTGTTTAAGAATATAGGTGGATTCAGTATCAGCCCTAAGAAATCCTTTCATCTTAACAGTGGTTTTAGTGCTGACCAGACACTCAAGTTGGTGACATAAATATTTTGTATTCATATATTATATGTTTATCAGCTGATATAAAAATACATTACATAATATCTGCTATGTTTGAATATGGTACAAACCATACTAAAAAACTCAGGTCTTTACTGTAGTCATTCTATCTTCTGGATTTTATGGAAAACTGTACGTTACTTACTGCATTGTTGCACTCTAGCTATGATGATCCACAGGACTAATACACATGCATGTATGCATATAACTGTAAAATAAGCAAATGCAGTTTCTGGTATGTAGTCTTAATGTCTGCTAAAGACAGCCAGACATACATTAGCACAGAAGAAACACACTAATAGTAATAGGCATAGCTAACCTTGATATTAAAAAAAAATCAAATAAATTGCTCAGAACACTGAAGTCAGCAGGTACATTTCACAATGGGAAAAAACTTGTCTCCTTGAGGACTTTCAAAACAGCAGGATGATATTTAAAAGATGGTGAAATGCCAAAAATTTATCCTCTTTCTTGACAAGATATGCATCATATCTCGAAGAACAGAGCTAATGCTGTGACTAACTTCACTCTTTGTTGGAAAATAAGTAGAACTTCGCATAGAGTTTCCAAGTGAAATTTTGAATGTCAAGCTGAGCTTGACTAAATTAGTGCATGTGTTGAAACAGCATCGTCTTACCTACTGTGTTAAAATGTTGTTCTTGGTGCATAGCAAGAAGCTGCCAAATTAACTCAGAGCACTAAATAGGAAGTTTGTTGAAATATGGAACAAGACAGGTACCCAGCACAACAGCCCTCACAATTTCAGGAATATTAATAAACTAAACTAAAATCTGTCATAATCATTCACTTCTCTGTTGAAAGAGTTACATCAAGCAAAATTAATAAAATCAAAATGAACAAACATTCATTTTGCTTTGAACTAAATGGCTCAGAAGTCAATCACTTTTTAATGAGGGAGGAAACGACAGGCAGAAAGAGAGTGATGAACTTCAACTAACCTGTTCTAATTCTGTCAAAATAGCTAAGATGTGTAATGATAATTAATTTCTCTTCAAATGTATCTGTGTTCATAATCAGATTTTTTCTATAGTTGCACACAATCTTGTTTGTGTATTTTGAAAAATTATTCTTTTTTTTTGTCTGGTTTTCAAACTAAGTGAACTAAATTCAGGTATACGTTAAATGACAGGCTTTAATTTAATGATGTTTAGATTTAAAACCATGAAAATGATAAAACAATCTTTGGTGTATTCCAATTTTTCTTAAATCAGAAGAGTTGTTAATCAGCTGTGACAGCTCTCATAATTTCAGAATGACATCCCAAAAGAATACAATCACGCAAACAAAATATAAACTAGAGTTTTGTAAACCTCTACATTTTTTTAGGGAAATTAATAATAGAGTGGAATAAAAAATGTCGCTTAATAGCTAAGAGCCTTTTCAGGAGAAATGACTGAATGCTAGCTTCTACCTCCAAAATATACATAAAAGATCATTTCAGTTAAGTTGTTGGACAAACAGGCTGTGGTATGCCATGGGGCCTGAACTCAGAAAGTGGCTTTTAGGAATTTTTAAGAAGCCAAGGTGCTCATTAATTTGGAAATAAACTTTCTCAACAATTGTTGAAGATGGTCAGACATTTCTTCTTCAGGAGACTGTACAGTGTAACAACTATTACACTGAGAAATCTGATGAGTGGAAACTAAAGACATGACCTGATGACCTCAGGAAAGGGTCTTTTAGCAGGTGAGCAAAATTAATGTCCTTCTGGTTTAGATCAAGTTCAAATTCAGGTGTTGTGCTGAGCCTAGAACAGAAAAAATTGCTAAATATATTTAACTAGATTTTGCAATGTTCATTCCATGTTCTTTTCAAGTGAGTTAAATGCTGAGTGGGGCTCCAAAAAGGTGATTTTTTTATACGTGATACTGTATTTGAGATACTTTCACATTTTGAGAGCAAGTTCTCCTCAGACGTGGTGCAAAGTCAGAGCCCTACTGCTAGACTGCTTTCAGAACTAGGGATGCTCAGGGAGAGCGGTGCAGTGGTGCCATACTGAGAGGAGGAACTGTGTCATCGTGGTCTTCCACAGTGTAAAAAAATGTGAGGCTTCAGGACACAGAGCCAATGGAGAACAATGTGCAGGCAAGGGTTTTATTTATTCTTGCAGAGCTGCAAAAGACTCGCTGAAGTGCTGAAGAGCCAATGGAGTGCACTGACTGTTTTTTCTAAGAAATAATTCAGATAAGAAAATTTGTTTCTTCAGCTGAACTCTCCAAATAAATTTAATTTAGCAAGAAAGAATAAACAGCTTATGCTTTTCAATGTTAAGAAAATCCTTTGAAGTGGAGAAACATTTTAAAATGTAAGAAGAAACTGCCACTCTATGAGAGATACTTTAGGAAGATGCAGTATACAAATAGTCACAAACCCCAAAATCTGGTCTATCAAGTCTGAAAAACTGTTTCAAAGTGTATCAAAAAGGTAAAAAGCATATTGATGAAATTAAATTTCCTGTTTATAATGATATACTGATTGCTTTTCAAGCGAACTTCCTAAATTCATTGTTTCATGTAGATTATATATTTCCTAGAGAAGTAAATTGTGGCATAAATTCGTTATTATGCTCTATAGAGCAGATGTTATATTTAAGATCTCCATCACAAAATCTCCAGGCCTTACCAGGGAAATGGCCAGGGTCAGGACCAAGGACAGGCTTTCTGAAATAAAGGTATTCTCAGCAAACAAAATTTGTGGCAGATGGAGTGCTGTGTCTCAGTAGCAGCCTTGAACATGACTCTGAGGCAAAACCTTTGGCATTTTCCCACAGGAGCCCTGAATGATATAGAAGAACAAAGCCATGCTTTCTGAAATGAAAAATGCCAACAATTCACTCTCAGAGAAGAAGTTCAATCTGATCTCAAGCCACTCTAAAGTATCATGATGAAGCACGCTCTTGACTGTGGCTAGGTATTACTATGAGGAAAGTTGTGACAGAGCCTAAAGGTAAAGTACTGTCCCAAAAATATTTTCTGAAATTCTTGTTACAATATTTCAAAAGTATAACTTCAAACAGAGCAACAAACATTCTCCAAAAACTCCTGGCATGGAGCTATGCCTTTGTCATGCAAAGAACTGCCTATGCCTGTGCCAGTTCTAACTGGCAGGGAATTTTCTACCCAAGGTGATCCACTGGCTCATGCACAGCCTGCTCTGACACCTCCACAGAGCTGAAGAGTCTGGCCCTCTGGGCTACGAGTGCGGTGCAAACATGAAGCATCAACAGCAAAGATCACACATGCAGCCAAGTGTGAAGGGATGTTTTGTACAGCTGTCTAAGATAAAGCTGACTTTCAGTCATTCTTATATTTCCCCACTTAAAGTGCTTAGGGTGCAAAACAACTGTTGCATAGCTTAACAAGCGGGAAAACCAATTAAAATATGGAAAGACCTAGTGCAGGCCATGCTTAGAAGCATATCATTTTCATTTATCTTCTGTACTATTTCACTATATGTAATAGATAACAATGATATTTATCGCTACAAAAGTTTTAACAACTTTAAGGCTTCTTGTCTTCTGGTCCTGTTTTAAGATCAATTTTATCCATTAACCAGTTGTAGTCTACCAGTCCATTCTAAAACAAGCTAAAAACTGTGAGAAAGGTGCTAATGGCAGTGTGACTGATATGAAGGGGAATGACAGCTACTACCTTCAATGGCCTACTTGATCTTGGGACTACAGTCCTCTGAACCTCCTGTTCAGAAAGTGCCCATACTAACTTGGTAGAAGCTTAATAGCTTTTAAACTGTTTAGCAAATGACAACACCTCTGCATCAGAAGATCTAGATGTGAAAAGAAATACTTCTTTTTTTCCTTGAAGAGAGAGGATGAGTCTTCAAAAAATTCCTTCTTGGCTGTATATTAGAAAAGTGATGAGAAACTAAAACATAAGTCTCATATTTACCCTTTTTGCTTTCCTTTACCGCTCCCCAACACCTTGGCCCCTAGTAAAATTGAGTATTACTTAAAAACTCTAAACTTCCTCAGCATGACTTTAAGGTGCATGAGAACACTTATTCTGGAATGTAAATCAAGTAAAATGTTTAAATAACATAAATAATAGCTATTAGAAAATTTTATATTGCTATTACAGGCAAAGTAAAGCCTTTCTAAATGTTTCAAAATTTCAAGCCCACAGACTGAGACATTCTAAATAAAATCAATAATACAGAAACATTTCTTATTTTTTTCTGAAAATCAAAGTTCAAGTCAAATTGAACATCTAAACCTTGCCACTGACAGACTGAAACCATGAACTTATCTGATTTCATTTTTTTTAAAGACTCCTGCATATCTTCTGAAAGCCACTAAATAAATATTCATGAGTCAAAAACTGAAAGTATGCTCATCATCTTCACATACTTTCTGCTAGATTTTGCCTGATGAGTTCTCTGACAACTTGTTGTTTGCCACCGTCGAAAGCCTGAAGCCTCCATGCTACCCTGGCTTTCAATTTTTCACTTTTCATTTCCTAGCCTTCATGTGCACAGAACCCTTGCAGTTTTAAGAAATCAGCTCCACACTACCCTGAAACTCCTTTTAAAAAGTGTTGCATAGTACACAGTATTTGAAAGGAATACATTTGCTTACAGATTTTTGAAAACTGAGTCTGCACCTCTAGTATACATATGCCCTCTCTTTCATTCTAGAGATGGCTACTGGAAACTAACCCCTGATTATGTGTGATTAAAAAAAAAAGACAATATTGTTAAATTTAGCCTTCAGTAGAGTCTGGAACATCTGTTTTACATAAAATAGATGTCTCAGGATCTATATTCAAGTTAGAGTAACCAGTGGGCATTACAGCAGCTTGCAAAAACAGATTCAAGATCTCACTTAAGCATATTTAATATGCAGGATAAAGGTTGGAATGATAGCCCTGGGAAAATCTACTTGTTTTTCCACAGAACAGGATGATGGCAAAAACTGCATGCAGTACTCATGTGGGCATGAGAGGGACCACTGTCATTTTGAAATCATATTTTCATTTTACCTCTAATCCAAACCACACCATTATGCTAAGCCCAGGCTGAAAGTCTGGCTGCTGTGATGCAGACAGGGTAGGGAGGCGTAAATTCCAGAAGGAAAATCTATTTGATGAGATTAACAGTTGAGGATTTAGTCTGAGTTTTAGTCCTAAATCAGAGGGAATCCAGAGACAACAATGTGCAAGATATAATCTCTTCTTAGAATATCTCCGTAGAATATAGGAATGTTTTCACTGAAGAAAAATAAGGAAAGCTTCCAGGATTTAGCATGAGAACATTTAGTTTAAATTAGACTTCTACTGAAGAGGCTGAGGAAGATTCTAACTTTATGCTCATAAATTATGAAATCACTTTTAAGAAAACAATTAATTTTTATTAGCATAGTTTGAGTCAAGAATTGATTCAATAACCTCATGTCCACTGCAAAATTGCTGTTGTGCCTATTCTGCCTCATTAAAACTGTTTTGGTTTATTTTGTGTTCAATACAGATATCTGAAGAGGCACATTATTACTACTTTAAAAATCCTCATTGTGTTTTATTTAAAATTCCCTTTTGAAATTGTTTACTTGAATGAAAATAAGTTATATAGGTCATAACTTGTAAAAGTTATGAGGAAGAAAAATTGCAGGAATGTTAGACTCATATTTGATCTGGCATATAACCTTGTAAGGTTTAAGTAAGCTGTAATGGAAATTGTTTCAGCAGATCTTGGGATAATTTTAAAATCGGTATACATCCAAGAATCTCATACCAGAACACTAAATTTTACTATTAAAAAAGGAAAGCTTAAATCCTTTCAAGGCTGTGGCATCCAGTGCACAAACAAAAAAATCTGTCTGATTTGTAAAATCATGCTGGGATTTGCAAAAGCCTTGAAATTTTATTTAGTTAATTTTCCTGGTACTGTTTTAACCATCATAGATAAAAATGGCATCTAGGTTTCTAAAATGGAAGATTTCTGTTCCATCTATGAATTCTTGTGTTCTTATTAATTACCAAATTTCTAGCAAATTCAGTTCAGACCGAAAGGTAATTATTTTCATTAAAATATCTGTCACACATTTTTTCCTATGGGTAATAAATGTATCAAAGGGATCAGGAATGTATCCTTACAAAATAATGGAATTTTTTTTTTAAATTTCCCTCAATCCGCATTAAGAGTAAATATATAAACATATTAAATAGTCTTATGTACTTGGAAATAATGTGGAAAATAACCCCCAGATTGCCTCACACACTAGATATTCAGGTTCAGAGGGAAATGGAGTATAAATCTTAAGCAGTGCTGAGGATGATTTTTTCTTGTCACGTCTGCTAAATGTCAGCAGTAAAAGAGAGGATCTTTTCCTAAAATCCCTTAGTAACACATAAGAGTCCTTATACTGATCTTACTGGATGGAAGTCCACTGAAGCTGGGCTCCAACTACTTGACAAAACATGGCAAACTCTTATAAAAAGGAAACTCTTGCTCTTTGTGATGCATGTTAGCTGACACAGAGCTAAAGTCCAATATTGCAGGGTTTTTATGTAGGAACTTGGACTCTATTTCATTACTACACCTTGAATTGAAATTATCAAAAAGCTTGGATCTAATAGAAAATAAAGGGTAGTATATCAAATGCAAGGAGTTGCTGCTGCCCTTTCTTCCAAGAATGATAAATTTACTTGAAGCTGGAAAAAATAATTTTTATTTCTATTGCATAGTATTTGAATTCAGTACAACTTTTTAAAATAATCAAACTTGATTCCCAAAAGTCTTTTGATATACTTTGAAAGAGATGTTTACAGCTTTGCTTTCTAATTCAATATTTATAAAGAAATAACTATATTACTTTACTTCTGTATCGGAGTGAAACACCAGTGGTATTAAACACTGTGTAAATAGCTACTATGGAATCTTCACTTGATAAAGAGAAACACAGGTCCTGAAAAAATAATGTTACAAAAAGCTATATTTAGAAAACATCTGCATATTGAATGTCACAGTAACAATGATAGAAGCTTTAACTCAGACAAATTTCTGTCAATATTTCATTAGATAATGCTGGCAAGGGACTAAGGCTAAAATCTTCAGATGTGTGCTGGAGATTTAGGTCTTGTAATTAGGGGTAAAAAGCAAAATGTTTTGGAGGCAAAGCAAAATAAGACTTTCCAAGAGAAAGGAAAACAAATATTAAAACTTCTCAAGGTTTTCATTTAGAAGAAGTCCGTATGATTCTTAAATGTACACACACATTTAAAAAAAAATTACTGTTTTTGAATTTACACCTACCTAGTGGCATACTCCCCATGTAGTATAAGACATCAATAGCTCAATGAAAAATGCATTAATAAAATACTTTTGCTAGAGCTTGTCTTGTAAAATAAGTTTGCTTCAAGAAGGAAGAGCTTACACCTTTTTTCTTCACCATCCTAGTAGATGCCTTCTATTAAAACCCAAGGTCAAAAAAAAAGAGATTCAGCAAATGCAAAGAACTCAAATTGTTAATTATATGTGATTAAATGTACTACTAAGAGTAATTGCACTGAAGTCATTGAAGTTCTTTAACTGTACTGCAGCTAATTGTATGCAAACTGAATAAAGGAGTAAGGAGGAAAGATGCTTGTGTCTTTATTCCACCTGTAATATGAAAAAATTATACTTGCTCTACTCTTCCATTTTCCAATGTTCTCTTACACACAAGAGATTAAGATAAAAATACAACAGGTCAATATAACTTATCTATAAATAAGGTGTTTAATACTGAGTCAAGGTTTTAAAAGGTTAAAATTTTAACTAAGAGAAGCAATTTGTATTGATTAGGATACAAAGTAGAAAAATGAAAAGATAAGTTAATGATTATTAGATGCCTAAGCTAGAGCTAAGTAATGTATTATTTGCCATTATATTCTTGTTTTAAGTTTTGTTTATAGAAGGAAACAGAATAAAGGAACTGTCATCAAAACAAATTGAAACTAATAGAATCAAGAACAGCACCTGGGTTTTATAATAATTAATCCAAAGTAGGAGATCTTGGGCTGCACCAGCAGGTCATGAAGGCCTGCCAACAGTAAGAAGGTAAAAAGGTCAGTGTGAGGAAGACATTCCTGACTTCATCTTTCAGGACCACTGACCCAATTCGAGACCACCAACCCAATTCAAGAGAGAAACTGCGCATGCATGAAGGACTAATGATCTCATTTTAATACAGAGCGGGGAATGGGAGGTGCTGGGGTCATACATAAGTAGAGGATGTAAAACTTTGAGTAATAAATAGAGAGCGAAGAACCTTGTACTTCGCTGGCATGTCTCTAGGAGGCTACTCCCATGCTGCCTGCCGGTGCCTGAATAAACATACCACTTTCTAACTTTAATTAGAGAGTCTTTTGTCCGTGGATGTCGAGATTTAACGAATCAATACCAGTTTCATTTCTTAGAGCCACAACATAGAATAAATACCAGCATGTCTTAGCACATTTTAACAAACATTCCACACTAAAAGAAAACCACAGAATATTTTGAAATTAATTACACTGGCCTATGTTGCAGAAGCATGAAAAGCTGGATGAATAAAAGTCTTTGTGGTGTATCTGTCTAGATCTTTTTATAACTAGTCCTCTCTAAAGGCATAAATAGGTGAAAAGGTTTTCAATTTGAAAAGTCAAGTTCTACTGGAAAATAAATTAGGATAGCTACTTTCTTAAGTGGAAAACTTGCTAACTAAGAAAGGTAAAAGACGAACAGAAAATGGCCATTGAGCCACAACCAACCAATGCCTGCCTATCTAATCTCTGCTTTCTCATGATTTTGTTGTACTGTAAAATTGTGATTGTGAATCAATGTAGTGTTATCTGCTGCTTCACTCCAGTTCATGTAAGTTACATGTTTGAACAGAGTGCTGTTGATATGCAGGATAGGATAGGATGAAAGTTGCATTCTGTCACATTCAAAATTCCTAATTATACTTACTTAGCAAAGTTAGACACATAACCCCAAAAGCTACTAAACTTGGCAAATCATGACTGAAATCAAATAAGGGCTGACGTTACATGACAAACGAATCTCACAAATAAAAAAGGAGAATGCACCTCGGGGCGAAATAGTCAGACAGCTGATGTCCACTGAACCTTCAGCATGACTGTCTGGTTTCAATGTCAACACAAATTTCTTTCTAGAGTATTTTATCAGACACACCAAAATTGTTTGAAGCAATTTAGACAGAGATGGAATGTGGGACTTCTTACCCACTTGATGGTGACTAATGGGTAATATGGGGAAAAGTCCCCTGTTCTCATTTGAATGTCTAATGATGGATGTTTGGGGTTGGATTTCATTATCCTGCTCAGAACCATGCATGCAATACTCCACTATTAAAAAAAAAATTGTGTGATTAAGCTCTGCACTCATTGTAACAAAAAAATCTTCTGTTTCCTGTTACAGAGACTGCATGACATATTAAAAGGCTAATTTCAGCTTCATCTCATTCCTTCAGTGTTTGTTAGCTAACTAATATTCTCTGTCATTCACTACTTTTATAATGTCATCAAACCAGATTTAGACCAGAGGGAAGAATTGTCGGTGTTATGTCCGAGATGCATAAAGAAAACGACATGGAGTCCAGGCTTATGAACAAGTGGAAGCCGAAGCCGAAGCACTTTAATAATTTTCTGACTACCTTTATACGGTAGATGGCAAAAGTGTGTTGAATGGCAATAGGTAATTGGTTCCTTGGCCATCCACCCCTTGAGAAGCCAAGTTCTAAAATACCTATTCCAAAATATTTTCAAAGTCAAGGCCATAACAATCTTGCAAAACAGCTTGCAGGTGCAAGAAGTTTATGAAACTGTGACCTTGTTTAAAATAGTTCACATAGGAAAGACAGTCTTCTCACAGAATATTGAGAAAAGGCTGAAGAATTTCTCGGCTTCTAGCTTTTTAGCACCTACAAAGAATGAGGAACACTACTATGTTTGCATTTATTTTCCAAGACTGAGTGCAGGAGTAACTGTTCTTATGAATTTTATATTTTTCTTGATATCAAGTTATTCATTGTTAATGTAGAAATTCAGTCTTCACAGCATTTATACTGAGTTGGATGAATGCAGACTATCAATTCAACCATTTGTGATTCTGGCAGTGCTTTTCTTCAAGTCAGGCCAAGTACCATAGAAGAGTTTTCACTAAAACTAATAGTGCATTCAATCAGTTCAAAGCAACATTCATGAAATAAAAAATTGAAGTATAATGACCCTTCCAACCTACAGCACTGGCAACATGAAATGGAATTCTGGTCAACAGATACTTGCCAGAACTTCTTTTTGAAATTCCTAAAACAGTAATAATGCTGATGTTCAGACTAGACTGTCCAGTCAATATATGGATGACTTTTTCAAGCAAGACCTTCTGGTTAGGTAATTTTATCCTGCAAGTCCTTAGCTAAAATGTTTATTCTCACAGTTACTTATTGCACTTTTACTGTTTTCCAACCATTTCACTACTAAATAGGTACATTGATTAAATAATTTTTCTAGTGGACTATTTCATCAATCTGTGTAATTCTTGAACAAATAACAATCAATATAAACAACCAAAATTCCTGTATTACTGAGGTAAAGAACTGCAGATTCTGTAACTTGCATCACAGGGTCACACACGTAGGGCAACATTTGAACCTGGTGCTTCCACCACTACCACCTCTTTGCATGCACCCTAGGCACAGTCCCCAGATTATTTCCTTCTTGCATATACATGATTTCTAATAAACCTTATGTAGGCTAATTTGCCCTGCCCTTACAGCTGTGAATTTCCATGGCTTTCCTGCAATTATACTTTCACATAATTTTATTTTGCCTTGAGTATTTCTATACTGTTTTACTGTTACCAATCTTTCATAGTAGGTGGGGATGTTTTGGATTTGGTTTGGGTTTTTTCTCTGTATTAAGTCCTTAGATTTCTTGGTATTAGAAATCAAACATCAAGGCTGGAACAAATATGAGCTTTTTAATCTTGGTAAAAAAAACCTCATGTGGAATCACATGAAAGATAAGATCTTGTTTATCAGGAACAGCCCTTTGTAAAGCAGAGTTGAGTGAAAAGGAGGGGTCTAGGTGTAAGTTGGCATAGACACTATTTGGTCTAAAATAGACTTGTAAGAAGAAATCCAAATCACACACCTGTCCAAAACTTGATATTTTGAGTGTATTCCAAAAGTGCCACTGTTAGATAGTCAATATAACATGCTCTCATTCTTGGTTTTCCTATTCTTCTTTAATAATAAAGCAAATAAAGCCAGGGAGACTGACTTCACAGCTTAATATTTATTCTAACTCACAGCACACTTACTTAGCATCTAAAAATCTGTGATTCACATTCTTGCTCCAAATAATTTCTTTAATGAAATACACCAGGGTCATCAGGTGTGAGTGAAACCATTGGAGCCCAGAGTATTCTGTAGCACGCACTTAATGTTTTTTCACCTGCATCGACCACTGATATTTCAGTGGCAAGGACTGATGTAATTCCCAGCCTTGAGGTCTCTACTCCAACCTTCCACTTGGTCAGCTATAAGATGAGACTAGGTTTCTCAGTGCCTTAGTCAGTCAGAAAACCTGCAAGTACGAAGGCTACACAGTCTGCATGGGCAGCCTCTTCCACTGTGTGACTCCTCTCACAGTGAGGCCATATATCCAGCCCAAATTTGTCCAGCCCACCGATGTTTCCTGTAAACATCATTACACTTGTCAACCTACAAGTACAGAGGGACACAGAGTTTTCTTTCAGACTGAATGCAATCTGTCTGCCATCAGTCTGAAGTCAGTCTTCTCTCCAGGATGACTCCTCTTGGATTTTCATTTCAGCACACAAGATTACTTTAATTACTAGAACTCTGAACTTTCTGTTTGAGAACTAACTCCTTGACTGTCAGTCATTCACACAACCTTCATGAAAAGGAGATTATAGATTAAGAGCACAGTACAAGATGCCCGTTGTCTTTGGCTGCATCTAAATGGCATGACTCTATATCTGAATGCGTAGGTCAGCCAAACTATACTGTAGTACTTTTTAATGAGAGCTGTGCATTTGTGCAGCTCCTCAGCCCTGTTAGTAAGTCAACCACAAAACTAAATCCCATATGAAGAAAAACATCAGAAATCATACTAAAAATTTACATTTCTAAAAAAACAATCTCTTATTTTTTCACCAGGCAAACCTAAAGATAGAATCAATAATGAATTGCAGAGTCATTCAGGCTGGAGAAGCCTCAGGAGTTCTCTAACCCAACTGAAGCTCTGAGGTCAGACCAGGTTGCTCAGGGCTTTAGGAAGTCTGGTCTTGAAAACCTCCAGTACAGACATTCTGCATCATCTCTGGGAAGCCTATTCCAGCACTTGTCTGTCTTCTTGGCATGCCCACTCTTCCCAGCCCTTAAACTGGATCTTCTGTCTCTTTCAATTTATATCTATTACCCCATGTCATCCTGTCATGCACATATCTAAAGAGCCTGACTGCTTCTTCTCATAATGCCCCATAAGGACTGGAAGGCTTCTATTATGTTGCCTTTGCAGCCCACCTCCCCTTTTACTCTCTAGGCTAAATAATCCTAAATAAAGGCTCCCTGAACCTTTTCTGGTGAGTCATGTGCTTCAAAGTGTAAGTCACAATTAACTTCAGCAGTAGGACATAGATCTGAATAAGTAATATGCAAAAAGTCAGGTCCTCTTGCTCTAGTCTACTTTAAGTTCAGTACCTTCTTTTTCACATGATGCCTCAGTTTTATTCTGTAACTGTCTAAATGTTCCTGCATTCCACCACTAATCATGTACTTCCCTTTAATATTGATGGATAAATTTTCAGAGTATTTCCTTATTTGATATAGGTTTCCAATTCAAGAACCACCTTGCTCATTGAAAGATTTGCAAATATATTTTACATAGCTTTATGTAAAGCTATGTAAAATATAAAAGCTATGTAAAGCTCAGCTTTAGTTCTGAGTTTAGTGAACTTCAGTTTTGAGATGCTTATCCTGAAAAGATAGAGATGTATTTCCAAGATGGAGTTGTCTTGGGGTGAATTTATGATGTGTATCCCCTATCGCTACCCTATGCCCACCAATATTTTCAGTGCCTTTAAACTGAGCCTGAAAGGGACAGAGGAAAAAACTTTTCAAAGCAGTTGTTTCAAGGACACTGGGATACACTCCTCTCACTCCTCTGCTTGCGGTAGCGAGAGTGGGGGGAAAAAACACCCTTGAATATTTTCAGCCAGCTTTTCAGCTCTTTTCTTCTTTCCAGCAGGAGATGGAGAGTTGAACTTTGTTTTCCTGGGGTTTTGGTTTTTTCTTCTTCTCCCCTGGACTGTTCCAACAACATCTGAACACATCAGGAGAATTTTTCCCAGAGGCCCAGGGGGGTGGGCCCTCACCGACCCAGCTCCATGGAGGAGAGAGACCACACCTACAGAAGGACTCTGAAATCTTCCCAGGTTTTCTCTCCACAGAGAGAGAGATTTCATTATTTAACATTATTATTCCTTTCNTTCCCGAACCTGGTGGGGGAGGGGTGGTTGCAACCTGACTTCTATCAGAGGATATTTTCCTCCAAATTTGTCCAAACTAGGACAGGAGTTCTCATAATTTATGTTTACCTGTTCTTGTAATTAAAGGTTTTCAAACTAGTTTTCTAATAAGTCTAAAAAGGCATTGGGCCTGCCCTTTCTGCATTTGCCAATAGAATTGCTGGGGCAGGAATAGAAGGAAGAGACAGGGAACCCAGAGTCTTAAAATGTAAAATTTTTGATTTTGTTTAGACTAGAAAGCCAGTTTAAGAACAAATTTCCATCTAAAGGTAACATTCTCTGAAAAAGTAGAAAATTGAGAGTTTAAAATATGGTTGCATAGACAGCACAAAGTGTCTAGTTTGTTATATGTAATCTAAAGCAATTATTGATAGATGCACTGCCTAACTGCCTTGAAAAATAAGAATTTCCTGCTTGAATCCTACTTGTCTCTCCAAATGATTATGTAGTAGTAAATGACTGAAAGTTGGCACGTGCTGAAAGAAAGTTGATCTTTGCAAGGAGAGAAGTTATATACTACAAGAGGTGCCCAGAGAGGTTGAGGCGTCTTAATCCATGAAGATTTTAAATAAAAGAAAAGAAAAATTAACTGGACAAGACTAGGAGCAACCTACTGCGACTTTGAAATTAACCCTGTTTGGAGTATGATGGTGGTTGATCTTGGCTGGCTACCAGACCCTCACTCTCTCTTTTTATCCCCTCTCCTCAACAGGACAGGGTAGAAAACATGAAAAAGTTTATTGAGGGTCAAGATAAAGACAGGGAAATCACTCATCAATTATCATAATAGGCAAAACAGACTTGACCTAAGGAAAATTAGTTGGATTAGTTGCCAGTTAAAGTAGAGGAGGTCGGTGAACAAAGACGAAAGACTCTAAAACACCTTCCCACGCCCCAACCTTCTTCCCAGGCCCAGCTTTACTTCTTCATCCCTAACTCTCCTATGACCCCACTCCCCACCCAAAGCAACCCAGGATGGGGAATGGGTGACTGCAATCAGTCCATAACAGCTCCTCTCTGCCACTCCTTCCTCCTCACACTTCTCCCCACTCCAGCCTGGGGCCTTCCCAGGGGCTGAAGGGAACCACCTGCTCCAGCATCTCCTCCCCTTCTCTCACTGTCTCAAGAGAGGTGAGCAGGACCTGATGGTATCCAGAGGTGCCTTCCAATCTAATGTAATCTGCCAGTAGGTGATTAATCCAACTGTTTAAAGCAGCTGCTAAAATATATAAGAGCAGACTTATCTAATTGTTGAAAGCTCATTTAGTTTGATTTTCTAAAAAATTTAACATGAGTACAGTCAGTTCCGCTTTTTATCGGCTTGTGAATTGCGCATCTATTTAGAATACTTGTTTTCTTGGAGGGATTGCTACTTTAAATTGAACTTTAGTTTAAGATAAAGAATAAAAGTCTCTCATGCTTTAAAAGAAATAAATGTTGCAAAGTAAAAATATTTGTGTTTTATTTCTGACTAGGAATCTTCATGGAAGATAAACTGTAAGTCTTAAAACACCTGCACCAAAGGTCCCTAAAGCATTTTAGGAACTCTTTTAATTGCATGAGCCAGCTAGCTGTTAACATTACTGACATCCACTGGCTGAAACATGAAAGTCATTATGAGCACACTAAAGCTGCTCCAGACATCATGGCAGGTAATAAAGAGGAATATTTCTCTATTTTAAAATAAAATGTTATATAGACACAGTCTTTCAATAATAGCTCTTTACATTGAATAGAAAGAAGGCTGGCTGAGCTGCTTTGTGTTGACTGTTGTAAAAGATCACAATATCTCTCAAATCCAACTCTAAAATTCTTCAATTTTTTTTAACTAAATCTTAAATTGCAAAACAAACACAAATAGAAAAGACAGCAACAAATTTCCAGAAACAAACGTTGCACCAAAATTTTCACATGGCTAGGAGTTATGTCTTGTCCTGTCATAATCTTAACCCTATATGCCTGATTCTGAACTTCACTCTATAAATACATGTATTTCTGTATGCCTCTACAAACTCTGACACTAGAATTCAGCCTGAATAGGTCCTTCACAAGCAACTGTGACTTCCGAAATGGTTGTAGAAGCTAAAGGTTGCAATCTAGCATAGAGAAGATGTTGTCATGCAGAGAAATGTGCTACCTTCTTATTGTGTTAGAGTTGTATGAAATTGTATTCTGGACAGGAACACTAGCACAGTGAGCTTTTCGCCCACATCACTGGGTGAGTTCAGCCTTACCTGCTTACAAGCCATAATTCAAACATTTCTGAAGTGATAAAAAGACCTGTAAACTCAGTAGAAGTAATTTTTTGTTGTTGTTTTTAATTAAACAGTGGTATACGTGCAGCAACTTTGAAAAAAATCAATCTTCACTAGAAGTCCTAGAAGAGTTGTAGTATAACAGCTCTTGAAGCAGTGTTGCAGTTTATCCCCATAAGCAGTTCGAATCTGGGAGGCAGAAAACAGTTTCCACATGCTCAGGCTCACTGGCCACAACCTGTTGTTAGAGACAGACATATCGCAGAAACCCTGAGACCCTCGTTATTGGGTGCTGCAGGTGCCCTAACTAGGAAACATTCCTTATTTGCACTGGTTGGTAAAAGTGTTTTTATGGCAACAAAGTTCTGTTTTCTGAAGGGAAAGAAGTGGAAGAAAGATACCTGTGGTAGATGCAATATCAGTTGTAAGCATTATATTAATGTAATATTCTTTAACCCACATCTGGATGCAAAGAGCACCTTGCATCTTTGGGACAGCTTGAGCTGCTTCTTTCTCAAGGACATAGGGAACTGCTCTGAAGCTCAGGTAATCAGCAAGTTCTGCTGCAGGTGTGTGTTCAAGAATTAACAGAATTGGGCTGCTGCAATATAGTTCTCCGAAGCTGATATTTGAAAACGTGAATTCTCTAGCATTTTCCTCTTCCTTCTCTACTTAAGGTTAAATTTCCAAAGAACTGCTAAACTAACATACCATGAGTGTACAAAATGCACTTGTACACTAGAAGATGCAAACAAGATCTTCCAAAATAATCTTTTTTCTCCCCAGGGTTGTCAGTCTTTCCCTTTGCTCCACAGACAAACGCTGTGTGCTTTGAATGCACTTAGTACTCTGTTATTGCAGCCAATTCACCATTTTTACCAAGATGTTAAACAATATTGACTATCTACAATTTCCCACAAAATATTCCCACATCCGTTGCCATTTTAATTTGTGATAACATGCAATTAATTTTTTTCAGTTGACTAAAGGTTCTGAAGAATTTTTATTCTCTTCACACAAAATGTCCATTTTTAATTTGCTTATCAAACCCATAGATTTTCCACTGAGTTAGTTTGTGCCATGTGGTTGCTAGGCAACCAAAAATAATTTTTCCTATCTTAGTTCAGCTAAGGAAGATATAAGTTTACCAGCCTGAACCTTGCAGAAGCTTTTGTAGTTTAATTAAGTCTCTAACGTTTATAATCTCTTGTCACTCATATCTCTCCACACTCATTTTTTTTCATTGGAGTTTCATGGAGGTGGGAACAGATGCAGCAGTTCACAGAGTGTGTCGTTTAAGCACAAGCCAGTAACAAATTACCTGGATTCATAACTTAGGAGGGAGCAGTGTAAACATATGGAACTCTTAAATAGTTGTTTATTTGATGAAACAATACATCGTAAATCAGTAAAGTCAGCTTCAAAAGTCAAACATGGAACACTCACTGGTTTTAGTGTTCTCAGTGTTCAGATACTTCTAGATTGATAGAATACTAAAAAAACCCCATAATGGTTAATATTTTCTGTGAATACTATTTTACCTTCCCCCCACAGCTTATTATTTCATGTTAAAATTGGACACATTCCTTATTTAGAAGTTTCTGATTGAGTAATCTCAAAAAATTTTACTCATGAGATCGTGTTGCTTCTATCAGAAGTGAAATGTTTATATCCAGACATGCGCCCAATGCAGTAATCATGAATATAGTTTTAAAAACACAAGATTTAACATATTCAGTGAGTCATAAATTATATATAGCTTTTTCAAACTGGAAGAGGAAGATGGGTCAGACAAGCATATGACTGTATTCCATTTAAGATTAGGGCAGATAAGCAAGATAAGAACTAGCAAGTCATAATGGTTGTTCCCAAAATGATGAGAAGAAATCACTATAGGAAAAGTAAGACAGAACCGGCAAAAAAATCTTACTTTGGTGAATAATAGCACTGTTTCAAAGGGTTCTTCAGCTCCTGTATTATTTTTCAGCAGAATGATAGATTTGCATGCTGATTCAGTGTTTTCTAGACACACAAGTTCTGCAGTAACTACTATAGCAGACTGAGCTTCAAGAGTCCCCAGAAAACAAGTTTTGGTTAAAATAACAGATTCCCTAACTGATGAACATATGTAATTCTTTAAATGTTGGGTACAAAAAAAGGTGGAGTTTTTATTATCTCCACTGCAATTTTCAATTTCAGCAACTAAAGCTGGAAACAGCTCAACTTTCAGAATGGCTGACAAAAAAAATTTCCAATTACATTCCAAATAAAGTTTTCCTTCCCATTCTGCATTTCTTTTTTAAATCCAAGACTATCATAATAAAAACCCCAAAACACTGATAGCTACAGTGATAACTAGAGCTCAGTAGGATTTAAACAAGGTTTCACAGGGATTAGGTAAGGGAAGAACTGAATCATAAATATGCCACTTCTAAAGAAAGATTTTTAGCATGAAACAGAATATACAGCTCTACTATAAAAAGATGTGTCACTAGTTATTTCAACATCTTTGAAGAACTAGTTTGGTGTGTGACAAAGACAGGGTTATGTGAAAGCAGTACCTGCCAAAGGACCTAGTATACCAGCTTTGGTGGCTATGATGTCCAAAAAGTGTATGTCAGGGGCAAGAGGAATCTAGGGTCATTACAGACAAAGATAATGGACAGTGGAAGCAGTAGTTTAGGATGCCAAATGGTCCATTACCTTAACTCTGCTTCTGCTCTCTGTGAAGAATGAAATAATTAGGGCACTCTACTGGGCGACAGAACAGCACCGCTTTTTCCATACATGACATACAAATCCAGTCACACTGAAATAAGACCTCCAAGATTGCTCTGAACCATTGTCCAAAAGTAAGCCAGAATGGTCCACTGCAAGAAAGGATACTGCTGGAACACAGAACTTTACTGTCCCGTCTGCTATGCCAAAATGAGTAGGGGAACATCTGCCATCTTTATACTAGCAAGGCTTTTTTTTTTTTTTTTTTAATTGGAAAAAAACCAACAAAATCCACTGAAACAACCACCAAACAAAACCAAACACAGGCAGCTTTGTCTGCCTTGCTGCAAGCTGCAAGAACATTAGACCTGAGCTTGCTGTTTTCTGCAGCAATGATGTGAGCGTTACTTTTACACTAAGATGGGTGTTTTGAGTAACATCAAGACATACATCATAGTAAAAACCATCTTAAATGTTAAGATACTTTTTTTTTCTGACCTACATATAGCATGGCAAACTGCAAGTAACTATAACAACACTGCAACCATAGAAGGTACCTCTGATTTTTCAACTTCATTACAAAGCCATGCACAACATTACCCTGTTGTGTGGGTATAGAATGTGTACTCCATTTCTGCTCATTCAGTTGAGTCAACCTTTTCAAAGCACTGAGATGCATCTTCCTTCTTTAAGCCAGCACAAATACAGTGAAAGGTAAAGCATGATGCAAAGAGAAGAAAGGGGTTTTTTCGAGGTCGCATTCAGGTGTTCATGTTTATTCATCCAATTAGCCTGATTTCCAGCTATGCATAAGCACATGTGTATTTTAGTATGGGTCAAACTCATGGCATAAATAGAGAAAATTACTTAATATTTGTACATCTGAAAATTGTCAATAATTATGCAATGGGCGAGATCCTATTCTAAATGACTGAAAACTGAAAGTCTGAATTACAAAAGGGAAGGAAAACTAGACTTCCATTTAAGTTTGCTTCAAATATCCTGGAGCTATTAGATGGTGCCATGTGAAAAACTAGCAGAATTTCCAAACAGCCTGCATGGCTGCGAAGCCTTCAGATAACATTGTCCCTGCAGCTCCTTAGCTAAAAATGGTGAAGGGAGGGATACTCATGGTGCTGGCAAAGGTACGTAGAGAGAAAAGGAATGGAGCAGCAGCAGCAGCAACCTCTTCAGAGTAGCAGCAGCCTAGCAGAGTCCTTGATCAGAAGGGCAAAGGCAGGACAGATGTACCCAGCTGCCTGCTAAAGCCATCAGTGTCATTCCTTGTTCCTTTGATGTCTGCAGGCAACCAAAATGCCACATGTAGTTTGGCAAAAGGAGAGCTTCTTAGGCTCCATTCCCACTCAGTTCACCTGTGCTAGAATGACCGTAATTTAGCAGCAAACGATGTGAACACAAGACTTAGTACAAGCAGAAACTTAAAAAAAAGTGTAGCAGGAAAAGAGCGCCCAGGACATTACAAGAAGTTCATAATACAGACGTAGAGGAAAAGGCTGCCTTAAATTTTTTTTCTTGGACACATTTCCACAGTCATGTCAGATATTTTACAGTAATATCTCACTTAGAAGAATAACAGAAAAAAATTGCATTTAAGACAACTGAAAGTGTCCAGTTACTGATCTGACATTTTTTGGAAAGACAGCTATCTGAAACACCTTCTTTTTTTCCCTACTATTTGCAGAAAGAAGAGAAAACAAATGTGAACAAGGACTTCATCTTACAATGTGCTATACAAAAATAAATAAATAGTTTTTGGCAGCTCTTGGAACACATTGGGCCATTTAAAACTGCAGGAAAACATTAAACAATAAAGGGAAAGGACAAAAGTCCAGAGGCACATAATTGCCTATTTTAAGGCACAGTATAAGTAATGATTAAAAAGTGTCATTAAAATGTGGGCAAATTATTTGCCATAAGTAATATCACTAACAAATTAACTTGTATCTCTAGTAAGTTGACCAAACAAATTAGCCACATTTTTTAATGAAATCATCTGCAGCAACCACAACAGCAGCTTTATTTCATAAATTTTTTTTGTAAGCAGGATTTTTCCATTAATTCAGTCTCTTGGGTTTCTGGGGAGAAAAACCACAACAACCCAACAACAACAAAAAACAATCACGCCAACAAAACCAACCAAACACACACAGATAAAAAATTTTAAAAGTATATAATCAGCCATATAGAAATCTCTGTCTGTGAATTTGAACCTTGACAAAAATCACATAATTCTTAAGTCTAGATTACCCCTTGAAGATATTGACTCAAGTAGAGTCAGAAATATACCAAGCTTAGTTTTATTAAACAGAATGGAAAATTTAAGAATTAAATGCCTTGTTAAAGAAAAGAAACCAAACAACTTGTATTTCTGAAATAACTAGCATAGGACAGATTTTGGCAGCAAGGGCATTGCTTGCATTTGAAAACTTATCTGAAGCTGTTTTAAAAATAACTGGTCTGTCAACTTGAGTCAATCATTTTATTTTTTAAGTCCTCTAATACTCTGTAGCATTTCTCTCCAAGGAATGTTTCCGGTGTGCTGTCATATCATATTAGGGAGTTGATATAGAGATCATGTATATTGGTGAAATTATTAAATTCAATCTTTATCCCAACAGATAGTGCAGCAAATCTGAGGTTGGACTCAAACTCTTATGTAAATTTTAAAATACTTCAATGAATTGTTATGTAATATTTTGTTGGTTTCAACACAAAATCTTGATGATGATGGCTTTTCAGAGAGCAAAATTACCTTTTTTTTGTCAATGTGAAAGTTACCACTGTTGTAACATACTTAAATAAAACACCTTACTGAATATCTCCAAACATTATCTTTACTGATATTTTTACTGTTCATTTTATCTTTTTTTCAAAGCTATACTAGAAGCATGGCTCTCTCAGAGGGTCCCATGTTTACTCCTTAGCTTGCCTAGCATAAACTTAACAGAGATTTTGATGAAATCATCAGATATCTGCTTTTATTTCTTTGCATCATGCTTCATTCCTCTGGAATTTGGAAGTCCAGGTTTATTTTCTGTTTACACTTTCTTCTCTCATCTTCCACAGTATTTTGGAAAGGAGAAATATGACCTCTTCTGTCATACACCTAGTTATCTCCTTTTGACTAGTTCAGATCTTAGTTAGGATTTTCTTCTGAAGAAAACTGCCTTTCTACTTCTTTTCACTACCCAATCTACTAATTTTGTGATACTAATTTTTCCATGTCCAAAATAGGGGCTAAATAATATAATTAGTATCAGGTAGCTATTCTGCTACAGTGAAAATTAATTCTTCTAACTATTTTCTGTGTGTTGATCTCCTTGGCTTCAGTCATTTTATTCCTGTTCATCTGGAAATATATGACCCAGTCATGATAGGCTGTGGCTCACATCACATATGTAAGGAATTTCTTCAGCAAGAACATTAAAAACTTTTCATCTGTCTATTACAGGTACTTCCCTAAACAAGAGTATTACATTTCAGTAAAGTGTATATTATGATACTAATATTCCTCTACACTGTTTCTTATTCCACAAAATGCAAGTATTTCAGATCAGGAAAAAAATCAAATCATTATATCCTTAAAAATTTGTTATTCATAAGTCACAACTTACCTAAATATTTTATTAATGACATGGATTAAATTGTGTCCTCTATTAAACATAGATTTAAACAACTGTGTAAGAACTGATTAATGGCTGTTTTGATGCCTTTTAAATACGTCCCCTATCCCTCCAGTAAGTGTACATAAGAGTGGTTAAAATGTGAATGACATGATTTTAATGTTCTCAATGTAAATTGAGGTATCTACGCTTTCTAAACACACTAATATAAAACATCTTCAAAAACTATAAGCATTATCAACTAAATCTGATATCTCTTAGATTATGATTTTTCCAAATAAGAACAGGGTGTGCACAGGTTTAGAATAAACATCATAGCTCTGGAAGATGCATTCAAAAAACTCACAGAATAGCTTTAAAATAAGAGCAACAAATTAGCAAGAGTAACATTTGAGTTCAATAGGCCATTTTCAGATTATAAAGAAATTCTACTCTACATATTTTCCCTATCCTGTAATAACAAATGCTAAAATTTTCTTGCCTTTTTAGCAAAGCCATATGTTACAAAAAGGTGAAAGACCAACATTAGAAAAATATGAATTAATTAAAAGAAAAAGTGATTCATTTTTTGTTAATATAGCCTATGACATGTGCATGTATCAAAAACCAGGAGGTTATTGCCATAGACAGGCAACAAGCAGTGTGCAATGTAAATATATGCAGTGTCCAGTAGCAAGTTGTAGCAAGAGCCAGAGCGTTGCTTTTAGTTGAGATTCCAGAATTTCTGGAACAGTACCATCATTCTTGCAAAAACCTACAATGCATAGTGTAAAAGCTGAAAGAGGTTTTTCCAGCTTTTTCACTCCTTTTGAGAGATCTTAGGTCTGAAGGAACAATTTTATCTTCTGCTGAAAGTCACTAAGCATGCTTAACACCTATTGACACATCGTTCTCACTCAGGGAGGAGGGAAGGTGGTATCCTTTGTCTTTACTCTTCATTGCAACCACTTTGTGCTTAGAAAAGAAGGAGAGGGTAAGGAAAGTTGAAGGTAGGAAAGGAGATGTATAATTACAGCCTGCAAAATATCTCCAATATTTTCCACTGTGACTGAATCAAGACTAGGAATTCAGGATGTAGAAAGGCATTCTAAATCTTCTGAAACAAATATTATGCAAACTAATGCCCAATATTAGTTAATGAACGCTTTAGCTAAACAGCTTTACACATACACACACAGAGGACCTAAGAAAGGATACTGATTTACAAGAAAGAGAGAACATATCTCTTTTTAAACAAATTATTGAGAATCAATATGTAGTTGTTCTTTATTTGTCAGTAACATTTCATAGCAAATACTATGAAGTATAACCCTTCCTGCTAGTGTAGCAGTTTCACATGTAAAATGTTTATCAGAAACATATGCCTGGGGGCTAGTAGCAATAGACTGGACTGTGAACTATATAAGCATTCTCTAATGATCTCAAATTAAACAATTCAGCTTGTTACCACTCTCAGTTTCAATGCTCTATTTGAAACCTTTACAGTTTATTCATTCATTAAAAGGAAGAAATTAAGCCCTGCTAGGTTCAAGAAAAAAAACTTTCAGGTGTGAAGTTTAAAGCAATAGGAAAGATTAATTGCCTTGCTTAGCCTAAGTTACATTTGGTGTCAAATTTTTCAACTTTTAAAAATTATTTTCAAATAAGAAGACACAGTTGTGTTCAGAATTACTCTACTCATTTTATATATACATATATCAGATATAACTGCTTCTGAAGTGTTATTGTGTGTACTTGTACGTATGCCTGCATTTATTTTCATCTCTAAGCAAATTAAATGCAGCATAAGTCACCAATTCTTCACAGACATTCAAAGTTATATACAGTATTATGTCTCTGAAAAAACATCCATGATTTATAACAACTCCTTTCCTGCTAACTTATTATACAGTATTAACAAAGCCATGCATGTAGACAAATAAGTCTGCCCTTACAGCAGAACAGTGCTGCTGCTATCTACAATTTCATACTTCAGCAGTTAACTTACCTCGGCTGAGCCACCAGACCAACACAGGGGTGGCTAAGAAAAGCTTTGTTTGAAGTTGATAATAGTGAGATTCTAGATGACAACTCTGTTCTATTACCTGCTATCCAGCAATCCAAACTAATTTCTGTACCACTTTGCATTCAGCCCTCTATATCTTCGTATGTCTATATCTTCAGCTCTTTTGCAAGACAAAACAACTCTGTCAATGCACGCATCAACCCCACCAGTAAATAAGTGCTGTACCTTGTCTTCTGTGATTAGTTATTTTAAAATATGACTGGTTAAAACTATTCAGATTCAACTGTGCCTGCTTCAACAAACCAATATTTCACATTTCCTTTTCAAAATGTTTTGTTTCCTATTAAGCATCAGGAACATAGCTGCTGTGTGCCCTTTCAAACAGGTCAGAGCTACCTTTGACTTTTCACTGAAAGGTTATCATGCAGAATGAGCCAAAGAAGTTCAATTCCATAGGCAAAAGAAAACCCTCTAAGCTGCAGTACTTACATAACTACATCAAAATTTACATACCAATTTTTGCACTTGTAATTGATTTGTGCAACTGTGTAGCTCAACAAAGATAGAAATCCCATATTCTCGTTCAAAGTGTTTCCTACACATACAGAAAGCCTCTCCAGCACATTACCAGCTAGCAAAGGACTAAGTGCAAAACAACTTCTAAACCAAAAAACCCTTGGATAGCTGGTGGTAGAGCCTCAAAAGGATATTTCCTCTATTTTAAGGAGGTAACTAAGAAAAGGAAATACTTAGACCTTAAAAACCTTTAATTCTCTTTTGATTCAGTAATTGAAATTGGATTCAATTTTCCTTAGAAATGATTGTTATACAAAGATGTTCTTACTGTTGTAATGAACATACAAAAAATATTTTAGGAAAATGGCAAACAGGTCTTATTCTGCAATCCTCAGTTCCTTCCTGATGTGTCTAAACTTTTTAACTGAGTTCCTTGGTCATTTCATAATATCTATAAAATTAAACCCCCAGACTGAGGAATGCACAAAACTGCTAACTCTTCTGGGTTCACCAGTTTGTCTGAGCCAGAATTTTAATTCTGAAATGTAAACAAAGTCCACCTCAAAGCAAGTTTTCATAAACAGAAAGAAGAAGGATTTAATTATATTAGAATCAGAATCTAGATCTGAGAAGTCCATATTTTCAAAGCTAGGTAAGTTTTCAAAACCATGTCATCAGACAGAAACATGTTGAAAAATATGGTTTTGATAAAAATAAATATTCAGAAATTAAATTTCAAATACTGAAGCTAATTGCTTGGTTTAGACTGAAAGAATTCCTTAACTTTTGGCAAACCATTATTGGACACTTAAGATTTACAAAGCACTTTTGCCTTTCAAAGTCATTTTGGCAATCTGAATTGCCTAAATACGTAAAAAAGGTGTCATTGGCTTCTAAACCTGAATACAAACCACATAAAAGTAATAGATAGTCTTGATTAAAAGAAAACAAAACAAAACAAACAACTCAGTTTATTTGCTACTTCTGCCAGACACTGTTAGCTTTGTAGTGCTAACAGTAGGTATCTACCAGTAATATCTACATGCAGACTGGGGAATGACCCTGGAAAGCTGTGCCATGGAAAGGGCCCTGGGGGTCCTGGTCAATGGCAAGCTGAACATGAGTCAGCAGTGCCCTGGCAGCCAGGAGGGCCAACCCTGTCCTGGGAGGCATTGGGCACAGCATCGCCAGCAGGGTAAGGGAGGGGATTGTCCTGCTCTGCTCTGCACTGGGGCAGCCTCACCTCCAGTGCTGGGGGGAGTTTTGGGTTCTGCAATGTAAGTAAGACTTAAAACTATAAAAAATATAGAAAGTTATTAGAGAGCATCCAAAGCAGGGCTAGAAAGATGGTGAAGGGCCTTGAGGGGTGTTGGAGTGAAAGGTCCTCTGGACCCAGGCCCAGAGGAAAGCCGAAGCACAAGGGTTGAATTAAAACCTTTGGATAAGCTGAGATACATGAAGTCACACTAAATTGAAATAGAAATATAGATTTTTAACTTTTAGTAGAAATATATGCTAAGTGCTTTAAACATTGAAAAGCTGCAGCAAATAAACACAGTTCTTACTGCAGCACTGTTACCTTTTCACAGAATTTCTTTACTTTAGACAAAATATAGAACTATATTGTTCACATTTTTTTAGATAGAGCATTCACATAAACAACAAGAGTTGATAGAAACTGTATATGCAAATCTGTGTAATACCTATGTAATACTTGTGTAAGACTTACAACTGTTAGAATTAGACCAGGATAGGTTAAGAAAAGAAAAACTAGAATCGTGTGTTAATCTCATTGGTCAATTAACAAATATAATCCCCACTTCTGTAAAAAAATTAAAAATTAGAAATAGAAGAAGCAGCTGTTTTCTACTTGCTGTTTGCCTGCTGCTGCTGCTGTTACTGCTTGGCCTTATCATGTAACCCCTTCGAACTCTGCCTTCAGAAAACTATGAGACTATGAAATAAAGAATTTTAGCAGGACAGCAGCCTCCTCTGCTCCTTCACCCTCGTCTGAATAGGTCGGGTATCCCTTCAAAAGCTCAACAAGGTGAAGCTGTATGAGGAGCAGCTGAGGTCACTGGGTCTGTTCAGCCTGGAGAAGAGGAGACTGAGGGGTGACCCCATTGCAGTTACAACTTCCTCGTGAGGGGAAGCAGAGGGGCAGACACTGATCTCTTCTCTGTGGTGACCAGTGACAGGACCAGAGGGAATGGCCTGAAGTTCTGTCAGGGGAGGTTTAGGTTGGATATTAGAAAAAGGTTCTTCACCCAGAGGGTGGCTGAGCACTGGAACAGGCTCCCCAGGGAAGTGGTCACAGCACCAAGCCTGACAGAGTTCAAGAAGCATTTAAACAATCCTCTCAGCACAGGGTGCGATTCCTGGGGCTGTGCTGTGAAGGGCCAGGAGTTGGACTTTGATAATCCAGTGGGTCCCTCCCAATTCAGAATATTCTATGAGTCTATTATTTTTTTCAACTCTTAAATACATCAAAAAGAAGGAGTAAAGTTGTACACGCAGTTTGGGAGGAGGCAAGGGAGGGGAAGTAGATACTGATAGTTCATATTCTAAACAATATTGAAGGCAGGTTTCGAACTACAGAGTATTGTAGATGCTCGCATTGAAATACATCAAGAGTTTTAATCAGTGCTTGAACCACATAACTTTATGTGATTATACTTGTTATTTGTAGTGATAACAAAAGTCTGCCTCCTTCTCTCTCTCTTTTCTGCCTCCATGCTATGTGTAAGGACTGCAGAAGTAGTATTTTATCAACTGTCTATTTAAATCATCAGAGCTCTATTTTGAATAATGAAAAAATCATGAGACATCTGGACTGTTCTGAAATAGTCTTACAGAAGGTGATCTAAGCAAATGGGTCTGCGATTTACAATCAAAGTAGGCCTGCTGGGCTTGGCAGGCTTCTCCCTCCTTACCCTTTCCATGTTGTGAGTGATGCATTGGTTGTGCTGAAGAACTCAACCCTGATCCTTGCTTTTGATCAATTGTTCAGTTTATTGACCCTTAAACTGAAATAACAACAGAGACTAGTCTAGTACAGCCTTCACAAAAAAAATTATATCCTGAAATCATTCCAAGAAACAATATTAAGTATGCAAATAAAATGAAAGAATGTAATAGCTTTGAAAATGTTTATGGAAGAGTATTTTGGGTAGTTTCTGTTGATGATAGATAACAAAAATTCTTTTAACACAAAAATTTAGAAACTCTGACAGGAATGTAAGGAATGTATGCATGGAATTCCTGTTCTGAATAATACAATAATACTATCCTGAGAGGTAAAACATGACCACAGTTTTGAAGATTTGGAACACACTCAATCAAAATAAGGGTAAACAAACTTATGCTGGTTTTAAATGCTTTTTTTCTTTTCTTTTGCTGCCTTGAACCTCAGCTGCTATATATTCAATTGTAGGCGGGAATCACCAAGTCAAGATCAGGCTTTCAATGCACTTTCAAATATCTCATTGGAATATACTGCTCTCTGTCCTGCTGTTTGAAGCATGAAGTGACTTCCTGTTAACTGATGTGTGACTCAGCAGGAGTTTTTGTGTGTGATCTGGCTTTGACTTAAAAATTACAACCTTTCCTCACATGTTTCCTCTCAGTGGATCATGCCAAAGTTAATTTCATCTATTGAAGAAAGATCTTTTGGCTATAAATAGAAGTAGCGTTGCATATTTTGGTCTTATGAGTGTTATGAAAATTTAAAGTGTAGTCTATTATCTTACTTCTGTGGTCTGAATGGCCCCCTGGAAAACCGGTGTAAAACTTCATGTGAACATCAAGACTGAAATTGTTTAAAGCATTTTACTCTTATACTTTCCTGATTATGACAATAGATAGTACAGACATAAAGGGGGGAATAGGGTACAAATAAGACCAGTGAGAGACAAATTTTCCCCACATATTTTCCAAAAGAAATACAGTTTCAAGAGGAAAAAGGAATGAAAAGGAAGACAAGGAAACTGAAACCTGAGTAATATATACAGTTGACTTCACTGACAAACAGAAAATACAAACCAAATAAGTCTGAAGGAATATATTTTATAAAGAAGTTTCTGAAGCCCTCTATTCTCTATGCAGAAGAGGTGTGCAAGTGAGGAAACACGTTTGAAGGCTTGGGGTGTGTGTCACTGTGCACTGCAGGAACTGTACTGCAGCCAACAGCACTGTCAGTGCCACGGCCAGTCTAACCCACTGCGGATTTTTAATAGATGTAAAGGAAAATAGGAGACATGAGGGAAATTAATTCTAGGTTTGTCTTACCAATAACATTCCTCAAGGTTTGAAAAAGTGCAGGTAGTTTGCTTTCATTACTTGGCAATCATAATGAGTACACATTCACCTATTTTTCCCAGAAGTGTAGTACATCTGTGATTACTTCTCCAAGGACTTCATTTCACAGGTTGAGCTAGGCAAAGGAGGTTCTCCTTTTACTTATTTTCCCCTCTAGTGAGAACTGACAGTGCCAAGCATACACAGGTAAAATTTCAAATTAAGACCAGTGCAGGTCAGTTGAAAAAATATTAAATCTGAAACATCTTATATCCCAAAAGTAGACTTTACTTTGCTTTCCATAATGACTTCTGAAATTCCATTTCATTTGCTGTGACATTTTTAACATCAAGAGTTCAGACAGTTTTTGAAAAATATTTCAATCAGTTGTGATTTTGGTTCCAATTTAGTATGAAAAGGTTCAGTTTGATGCTTAACATATTCAGAGAATGGTTCAGCATTCAATAATTTAGCTCTGTAGTAAGTCAATGATTACCTAGGAATGTAAATACTATCCATTGTTTAATACTCAAACAAAACTGCATAGTAGGTCTTAAAAGCGGCTTACAAACCTGAAATTGAACTAAAAACTGGTCAAAATTGTTGAGTTCAAGGAAAATAGGAGCAGGAAGCAGAAACACAGGGAATACAAAGACCCATTACTAAATAAGGCAGAGAAACTAGTTATTAATAATATGACAAGGCAGAGGTTTCTGACATTTTCTTTTCCATTGTTTCTAGTGGCATAGCTGGAGTCCACAAGATCAAGTAGGCAAGATAGCACGTCGGCCCAACAGTAGTGGAAGAAGGGCTGGTCTGCAGCTTCTTGCAAGGTCTTAGCCCACATAAATCGATGGGCCCAGAGGGAATGCACCCCAGTGGGTTAGGAGAAGTGGCTGACCCTGTTGCAGACCCACTGACTTTAATATTTGAACAGTGCTGAAGCCCAGGGGATGTTCCTGATGACTGGAAGAGGGTGATTGTCAAGTTCTGCAGCTGGGTCAGAAAAACCAAAGAGCCCAGTGCAGGCTGGGGTGTGTGTGGCTGGGGAGAAGCCTTGCTGTAAGGCACCTGGGGGTTTTGGTAGACAAAAACTGAACATAAATCAGCAGAGTTCTACTGCAGCAACAAACGCAAATTGGATCCTGGGCTGCATCCTCAGGGGCACTGCTAGCATGGATAGACATGTAGTCATCCCAATCTACTCAGGGCTTTTCAGGCTGCACCTGGAGTATCATGTCCAATTCTGGTCCCCACATTTACAGAATGACGTGGAGACACAAGAGAAGGTCCAAAGGAGGGCCACCAAGATGGGGCTAGAGAGCATCCCTATGAGGAAAGACTGAAGGAGTTAGTTCTGACCTCCTTGAAGAAGAAAAGGCTTGGGGCTGCTTTTCATGGTACTTGGGTAGTTAAAGGGCAACTACAAAGACCATAGAGACCCTCTCATTGCAAGGAGCCACATGGAGAAGACAAGGGATTACAGGTACAAGTTGCACCAGGAGAGTTTTCATCTCAACATAAGAAAGAAATTTTTACAGTTAGAATAATCATCCACAGAAACAACCTTCCCAGGGGCATGGTAGAGCCCCCATAGCTGGAGGTTTTCAAAATACAATTAGATAGAGTGATAGATAATCTCATTTTCTATGAAATCTGGAATTATTTTCAATAAGAAAGTTACAAGATCCCGCTGTTATAGCATGCTTCTTGCATTAACAAGTGCCTGAATTACTGCAGACCATTAAGAGGATTTACAGGATTTACCTTATTAAAAGGTGAATGTGTAGGAGTTTTTATGCATTTTCTCAGATGTTCTGTAATTTGGTTTGATGCTATACTTACTATAAATATTTATACGACTAGTAGAACAATAGAAGCCTGAAAACAGAACTTTAAATTTTATATACATCTATTTCTATAGTAAAATACATGTAGCACTCTAGATTCCACTGATTTTTATAAGTAAATAGTAACTCTAGCACATTTAGGCAATATTAACTCCATTTTAGTCTGTTACTTCATCATCACAATAGGATACAAAAAAATGTATCTGCTACCATAACTGATTTAAAAGAAGTCAGTAACACACAGAATATTGTGCAGTGGAGTCATCATTATGGAGGGACACTTTGCAAAAAAGTCCTTCACACTTCAAAGCTATTTTGCTATTCTTAGTCTTCGATCCCATTTGCCGCACTGGTGAGGCTGTCAACAGCTCCAGCCACACTATCCATACACAAATAGACATGAGTAGCTGTGATTTCACCCCTGAGTGCACATTTTGGTTCTATACTGAAAACAGTGTATTACAATTGTTTTGATACTGGTACAGTAGTGGACCTCACCATGTCATGCCAGATGGTTTAATCCTCTACCAGACACTGATAGACTATTGTTGCACTTCTAGGTCTCTCTCCAATTGCAAATCAGAGCAACTCTGTGTCCCTCTCATGTACCAAAGACACCTATAATTTCTTTCCCTTTTCATAACATTTCAGACCTGTAAGTGTTTTAGGGCTATTTCATGTCAACCCCAGTCCTAATGTGAGGATTCAGTGCCAAGCTGACACTATGAAATCTTCAGTGCATATCTGTTTCAATCTTCCCCACCAGATCGGGAGATCAGAAAGTACACAACACATATTTTAAAAGACTGCTTATTCACCACTGGAAAAAGAAGACTGAGAAGGTTGTATACAGATAGACTTGTTGTAGTAGCAGCATTAGCAAAGAAGAGATTTTAAATATAAATTCCATATTGGCACAAAAATGAGATGGCATTTAAAATACACAGGCTGCTAAGCAAAGAGCTTTTCTAAACATCTGGAAAGTAAAAAATATGTTCATACCTATGGTTAGAAAAAAAGGAGAAGGAACAAAATGGAATAATGAGCTGAACAGTTTGATAGAAGCATGCATATTTAACTTCTCTGCTTGCCATACAGGTACATGCCTAAAATTTTAACAGGCTGGAGTTAATCCATCACTTTTTGAAATTTAATACTTAGAGATAGTAAGACTGGTATTTCCACATTTCATCTAAAAATGAGGTCCAAATGACAGTCACAACTTAACAAACACTGTAAGAGTAGGTGCTAGGGTGGAATGAATAGCAGGTGGCTATGGAGTAGGCGATTCTTCATTTCTATATAAGATGTGAATGATGTATAAAAGCAAACATAGATTTAAATTATTTATCCTAACCACTTTTAGAAACAGTAAATAACTTTGGAAAACATATTCGGTATGACAAGAAAAATATGATTTTTTATTCTCAACAGACAGATTTTTGTGTTTCAAAGGACAGAATTCTGATGAATTTCTACAAGAAAGAAGTGAGGTAGATGCTTGAGCTGGAGGAAACAAGTCACTGTAGACTAGGGGTACTGTTTCTGGCAGGGTTGCCTACCAAGTGGGTGTGGAAGAAAGGAAAAGAAATACACAAATCCTTCGAAAGAGCCTGGCTTTGCTCATACTCATGTAATACAAAAAGCTATTCCAAGTCTTTTTGTATATTATAACTTCTGGCATGGCAGAAATACCTTATCTACTTTATGATTCTACTCCCAGGAAATCCCATTCTGAAATCACAAGGACAACAGCAAAACATCTTCCAGGAATATAATTTCTGTCCAGATAAGAGAGTGAACAATTTTTGACAAAGGTTTTGAAGAAACAGCATAGACCAGGTAATTCCATGCAAGTGTCCGGTACCAGGCAGGAGTACTTCGGTCCTTGTGCATATCCAGTTAGTCATCCTGCTATGGGACTCCAGTCTCTAATAATCGGTGGCAGATTGTTACTGCCATAATGAAATGAAAGTTCTCCCCAAAGAGATAAGGAAGGGATCTACCATTCAAGGCTGTTGACACGAAGTTCCAACCATGGAGTCAAGTGGCTTCTTGGGTTGCTTTGGCTTGGGTTTGTGGGTTTGGGTTTTTGTTTGATTAAGGGGTTTTTTTTGTTATTGGGGTTTTTTTGGGCTTTGGTGGTTTGTTTGGAGTTTTTTGTTGTTTGGTTTATTCATTGGTTGGTTTTGGTTTTTGTTGGGTTGCTTTGGTTGCTTTGTTTTTTAAACAACCAGCATAAACATCCCATCACCAATACTGGGAAAACAAATCTTTTTATTATTCTGATGAGATGTGTGCTAACACTTTTCCTACTAATGCCTTAGGTTTTAACTTTCATATTTTTCAAATTCTGTACTGCTTAATATGTAACTCTGAAGTTTCTTGTAGCCTGTTAATTTCTGCTCTCTCGTGCTAGGTAGACATAACAAAGCCTCTCCAGGCCTGCTCTTCAAGGACACCCAGACCGTCCTAGGCCCAAAAGTATAAACCAAAAGCCTGTGAGAGGGGGGCAAGCTGATAGAAAATTACATCATTAAACTGAAGCTTTAATTGGAGAATTAACCCTGATATGTAAATGAACCAAACCTATAAAAGTGTGAAGAACTCGTGACCTGTCGTTCATCTTGGGGTCCATCTTGGCAGTAGCCTCTGGCTCCCCAGGGGGTACCTTCGAAGGCCTTTCAAATAAATACCTACCTTTATGCCCTTACTCCTGTCTAGTCTCTGTTTTTAGGTGGCCTCTCAAGTCATCACTACTTAATCCTACCTGTATACCAACTAATGTTGATGTAGGTTTTCTCGTTTTAAGACTAGATTTGCTCCACTGAAATTTGGAAACATTTTAATTGATTTGACTGAGCTTAAAATCCCTTTGATTTCAATGCTAGAGTAGTATGCCACTATTATTATGTTGAACTAGTTTTGTAAAATCCAGAGGGACCTTGACAAACTGCAGAGGTGGGCCTGTGCAAACCTCATGAAGTTCAGCAAGGCCAAGTGCAAGATCCAGCACCTGGATTGGGAAAATCCCAAAAGCACAAGGACAGGCTGGGTGGGGAATAGCTTGAGACTAGCTCTGGGGAGAAAGACTTGGCGGTGTTCACAGGTGAGAAACTCAACATGATTTGGCTCACAGCCCAGAAAGCCAACTGTGCCCTGGGCTGCATCAAAAGAGGAGTGACCAGCAGGTTGAGGGAGATGATTCTCTCTACTCTGCTCTCATGAGCCCCCACCTAGAGTACTATGTCCAGCTCTGGGGTATCCAACCCAGAAAGACATTCTAAAGAAAGACATGTACTTGATAGAGCAAATCCAGGAGAGGGGCACTAAGCTGAACAGAGGGCTGAAGCACCCCTCCTATGAAGACAGGCTGAGAGAGTTGGGGCTGTTCAGCCTGGAGAAGAGAAGGCTCCAGGGAGACCTTAGAGCACCTTCTAGTACCTAAAGGGGGCCTACAAGAAAGAAGAGGAGGTACTTCTAAAAAAGGGACAAGGGGGAATGGCCTTAAGCTGAAGGATGGTAGGTTTAGCTTCGACATTATGAAAAAACCTTTTACTGCGAGGGTGGTGAGGGACTGAAAGAGGTTGCCCAGAGCAGTTGTGGACTCCCCATGCCTTGGAGTGTTCAAGAACATGTTGGATGGGCCTCTCAGTAACCTGGTCTAATGAAAGATGTCCCTGCCTATGGTAGGAGTCAGAACTAGATGATCTTTAAGGCCACCTCCAACTCAAACCATTCCATGATTCTATGAAAATCACAGTTAGAGGATTTTAGAGCAAGCTCAACAGGATTTAGGGATTGTACCACACTAACGCACTTGTCACTGCTTCCTTCTCTACTGTATTGCCTGAGAGACCTCATTTCTCCTTGTAAGGTAAAATGGACAATTCTTAAATGGCAGTTTACTTTTAACATGCTTGATACTGTAGAAAAGATCACAGCAGGAATTTCTGAGAACCACTAGACTACAAAGCATTCTTCGCCTCCAGTCGTCTGTGCCTAATTTGTTTCAAGCTCACTGCTTTTTGTTTAGATAGTAACGTAAGGACCCATCTGCCTCCTGAGAGGTGCAGTAATAGAGATTTAGAAAGAAAGATTATGATTGTGTAGGGCTTCAAAGATTGAATTCTGTGTTTTGATTGCAGAAAAATTGAGTAGCACTAACATCCACCTGTTTTGCTTCAAAGTCTAATTCATTCCAAAGAAAATAATTTCATTCTGAATTGCAAAATAAAATTTTTGCACATAGTTTATATTCCTATATCAGTAATTCTTCCCAAAATAGGTGAAGAAGATTCTCTTAGGATTACACTTGCTCCTTGATTTAGGTTGGAAGAGAAATGAGACCACATCTCAGTAAGAGAGAAATAAAGAAAAATGAGAAACCTGGAATGAGAAAGTTCTTCTTTTCCATGGCCTCATCTCCCAAATGTGAAAAGTCAATTTCAAATTTGTTGAGAGTTTTAAGTGCTCAGCCCAACATTATTTGTAATCATTCAACAGTCAATAATTCTATGAAACTGTGGTGTGTGTGGCTAAAGTCAATTGAAGTGCACTGAACAGCCACATGAATAAAAAATGAATCAAGTGACAACTACAGGTTTCATATACTGGTCACTGCTCACTATTTTGAAAACCACTTTGCTTATACTATACAGTATACTCATTAGGGCAGTATTGCAAACAGCAGGATATTGAGTGCCTCTGGAGAGCCTGACTAAAGCTAGAAAGACTTTTATTTAGAAAATTAATCCATATTTCCCAGCTGATAAATAGGTTCTATCTCTAGGCTTCCAAAGTTGCTGTGGAAGACAATTAATGTAGTACAAGGCATTTTTCTGAAGTGGCTGATTTCAACAACATGAAAACCCTACAGCAACTGTAATTCTGGGGTTAGGGTAGGGATGGAAGACTAGGATGCATCCTTACCATTCTGCAAGGTCTGCTTGTGATCCAAGGAATTGCAGCCATACTTTAAACCCACTCCCAAATGCAAATCCATGTAGGATGTCTACAGCTTTTGGTACATCAATATAAGAAGGACCTCAAACTATTAAGAGTGAGTCTCGGGGAAGACCAATAAGGTGGAGAAAGGTCTCAAGGGCAAGACTTATGAGAAGTGTCTTATGTCTTAGAAAATTCATTAATTTCTTATTCTAACATTGCTTTACCAGTAAGTAAGCTTCCTATATCTTTAGTTTTCAAATACAAATTCCCTTTTACTCCAGAAAGTACCTGCCTGAAATGAAATTTTAATCATCTTGAAGAATATCCATAGGAAAAATGGAAGAGAAAATGAAGGTAAAGTAAGAGCAGAAAGGTGTCAACATTTATGCAGACATTTATGTTATAATCAGCTGCAAGAACTGATGCCTTGAAGTGGCTACCTGAAAAGTGGCATCAGTACAGTCAAGATATTTACAGGAAGGACCCTTTTCCCATAATTTCCAGATTATTTGAATGAAGAAGAAATTATTAGTTATAAAGGCCAAAAATACACTTCTGGCATTCAGAAACATATTCATACTTCCTTTACCAGAGATACTGAATATAGGTAAAATATATAGGGAAAATTAAAATTATACTAAATAAAGTGATATTATCAGTAAAAATTGGGACAAAATCTTGTGCATTCAACCCTTTAGATCTTAAAACCAACCTCAACTCATATATAGATTTGGAATAATTTCTCATGTTGAACTATTATACCATTGCATTCACATGCAAAACTTGCTCATTTTTCTGATGAGCAAGCCATGTCGCATCCTAGACCGTAACAATTAAGTCAAGCATTACGTAATGTCTTACTGGAATTTGTCACTTAACCCTTTCTCTGCATTCATGACTCTATTATTAATTGTCAGGATTTTTAATTCCCTGTAATTAATTTATTACATTATCTGTTTATGAGCTTAACTTGTTCACCTAATTAATACTTCTGCTTTAAAAGCTTTACACATTGCTTCTCTGCATTACTATTTTATGAATCAATTTTAAATATTATTGATCAATTATAATATTTTCCCAGAGGACTTGATTACTGCAACACTGTCAGCTACAAATGTCTTTCCTTCCAAGCATTAACTTAATTTAATTATATTCTTATCTTTGAAACACCATTTTTGTCCCAAATTTAGACCTTTCAGATTCTTGCATTATTCATTAACACTATTCCTATTGAAACAAGAATATCGCACCCACAAGATTTGCTTCTACCAATCTCACTTGAAGTACTCCTCCACAAGATAGTCCTCAGCCCATCCCAGCTAACAAAGATTTTTTTTTTCTCTACTACATTTCTGAACAAACATTAATTTTTCCTCCTGAATGACCTATTTCTGAGACATGAACTGGTGGTTTCTCAATATAGTTTTTTAATTATATCCTTTTAAACCATGAAAATCTATGCAGGATATCTGCAGTTTTGGGACCATCAATACAAGAAGGTCATCAAACTATTACAATGTGTCCAGAGGAGGACAGACAAGGTGGAGAAAGGTCTCAGCGGCAAGACTTAACGATAAGAATCTGAGGCCTCTTGGCTTGCTCTTGTTTCTTCAAAACCTTTTTAATTTTCAATTTTCTAAATGTGAGATAGCTGTTAAAAAATTTATTTCAGTGTGTCCTTGAAAAATGTTTTCATTTTGAAAAAAACCACTGATCTGTGGTAGAAATCAAAATCCACAGATATCAAGTCAGCAGATGTCCGTGTAGTAAGAATAACAGAATTTTAAGTAAGCAAATAGCAAGTCTTCACCAGATCAGGCACAACAAGGCATTTTAAGGAAAAGGCACTCTATTTTCAGCCTTCAAATCATTGCATTATGTTTCTGTCTTTGACTTTTAAAGTGAGAAAAATACAAAACCAATTATTTGGCTTTGGAATGAGTTTCAGTGTTTGGGTTTTATTTCTTTTTTTAAAATGTTAATCAGATTCTTGTTTATCCTTTTCTTTAGCCAATAAAAAATTCATATTTTCACAATTGTTTATGGATCAACTTAATGATTACTATAAAAATTATCACTAGAACAATTATAAAGTCATTAATAATAAAATTATGCCTTTACTGTCAGCATGACTGTTTCTCAAAACATTGGAAGGTTTTCCATTAAATATCTTATCATTAATTTCATCACATTCAAATATTAGACCCGCCCCCCCAAATCTTAAAATTACAAAGCAGAAAAATCAAAGACCTACAACTGAATCCACACTGTGAAACAGGAAAAAATATGCAAGTCCAATAGCCTGAAAAATTTGTTTGAAGCAGTGCATTGAACTCAGCTTTTCTATTCATGGTAAAATTGCAACTGAGATAGTTTCTCTTTATATAAATTTTCTAGTCAGAACAGTTATCTTTGGTGGTATCCATAACCAATAATAAAAATGTTACTCAAAAGTCTCAGGCTCCCATTGTAAAATATACCACTTTAAATCATAGCCAGTCTTTCATACTTGACTACAGCAGTCACACTATGAAAAAGTGAAAAGGAAAAACAGTACCCATGAAGGATTTAGTCTCAAAATATAAGCAGAAAATACTTTCACTAATAGAGCAACACAAAAAAGAAGAGATGGAAAAATTATTTTCCAGACATAGCACTTGAAAACTGTTCACAACAAAAGCCCTCAATCTTGTTTTAAAATATGCTGTCCTTCTGCTCCCCAACATCTGTTGGCCTCATGAAATTTTAAAATACTTGCCAAAACACTGGGGGGGATTGGGGGAGTATTGTTTGTTTTTAATACCCCTATTGTATAAACTTTTGTTGGTAGTCTTGCTAACAAAACTATTTAAAGAGTATTATGCCTTTTCTTTTAAAAAGGTGTTGCAGCATGAAGGTTGTATATAGCACAGATATTTTATCTCAGTGAAGGCCTACGTCAGCAGACGTCAACACTATCTGCTTTCAACAGAGACGCAGTAAAAGCCAGCTCTATGACACAGCAGATTGTATCTAGAGCAGGAAGAGATTGCATGAACTTTTTCCCTTTTCAATAAAACACCTCCTGTCCCTGTCTACAAGTTAAGAGAAAACACATTATTATGCAGGCTACTGAGAAGTAAAGCAGTTCTCCATTAATTCCCTGTCAATTGAATTAACTAACATTTATCTTGTCATTGCTACCGAAAACAAAAAAGAACAAGATATGTTAAACAACAGTAATATACAGTCCTAATCCATGTGGAAAGCGAAAGCACATCAGAAGACCTGCTTGACACTTACAGTATTTGTCAAGACCACCAAAGCCATTTTGAGAAATCTTTTCCTCAGACGGATTCACCTAAATTCCAGTCTGAGGGATTAGGTTTCAGAGGAGGACTTCAATGCATTCCTAAAAATAGTATACAGACCAGGAAATTGAAAGTTTCACCACCCCTCTTACTTTATCATTGCTAGTACCAAAAATCATTTACTTTCAGGGAAAAAAATACGTGTTTTTAGTCAAGAAATACTGAATGTCTTAGAGAAAACCTGCATGTTGTGAATGTAAAACTGGGAGGTCCTTAGCGGTACTAGAACTTAGGGTCACCATTTAAAGTTTATGCCTTTTGATATTATAGTGCAGCATTAGACAAACATTGATATTATTCCAGTATTGTCTACTGAATATAGTTTTCTTCAGAAACCCATCTCCACAGGGGATTTATCTAAATCATAATCCTCTAGAAGTTTAGGAAAAAAATAGCTCCTTGATACATTCTTTAATTGCTCCCAAAATTTTTGGCATAAAAGTCAAAAATACTCTGTTTCTACTTGATAGTTTGTCATGCAAGACAAGGTACAAAATACTAAAGCAATTTCAAACACATACTCTTGGCATCATTATTCTGCAATTAGCGGTAGTTTTGGAGGTTACAGTTATTCTTGTATTTTTATTTATATTATATATATGACAAATATATTATTAGAAGTAGGTAGCACTAGAGTTAAAAATGCCAAAGAAGTATTCAGAATTCTATGCAATTGTTGACTCAGGAATACTATAATCATTAAGTGATCCACCACTGTCTGAAGAAAGGGTGAAAATACGACAGAAAGTGCTTTCTAAAACTAAACACACATGAAGATTGCTTAGCATACCTGGTGAATCTCCATTCATTTTAATGAAGTCGAACAGTGAGATACTGGAAATAAGTATGTTGTAAACCATTCTCTGTGGTCAGTCTCTACACACGGAAATGAAATCACAGCATGAATTTCGACTTTAGTGTTGTACTGGCTTGCCATGACACAGCTACACATGCCTCTGCTGCAGAGAGTAGACATATGTTGCAGAAAAACCTCCCTAGTCAAATAACATGACCTTGAACTTTTGACTAGACTGAAACTTTTGGTGTTAGCATTACCCAGGACTATTGAATCCATGGTTACTTTCGATTTAAACAGCTGCATATTCTCATACTGACAGCATCAAAGGTTAAACAACAAGCCAACAAGCCAAACCTTGCTGTAGTAGATTGATGCTGAATTGACAGGCAACCATTTAGACCAATAACGCTTCTCTAAATTTACATATTGAAACCGCGCAGGAAGGTGGGAATTGGCCTTCCTTTTGAGCTTGCCTGCTGGAAGATAGGGGGGGCCTCGGAGCCTCTGGGCCCCGCTGGGCCGGGCCAGGGTCCCTGCCCCCCGCCCCACCCCTTCTCCCAGCGCCGCGGTACGGATCCTGGGTCGTTGTGGGGGGAACTATCCCTGAGCCGCAGACATGGCTGAGCCTGTCTGGGCGGCTTTTGGGGACCGGCAGGACCCTCTCCTCACCACGCTGAGCCAGCGAGCGCAAGATGGAGCCTCCTATCTGCAGTCAGTACACTTTGCTCTGAACTGAAGAGGATACCGTGCGGCCAGCAGCACTGGGAGGGCGGGGCTCTCTCCACCGTGGAGCCAAGCGGTATCATGACGGCTTCAGAGCCAGAAAGAGAAAGTGAGTCACGTCACATGGGACGGCGCTGAGATGGCTTCGGAGGAGAACAGAGGGTGGTGCCGCGCTTCTTACGCAGTTTAAAATACTTCTATCACGCTGTGGTAAAGAACTGTAATATCGAACTATGCATTTCTTTAAACCATTTGAAGAACATGGGGGGATGGACAATTCATGTGTGGCCCGTGAAGGTTGTGAAGAGTGACCATGCCGGGCTGCTTAAAGGCAGAGAGAGAGAAAAGCTTGTAAGAGACTGGTGGCAGAAAAAAACCCCTTCGTGTTCAGGGCAACATAATTCATCCTTAAAAGATTAATAACCGTATGTGATGGTCCATGTCTTGCAGTGTAAAAGAACTGTGAGATTCATGGAAGAAATGTTCTACACCACAGCAGCTTTTTCCCTGTGTCTTTTGAGTCTGTTAATAAACTTCTTAATATTCTGTAAGTTTTGTGCCTGCTTTGCTTTCTCCTATTTCTTATCTCACAAAAAGAAAATAAGTATGTAATAGAATTTGAACAAAACCACTACACTTAATTGGTGTTTCTGCCCAGTTATCAAACCGAACCCGCTACACTTGCAAAGAAAGATTGATTGTTCAGAAACCTAGTACATTATACTTTGCAGGATAGAATTCTTTTCTCCCTACATTTTATAGCACATAAGTGCTTGTCTTGGGGTGACTTTGTGGTATGTATCTCCTATTGCTGCTCTATGCCCAGAAATTAACTTTGTGCCTTTCTGTGCCTTTAAACTGAGCCTGAGAGAGGGGAGAGGAAAAAAACCAAGTGAACTTTTCAAAGCAGTTGTTCAAGGACACAGATACACTCCTCTGTTCCGGCTGCAGCAGCAAGAGCGGAGGAAGCACCCTTCTTGCTTTTCAGCCAGCTTTCGGCTCTTTTTTCTCTGGAGGGAGACGGAGAGTTGAACTTTGCTTTCCTGGGACTTTGGTTTTTCCCTTCTTCTTGTCTGGACTGTTTCAACATCAGAACACATTGGGAGAATTTTCCACCACGGCCCCCGGAGGTGGGCCCACACCGACCCAGCTCCAAGGAGGAGAAGAGAGACCACACCTACAGAAGGACTCTGAAATCTTCCCAGGTTTCTCTCCACAGCAAGAGGTTTGATTATTTAGCATTATTATCCTTTTCCTGTGTGTGTGTTAAATAAATAGTTTTTGTCTCTTTCACTTTCCTCAGGAAATTTTTTTTCCTGAACCTGGTGGGGGAGGGGTGGTTGTAACCTACCTTCTATCAGAGGATATTTTCCTCCAAATTTGGCCAAACCAGCACAGTGCTTTTACCCATCAGTTTAAGTAGTTTCCCTTCCCTCCATTTCCCATGGATCAGTACTGCAATGTGAATGAATTAAATAAAAGTTCAGTTTAAGTATAAAGTGAAGGTGAAAAAGCAGGTAAGATACTGTCAAGTACAGCAGCATAGTTATAGTAACCAAGTGGTCTATATATATTAAGCATTTAAAGAATACTTTTTGACAAATGATAGTCAGATCTTTCCCCTGGATGATGAGGAAGAGGAGCTTAGAATTTTTATCTTCATAATGTTCAGTAAGGAACTTGCATTTCAAATAAATCTAAAATTTATCACAGCAGGAAATCTGCCTTCAGTTATGTGATTTCCTTTGAAACCTCTATAGCAAGTTCTGAGCAGCTGCAGTGTGCTACAGCTCAAGGAAAGGAAAACTGCTCATCAAGACTGATGCGTCCCAGACCACTAAATTTCTTGGTTTCATTGTACAACTTACATAAAAAAACCATCAGATTTTTCTTTTAGAGAAAGTTACAGTTTAAGAAATTATTTGTTAAGAATTTCACAACAGCAGCTACCTGATAACCACAAACCTCCCTGTTGATTACCAAGAGTCAGGGGTAAGTATTTTAGGATTTATTCTACCGCAAGAAAAAAAAAAAACTGAAAACACAGTACAATTTCTGGACAGAAAGCGTCACTGCTATCTTTTTACTACATTCTGAATTTTGTTGAATGACTTAAAAAGTTGGATTAGATGATGTCACAGGTCTTTTCCAACCCTAATTGATTTTGTGTGATTCTGTAAAACATGATCATCCAGAATTTAATGTCACGTGAGCTGAGATTTCTGGATCTTAAAGACATTTCTTCTACCAAGGTTTCAGAAGCTACAATTTTCTTAATATCTATATGGCAAGTCTTTCTGACGGAATAAAGCAATCTTGCCATTCTCTTTGCCCATTCCCTTCATCTGGCAATCAGCACACACTAGAAATTGGGCTGGAAGTTCTATAGGGAGTTCGTCCACCTCCTTTGGTGAGGTTTGTTATAGCACAATTGAAAGAGGTTTGATCTACGTCAAAACTTTGAGAAGTTATCTGAACCTAATTTAAATGTCCTAGGAATACACCATGGATGGCATATTTTATCAAAATCAAGTCCCATCATCCTTTCTTCTAGCTAAAAACACAAAAAAATCCCAACAACTCCCCCCAAACAAAAAATGAACAAGCAAAACCCAAAAACAAACAAACAAAAACACCAACAAAAAAAACACAAAGAAAAAACCAAACCAACCAAACAAATGAAAAAAGCCTTAAACAAACATTTGGAAACCAACAGATAGAACCTCACTAAAAACAGTATCCAAATGTGTATGTAACTTGTTACAGTGGTTTAGGAATGGTGTTCCCCAATTTAGCGTTCCCACTGAAACACTCCAAACCATGCACTGTTCACACACTCACTTTTCCTTCCCCCCTTCCTTTTTCCCTGTGGTGGACGGGAGGGGAAAGTTGGAGGCACAAAAGGCAAAGATCAGAGTCTGAGATGAGAACAAACTACTGGAAACAGCAATGAGATAGGAAAACAAACAGTAGCAGCAACAATATTAATAACAGAGTGTACAGGACGGGATTGATTCACTTGATTGTACTCACCACAGGGAAACTCCTGACCACACCCAATGGTGCTGCCATGCTCTGTGACCAAGAAGGGACTCCTTTCCCCACTCCTGAAAAATGACATGAAGTGTTATAGAAAAATCTCTGGGTCCTAGTCATGCCCATCCTGAATACTGCAAAAATTAACTCCGTACTGTCCAGAACCAGGACACTTGTATTATACTTCTTAATCCTATATGGACAAAAACAATCCATGGTGTTCTATTATTTTAAAATTAATAGATTTTTAGATTAGTTCTTTTGTTGTTTTGTAGTAAATTTGTTCAAAGTTTCTCAAAGTATGACAGGCACTGAAGACAATGCCACTGTCTTATTTTCTGCTGTGCTAGCATAGCCATGGGAAGTACTGTTAATATAGCAAGTCTTCAGTGGATATATTAGTTTAGACAGTCTCCCATACAGAATTCTTATTTCAACAACAAATGAACCAGCAAGTGTGGATTTGGAGCACTTTTCAATTTAAACAGCTGCATATTCTCATACTGACAGCATCAAAGGTTAAACAACAAGCCAACTATGTCCCAAACCTTTAAATGTGGAGCGCTTTTCAGAGAAATGATTACATTTTTCATGTTCTCCTATCTTAAAACAACACTGGTTACAAGACACATCAATCTTGCTGAGTCATAAAAATCCATCTTTTATTAAGTACTACAATTTGTTGTTTAATAGATACAAATGCTTATTCTTCTCAACATGGAGATGCACCAAGTAACATGCTAGCTTAGCTTTTATTTTTACTGCAGAGGTATTTAGAAAGCTCAATAAAAGTTGGTTTTCATAATATAATTAATTCTGATCTTCTAAGCAAATTGTAGCACCATACTTTACAGATTGGAGCTGAAACACAAAAACCAGTCAGAGTTTAGGCTAATTTTCCAGCATGTCAGGAATGGAATGATAATTTCAGATTAAATAGGAAAGTGTTTTCGTAGTCAAATAAGACTAGAATAGAAAAGAACAATTATATTGAAGTTGTTAGTCTTGAAGTAATATAATTTTATAAGAGAGTATTAAGTCAGTTGAGCAGTTTCAAAGTCTCCTTCAACTTTGCTAGTCTGCTGGCAAGTAATGAGTTCTTTGGGTATCACTATGAATCCACTTAAATGAATCTTGCTTTATAATTAACATTTGCTTTCTGAAATGGAAATTATCTTCTATGAAGATTAATTATTATATCTGAGGCTCAATTTCTCATATTAAGGCAAATTTTCAAAACAAGCATGTTCTACCCAAAACTGAGAAGAAAAGAGTATAATATTATATCCATTCATAATGAAGAAGAAATACACCTGTCTTTTACCTTGATGTTACTGCTAAAATAGCTCCCTATTTCATCTAAAGTTTATACTTTAGAGTGTAGTAGCACAAGCACTCAGTCATTTTCTGTTTAGCTGGATGGGATAGATTTTTTTTCCTTAAATTGTTATTATTTTTGAGAGTGAAAACTTTTCTGCAAAAAAGCTGTTCGAAAAACCAGTTAAACTCAGGTTTATTATCAAAAAAGTTAATTACTAGATGAATTGGGAAATATAACCAATACAAAAGTGAAATTCACAATTTTATCTGTTTGGGTTTTTTGGGGGATTGTTTGTTTTGGCTTGTTTTTTTGGTTTGGGGTTTTGATTGTTTATTTGTTTTGTTTTGTTTTTTGAGGTGGGGTTTGGTTAGATAGTTGGTTGGGGTTATTCTGAGGAACATTATAGGAAAGGAAAATGCACTTGATTATCTTTTTTTACTGTATTGTTTCTTTCTCATTCCTTCCTGCCTTCCTTTCCCGAAATCAAGGAAGTCCATTCTTCCAAGGTATGCTTATTTTGCATTATAAGCAACAATTGAAAGCATATTCCAGGAACCGCTACATTATCCATTATGGATAACTCACACAGTATGCAGTTAGAACTCAGATGTTACTCCCCCAAATGACTCTGAGACACTGACCATATAAACTTGAGCATGAACTTTGGAAATGACAAGATTAAAAGTCATCTTTCTCAGACAGTTTACCAGTATGCAGTTGCTGCAAATGTCAGAAAATACCACATTTTATACAAACAGTAAAAAAAGGCCCTCTCCCACCCAGCACTCAAAGCCTTCATTAATAATAGAATTAATAGGAAAAAAAACCCCAACAACAACAAATACCCCACATCACATAGAGATTAGATATTTCTTAACACCTAAAGAGTCACATATTGACAATTTTAACTCAAGAGTAAGATTCTAAGCTACATTTATATCCAATTAATTTATTAAGTGTTCTGCAATATTTATCTGGGCAATTAGTAAGATTTTCAGCTGTAACTATGTGTTAAAAGACCAGAGAAATAACTCATGGCTTCAGTGCCATAATTTTGCATTTTGTTCTAAGAAGTTTTTAAAACATCTTTGACTACTTCTCGAAGATTACTAGAAGATAACTTGTTCAAGGGTTTGCTGTGGGATACAACAATAACTTTCTTTCCTTGTTTCATGGCTTGATTAAGTAAATAAAATAACTATATTAAAAAGAAAATTGATCTTAAAAAAGATTTTAGAGCTCTGTTAGTTTTCTGTATAATTCATGTATCTAGGTGTTCTTTTACCTAAGCTACTAAAATTTTTGGCTACATATCTGTCTTGATAGATTAGGTGGAAAAAGTATAAACATTTTCTTCTCAAATGTCAAATGGTTTAAATATTTGTAATATGTTTTATAGACAAACAATGGATTACTGGACTATCAAGAAATATTTCAAAGCTGTCCCTTGCCACTAGGTTCCTTTAATTCCCTAGGTATATATGACACACTGTAAACTGCTTTTTTCATGCTTGGCACTATGACAAAAGTCCCACATATGTTCAGAAATCGTAATATGCTGTTTCACAAAATATTATATTGATCACTAATAACTCTTCCTGCCCCTCCCTCCTCCCCTCCCATTTATTCCAATTTTCTGAGGATTCCTTTTCTACTGAAGACTTATTGCCCCATAAAGACAATAAAGCACTGGCCTGAGCTGACCATGCCTCACTGTTTTTTGTTATGAGATGAGTTCCTTCAATCTCCCAATTTCTGCTCACAGCCATCACTGCACTTATAACAGCTCAGATGGCCACACCACAGACAAGAAGGTTTCATGACTCTGATGGAATATTGGCAGCAGCACCTCTACTCTCTCTGATACTTTGATTCCTTTAGTGGCTGCATCACATTTTTATTTTGGTTCACCTATAACACTCAGGTCTGCCTTCTTTAAGGTGTAAATTCCAAACAGCAGACATTCCAGAATTAGTTTTTGCATTCATGTCTGTGTCTTTTGTACCACTAAGCACCACTGAACTTCTGTTACAGTCCTGGAATCCACCTGAGACACATTATACCCTGAAAAATCTTGTAACGTGCAAAGTAAATAACAAAGTGAATACCAGGAGGGATCATTTAAAATCTGCCAGCAACTTCACACCAACAAACTTCTTCCTTAAAAAAAAAGTTCTGGTGACCTTTTCTATTACTTCTTTTCCATTTTTATGGCATCTCATGAAGCATTAATCACATCACTTATTAGAGTACTTGCTCTATTTCATACTCCCCCTACAATTTTTGTTGGCATGACCTACACTCAATAAACCTATCCTAAAGCTGGATCTTATTTTCCATCTACCTTCAAAACTTTCCTGAATTTAAGGTCATTGCATCCTCTGTAACAATAATAGCATCCCAGTATTACAATACAGCCTATCAGTGTTAAGTTTCATTGCAAATCTAAAAATTAAATGAATCACCAGATAATTGTAGACATTCCAGAAAACCAAAATGTGGATCCTATTTCTACAGCTTTAGAAAAGCATCTGATGTGCTTAATAACAATTCTGAGTTTATTTTACCTAGAAATGTTGCTTCTTCAGGCTCATAAATAGACAGTCTCTTGAGATCTCCTCCACTGCTCTTTTGAAAACATTCTGAATTCCAGTGTCACTTTCTCAAAATTTAATAAGTGAAATTTTTTTTTAGTACTACAGGGTATTAAGAAAAAACTGCCATGTGTGAAGCGTATCACTCATTTATTATTGACAACCAAAATGAACAAAAACTGCTTATAAAGCAGATGGTTATTTATGCAGCTAAATATTTTTGCAGTTAGTTACTACTTACTTGCAAAGAGTTCTGGTTTTCTTATTGTTTTTGCTCTATGGCAACCATTTTCTTGTTGTTTTCATATAGACCTCAAGTAACACCACGAGATCGGGCTTGCTGCAGTGCTTATGAGATAAGGAAACTAAAAATTGGTGTGGTCTGGTTTTGTTCCCTGCTGACTACCAGCTCCTGCAGTTGCGCATGAAATGGGTACAGCTGATGAAGCTATTTCTAAACCACTCTTTTGCACAAGGCAAAAAAAAAAGTATTCCCCACTATTCAACTGTGGAATTTCTCAGAGTTTGGAAAGGTTGAACAAATTCTCTATTGCACACACCGTAGTTTAGCAAAACAAATAAATAATGAAAATATACACGCAAGTTAAGAGCATGTGGGTTATTAAATACTTCTGCACATGCAAAAAAAAAAAAGAAAGGAGAGAGGAAAGAACTCAAGATTTAGGGCTTTAGTGCTTTATTTGAAAAGTTAGAGAGTATATGTCATTCAGAAAGAAGTCACTTTCAGGTAAGCTTCTGATGTAATTCTGAAAACATTTCATCAGATATATCCTCTTTACAGTCACTTCTTTCTGGTTGTTGCTCAGTCCAGAAATGAAAGTGCCAGGCAAGGCAGAGAAGTAATACTTTTAAGGTATCATCTGTTGCTCACAAGTTGTTTAGGGGCAGATATTTCTCTAGCATTCCTTCTTCACAATATTTCTAATTCCTGTTAATGAGCTCCAGAGGGCTCTCTACTAGTATCATCGAGGTACCAGGACAGTGCATGCTGCCTCAGTCAGAAGTTAATTCTAATTAATTGTTAGAGGATTTTCATCCATGAAGTTGCAACACCTCTTTAATTCAAATTATGCTCCTGAATCATTCTGGGATAGCTGCCTTTTTTTTTTTTTTTTTAATAACTGTCCATAAAAGAGCAATCACCAATAGGATACTGTTTTGCTGTTTTGTCATTTCCTGGAAGATCCTTTGTAAAAGAGGAAAGGACAAAGCATTTAATTGCGAACTTACTTTTCCACAAACCAATCAACCCTAGCATGTTTAAGACCCCGTCTTACGCTCCAGAAACCTATCCAGAAAAATCAGCAAACTAGATTAAAGTAAATTCAATTTTGTTCTTGTGAGAAACTGAGCTGTATCTCCCCAAGAAAAATGGTGTTCAGCCCTTTGTTCTGTTGCAGAGGAAGCTTGTCATATTTTTTTTAAAGTATTTTATTGAGGAACTAACAATAAGAAAACAGCCTCAATATCACTTATCTTCTGACTGTAAAAATGTTTAAGACAGCCTTAAGAAAGACTCTTAGCATTCCAAATTCATCAACCTTAGCAAAAGGGAGTTGGACCCCTTAACAGCCTGTTAATCCTGCAATTTTCAGACCACTCATAGGCCTGTGCTGTCATAAACCTTTGTGAAATCTACTGAAGAACCTATTTCACATCTGTTCAATTCTAAAACCCACAAAGAGTTAAAGATCTATGCTATTTAAAAAAAAAAAAAGCCAAGGAGACAGAAGTTACTCTTTCACCTTTTGGACCTTTAAAGAACAGTTCTGAAGTTTTGTGGGTCCTGTTAAGCACTATCTGTTAGGAAATGTTTTGCAGATCAGAATTCACATACTTAGAAATTCAAGTATGTTGTTCTCCCCCTTCATGTAGCTGTGGTACTTAAAGCGTGATTAAGAAGAGGAGAGTCGTTTTCCCCACTCCTCACCCCCCACCTCAAGTATTGAACACAAAGTCAAGGACTAGTTGTTATTGAAAACATGCTGTGCTAACCATGATAAATCCCTTAATGTTCTATTTTTCCACTGACTTTACCAAAATTTTTTTTCCAGAGGATAATTTTTTAAAAAGTCAGTATTTGTTCACTTGTTTGTAGGAGTCCATTCATAATGGCTATTCTAGACCCGAGGGAGTGTCTGTTGTTAAGTTTCCATAAGATCTAAATGCAGCATAAAAAGATGTAAGTGATGTTTCCTGACACACCAATATACGTTGTCTTTTCAATTACATGCAGCTCGAGAGCCTTGCAGCTCAGCCATCAGGCACCCAGAAAACCATAGTTCATGTAAAGTTCATGCTTTCTAACTCCTCAAAAGCCTCAAACTACCAAAGTAAAATAAAACCAACTCAGATATGGCCATACTTTACTAAATAACCCCATGATATTTTCAACATGCTCCTGTCTTCTTGTTTCCATTTATTACCCCTTGCTTGCCATGGCGTTTTGCATTTTGAAGTGCAAGTTCTTTAGGGGAGAAAAAACATTCCTTAGCTTGCCAGCTCCAGTTCCCAGCTTCCCTGGTAAGCATCCGAAGAGAATTAAAAGTAAAATAAAATACAATTAAAATCACTATTTTTATGACCTGCAATTAAGCCTCTATGATTTTTTCAAATTAGGCGTGATTTTAAGCTCTTTTTACAAAAAGAAAGGTGTTAGTTTACGAATGTGACTTAGTGAAGGACAATATTCCTGTGAAAGCAGATAGTCTACAGCTTTCTTTCTATGTCAAGAAAGCATTTTCATCATGTGTAATCTTTGCCACAAGCTGCATGTGTAAAATATCATGTTACCCTTCCATTCCAAGAATTTTACCTCCTGCAGCACATTAGCTAACTGACATGGATGCACGTTATTTCTTGGAAAAAATGCTATAATCATTGACAGAAGCAAGCTAGTTCATAGTAGAAGTGAGTACTACATCCCTACCACATTTTATTTAAGAAGTTTAATATTTCGAAAGCAACTGAAATTAGAGCAGGACAAACAGCGAAATAGGATTTTCATGTTTCAAAATTTTTAGTTACAAATAAACCTAAATATTTACCATGTTGCATATTCTGGTTCTCAGGAAGATTATTTGGCAAAGGCTCTAGAAGCCAAAAGCAGTCTGGTAGACTGTCTGCAAAGAAGAAAGATGGTCAAATTGCCAGGAAACCTTCCTGGACTCTGGCTTCTGGGGTCTTCTGGGTCAGCTGTGCCAGTGAAAAGCAAGTTTGTCAGCTTGCTCCCATTCCACAGTCCCCTCAAATAATATCAACCTCAACAAAGGATAGACAATTCCCATGAAGGATCCTTTCCATATATAAAACATTTTCTTTATGTTTTTTTGTGAATTGGTAGATTTGCATATGTGAAATTCTCTACATTTCTGCATAGCAAGTGAATGATGAAGTTCATTCTTTTTTGAAAGTTCACTTTCAAAAATCAGTCATTCCCATGCATAGCTCACAAATTCGAATTTTAAGCAAATGACACATAGTGCTTCATGGTAGTTTTAAGTTTTCACTGGTATTAAAAACACAATTTGAAATGAAAGTCAACACATAGTCTAAATCACAGGGCAATAACATTTCTTTCTGAAGGCTGGTCTAAAGAAAACAGTGATGAATAGAAATCAATTGTTAATTTCTGCCAGATTTCACACACTCACCAAGAAAGAACTATTTTGTTAAACATATCAGCAGAACTGTATTTATCTCAATAAATTTAATTAATTTACTTAATCAACCATGATATCTCAGTGATGTCCCTGTACGAAATTCCTCTTTTACCAGTAATTCCAGACTTCCTTTTTCTACTCCAGATAGCATTTAGTCACATCATTACAGCATGCCCATCTAAACCAATCATTTACTAAGTTAAAAAAGGTACAGGTATTTTGAAGTGAGTAATGCTCCTCTGCTCAAAAGAGGAATTATATATTCTGACAATAAACTGATTTTGCCTCATCTTCATGTATTGCATTTTTCATCTCTGGTCAATATTTTCCACATCTCTAGACAGACAAAATTGTTGTTCTATACAATATAGACTTTTAAAGTCAGTTACCAATTCACAGCAAAGCCTTGTTCCAAACCTCAGGCAAGAACTGCATAATAGTTCATGTTTTTTTGCTAACAAAAATTCTTGCAGCTAGTGCAAGATAAATCTGCCAGGGAAAGGGATTTTGCAAGTGGTGACACAAATCACAAATCTATGTGTTCAGTATTCCATCTTTCAACAGGCTTGGAACAGAATTACATATAAATCAGATGTCCTGTCAAATTTCAATTAGTGCAGTCAAAATATTAATTGCAAACTGTTTCTGTCTCAAAAGCAAGTTTTCCCAAATCACATCTTCTTTCAGGAGGAGTTTACATATCTAAAGAATCATATGTAGGGCATGCAAGGGTGAATGACGGGTGAATGTAATAGACTGCTTGATTAACCACACTGGATGCTTTTCTGTCTAGTCAGGTTTGGAGAGTTTAGGGGTCACTGTCTGGGCTGCTCAGATATGTCATATCTCAATGTCTGATTTCTACTGACCTAACTTATCTTTTAAAATTGAAAGTAAGTGGTCATTACTAAATGTCTTGATTTTTTTAAACAGTGTGAACTAATTTCATTTAACTGTGTAGCTTGCTTGCAGAGATTCATTAAATCATAAACATAATGAGTTTTATTTAGGTTTTATTTTTAAAAAAACCAGATGGATACATCTCAACTGGTATTTCACCGAGTGCCAAGGTGTGTGTGTGGGGGGAGAACACATGCTAAAACCAAAGCAGATCCTTTGCTGGAAAAATTTTTACAATTTCCTTCTTGAGAGCACCTAAAACTAGGAGGTTGAAGTCATTAACACAAACTTCAAAGCTATGTATCACCATTGCTATAACACACCCCACTTGTGTTGCTGAAAGGTTGGAAAGAAAACAAACAAACAAACCAGTTCTATCTAGCTCTTACAAGTTTTTGCCATCACATGTCTTTTCATGCCATAACGAAATCTCCTTTTTTTGGTTGCTACCAACAAGTAACCTCCTGTGCCAATGAAGAGTTGGAAGCATGTTAATGCCAGAGATTGAAAGAAATTAAACAGGTATTGCAGGAAGAAACAGTGTTCAAACATGATAAAATAGTTGTTTCTTTGCATGAAGATTAATGGACAATAATGTACATCAGAGACAGGCCATATACAGAGTAAAGAAAATTCATTTCTGGGTTACAAAAAAAAATGCATCATTTTCCCAAAAGTTTACGTAGTTAGTTAATAATTGCCTGGATAGCCAATCTCGTGCTATAATTCCCTCTAGCTAAATTCTTTCCAACATAATTGCCTTGACAGTCATTTTCATAATTCCTTATTTCAAAATTGAAATGGAACATTTCAATTTGTTGACTGACCAACAGTCATTGTTTAAAATGTTGAGTGAACCAGAAGCAAAAATTAGCAAAAGGCTTTTACTCTTCTAAAAATTATAAATTTCAGTACTAGGCAAACATCAAATTCATCGTGTGAGACACAATGTTAAAAAGATGATTTATACAGTTTCAAGTTTACTAAGAAAAGTTCCTAAATTAGATGTATCAAAAGGACTGATCACACCTCTAAAATTGCAAAATTTATCTCTAATACACTTATCCAAATCAAGAAATTAAGACTGAAGAAAAAACATATTCTGTCAACAATTAGAGACAGAAAAACGCTTATTGAGATTTTGTTTTACCAAGTTATGAAACTGAGCATGTTAGGAAGAACTTAAGTCATCACATTCATGGACAAGATCTTAGAGATTTGAACTGTAAGTTGTTTAGGGCACCATTAAAGTCTACACAGTCAGAGCATCTGCTCCCTGACCTACTTCTGCTATGATAAATGCAAAATGCAAAAGGGTCCTCCAACATGCAAAAATGAAATTCAGACATTTTTAGTCAGCAAGAAAAATGTACAAAGGCTGAAATCTGGCAAAATGACAGGGCTTTTCAGGGAAAAATTTGTATGGATTTTTTCGTTTGCCTTTTTATTTTTTTCCTTTTTTTGGTTGATTGCTTTTTCCTAAGAATTCTCCAGAAAAACAAGATGTCTATAGCAGTTGTCCTCTTCAGTATTATATCTTATGCAAGATTGTGAAGTGCTAGTATCTCACTACAAGCAGGCATGTGTGGTGATCTCTTTTTGGCAGTGGAGAAAGATCAACATTTACTGCTCTATTTTTGAAAGAAGCAGCTTTTCTCTCTTTCATTAGGAACATGCCTGTACTCAGGTTAATAGTGTTAGGAATGCTACTGGTAGCAAGTTGTTCCAGTCGAGCAACTTATTCATCCCACATCAGAATACTCAAATTGCAGCTTGAAACCGCTGCTCACCTCTTCCAGAGGGTTGTTGCTACCGTGGAAGTGTCTCTTCTGCTGGTTCTCTGGCTAATAGATATTTACAGGATTGATCTGAAAAAGCATGTAATAAATCAGGAGTCCATGTACCTGCAAATGGATGAGCACCTCTACAGTAAATAAGTTTTGATCCAGGCCTTCCCACATATTTTTCTTCCTGAAAAAATGTTCTCTCTTGCAACAGGTACAACATTGACCAGTGCAATTCACTGACAAAAGGAAACAAGGAAGGAACATGTTCAGTCAGCTTTTTGATTGGTAGGAAATGGTAACTTAGGTAGTAGAAATCTAGTCCAGATGTATAATCTTGTGGATACTCACTGGGTTTATTTCTATAAACCTATAAATGTCTGTTTTGGCACAGAAAAGAAGGAGGGATAAGCTTGTGTTAAGTATTGACCTTAACTGTTACAGTATCCTGCAGCATGAAACTGAAACTCCAAAATATAACTGATCTAACCTATTTATTCAAGAAAAATTCACTTTTTTCCTTGGCATACTAAATATATTGCATATCTCTATATCTTATTTTTTTTTTAGTCTTTATTTGGTAATTCATTTGCTTTTTTTCATCACATACATGCAACTCACACATGCATTTACACATTGGGCAAGTGTTCTGTCAAGTTTCTCATATTATAATGGATTAGTGTGCAGAGAAATTTGGAGTACAGATGTTCATTAACTTCTTTAGACCACAAAAGATATAGCCCTACAAATTAGTAATGTTGGATATATTCTATATCCTGACCTACTGAAAATGAGGAGCAGTTAGGAAATTTTTTTTATTCATATGTTTACTTCCCTCTCTTCACAGTCATTGTAACCAACCAGAATGAGGTCAGAATGTGAACTTACTGTGCTCTTTGCCATTTAGTTTATGTATGTGATTTGAATTTCAGATGCTTCATTAAGAACAAACCAGCAGGTCAAGACTTGTCTCATGTTATAAAATAAACACCGCTGAAACAAGAATTTACCAATTACTGCAGAATGGAGCAATAAATATTATTTGGATTAAGAACAGCATCTGAATCATCTACCAAATTACAACTGAGTCAAGGTGAGAAAAAGTCTCTCTCAAAAAAAATTAGTTTTCTTCAGATTGATTATTCAGTACAAAAACACCCATGTACAATTGCAGATCTTTTCTAAACCACCCAAGCATCAATACATAACACAGACAGGTAAAGAAAATATAAATTTTGATTAGTTTGCATATAAATTAGTCAAAAAACTGAGCCTGCTAGCACAGTTCTCTTCATAATTGCTGGACACACAAGAGCACACATCTAAACTCACCACTGGATACTGCCTCCCTTTCCATCAGTAAGTAAAATTAGTGAAGTAAGAATCATAGAATGGCTTGGATTGGAAGAGACCTTAAAGGTCACCTATTTCCAATCCCCTTGCCATGGACAGGGACACCTTTCACTAGACCAGGTTGCTCAAAGCTTTATCCAATCTGGCCTTGAGTACTCCCAAGGATGGAACATCCACAACTTCTCTGGGCGACCTGTTCCAGTGCCTCACCATCCCCACAGTAAAGAATTTTTTCCTTCTAATATAAACCTACTGTCTTTCAGTTTGAAACTATTTTCTTGTGTCCTTTCAGTACATGCCCTTGTGAAAAGTCTCCCTCCATCTTTTTTGTAGGCTCCCTTCAGGTACTGGAAGCCCACAATCAGGTCACTCCCAAGCCTTGTCTTTTCCAGGCTGAACGATCCCAGTTCTCTCAGTTTTTCCTTGCAGGAGGGATTTTCCATCCCTCTAATAATCTTGGTGACTTTCTCCAGGCTTGCTTCAACAGGTCCCTGTCCTTCCTGTGCTGGGTACCCCAGAGCTAGATGCAATGTTCCAGGTGGGGTCTCACCAGAGCAGAGCAGAGGGTCAGAATTCCCTCCCTCACTCTGCTGCCCACGCTGCTTTGGATGCAGCCCAGGACACATTTGGCTTTCTGGGCTGGAAGTGCACATGGCTGGGTCATGTCCAGCCTCTCACCCACCAGCACCCCCAAGGCCTTCTGGGCAGGGCTGCTCTTGGTCTGTTCATCCCCAGCCTGTGTTGGTACTGGGGGTTGCCCTGACCCAGGCACAGCACCTTGCACTTGGTCTTGTTAAACCTCGTGAGATTCCCACTGGCCCACTTCTTGGGCTTGTCCACCTCCTTCTGGATGCCTCAGGTGCATCAACTGCATCACTCAGCTTGGTGTCATCTCCTAACTTGCTGAGGCTGCACTTGGTCCCTTTGCCATTAATGAAGACATTAAATAACATTGATTCCAACACAGAACCCTGAGGGACATCACTTGTCACTGATGTCTATTGAGATTTGAGCCATTGACCACTATCCTCTGGATGCAACCAGCCAAACAATTCCATATCCACCAAACAGTCCACCCATCAAATTCATCTCCAGTTTAGAGAAAAGGTTATTCTGGGGGTTCGTGTCAAAGACTTTACAGATAAATTACTTTAATAGTCCTTCGCATGTCTACTGATGTAGTCTTCCTGTCATAGATGGCCACTGGGTTGTTCAGGCAGGACCTGTCCTCCGTGAAGTCATGCCAGCTGTCCTAAATCGGTCTTCCATGTGCCTTACCATGGCTTCTGGGAGGATCTGTTCAATTATATTCCCCAGCACAGAGGTGAGGCTGACAGTCTGGAGGTTCAGAGGGTCCTCCTTTCTACCCTCTTTAGAGATGGGTTTACAATGTTTACCTTTTTCAGGTCACCTGGGACTTCACCTGTCTGGCATCATTTTTCAAATATCATGGAGAGTGGCTTGGAAACTACATGAGCCAGTTCCCTCAGGTCTCTGGGATGCATCTCATCAAGTCACACAGACTGATCCTGACTTAGAGTGGGAGGGACTTTGCTTCTCCTGTCCCCATCCTGTTGTCCATCCACACAAGAGATGTGAGAAGAGAGGTTGCCATTGAAGACTGAGGCAAAGAAGTTGAGTACCTCAGCCTTCTCCTCATCCACTGTTATCAGTTTGCCAGTATTGTTTATTGGGGCGATACTCCTTCTTCGACTTTCCTTTTCTGGTTGATGTGCCTGTACCTTCATGTTATTCTTTGCATCCCTTGTCAGGTTCAGTTCTAGCTTCACCTTGGCCTTCCTCACTCCATCCCTACACATCCAAACTTCATCTCTGTACTCTTCCCAGGTTACCTGTCCTTGTTTCCACTTGCTTTTTCCGTTCAGTTTGACCAGCAGTTTCCTACTCAACCATACCAGGTCTTGCCTTCCTTGCCCAATTTCTTGTTTCTGAGAATTGATAGGTCTTGCACTCCATGGAAGACTTCCTTAAAAATCTGCCACCTCTGTTCTGCTCTCTTGTTCCTGAGGGCAGTCTCCCGGGGGATCCTATTGACTATCTCCTTGAAGAGCTGTAATTTTGCTTTCCTAAAGTTCAGGGACCTAATATTACTCCATATGTGATCCATATCCTTTAGGACTGCAAATTCCACCAACACATGATCATTGCCACTGAGGATGCCTCCAGTCTTAAAGTCTCTGATTAGCTTGGGAAATATTTCCTTAAAATTAAACAAGTTCAGGTAATGAAAGTTGCCATGATGGTGTAAGTACCAACATACAAGTTTTAAATATAGCAGAGGTATTTTAAAATCCATGCCTTTGTCAAATATACTTCCTCCCCAGCCCTCTCATAATGATTTGTTGAAATAAGGTTAGCAGACAACTTGTGTGCAGCTCTGATCTCTATAAAACATTCAGCTGCTACAGTACACAATTAGTGTTGGACCTCTTTATTATAAGGCGGATAATTTTTTTTCTTCTTGTAATCATCTCTGGAAGAGGATAATGAGGTGAACTATGTGGCCCATGTTATTATTGCCAAGATATTTAAGTCCCAGACAAGGTACTTGCATTTCTCAACACCCTGAAGAAATACTCTGCAGCCCCTAGGATAGTGAAAAGAATTAATTTGTTTTTCCAGGATGATTTTGTTCAGAACATTTCTACAGCATCAAACATCAAGTTAGACATTTTAAACTAGTCCTCCTCCCATTTGTGAAATCAGACCACTCTGTGGTGGGAGCTACTATATGATGGGAATGAAGGTTCCTCCATTGCAGAAGCACCACTAGTGCCGCATAAATGGCAAGAAGCAGTTGAGACCTTGATTTTTCTGCCCTATGCTGTGCCCAATACCAAGTTCAAAGACGTTCTCCTAATGGAGCACCACAGCTCCATGCTGCCCTTTTTGCAAGGGGTTTGTAAAATGAAGCAGTCTCACAGACTGAGACATTTCTCTTTAGAAACTTCGTTTCACGGAATGGGTGCAGGAAGAACCTACCAGGGATGGCAACTCGTCAGTCTGGTTGCATGGTCTCATGCCCATCCCACAAATGTAGGAGCTTCCTCACTAGCTCGCGTTTATTGGGGTGAGGCTATAGCATGAACTAAGCTCAAGCACAGAGAGAACTCCTCCAAAGTAGCTATGATAACAGGTCATTCTTAAACTTATTCTAGCTTAGGCTGACACTAACCATCTGTGTCTCATTAGTGTCAGGCGTATTTAGACAGAAGTGTCAAACTGTCACAAGCATTCCTCAGTGAACTCTTACTGCCCCTGCTAAGTAGCTGTAAATTCAGGCTCATATAGCAGCAGCAACTACTGTGTAAGTATTTCTATTAGTGAAAACACTGCATAAAGTCACTGGAAATTATTATTGCAGAAAGCCTTGCTACAGGTAATTTTTCTTGTCCCCTAGCACATCTGCCAATGGTGCTGTATTGCCTTTTCTTTCCTTCTTGTTGCATATAATTTTAAAACATACAAAACTGCAGATGACCTAACAGAACCTGTTATGTTTACCTGCAGACATTGCTATGCTTAGAAAGCAAATCTACTGAAGAATTATAGAGGTCCAAGTCACTGTGGAACATCTTTTGTTCTTTTTCTGAGCCAAAACCATGTTGGATTACCTCAGAAATTAATAACTGTGCATTGCGTAATACAAACCTTCCTAGAAAAGACTTGGCTCCTCTTTACAGGTGCTGGAAACATGAATAAGACAAAGGAAGAAGATAACACTGCAAAAGAGCTCATGGGCAAATTGCTTTCAGCTCTGCCTTTAGAGGTCTGGTGACAGGGTTTTGGTTATGAATAAACCAAACTTTTCGCAAGCGGTCAGCAAAGGCTCTGCTTGTAATTCCCTGCCACTGATACTCCAAGTTTCAGTTCACTAAAACTATAAATACTGACCCCTATATATGAGGCTAGTGGGAGACAGACTTTAAAATCAAGGAGTGGGATAAAAAGCCAAATACTTTAGAAATGGATAAATTCATGGTATGGAAGCACCATAAAATCATATAGTAAGAGGCAAGCCAACAGCTTGCAGCATGTCAATGTGTATCTAAAATTTCCATGAACCTGTCTTTTTCTGTGCAGTAGGCATAAGCAGCTTGTTTTCCACTAAAAGAAAAATAAGTTTGCTTAACCTCTGCCCAGAAAGTGCATTTGGATGGTTACTATGCAAGGAAAAAACTTAGTAAAAAATCACACTCAAGCTAAATCTAGTATAATTTATTCACTGCCTATGCCATATAACAGTGATTAGCACAGAAAAGTATATGCAAAATTAAGTCTCACATTTCTCCATGTTCAAATACTGTGACTGAAATAAAGTCTGAGTATTACAGCAAACAACAACAAAATGTGCCTGCTGATTTCCTGAATACGCTTTACAGCGCCCTGAGCAAAATACGGTAATTATAGCAACAGATATAGACAGAAATCTTACCAGGGTTTGGCAAATGAGGATTCCATAAACAACTTAATTCTAGTATTCCTTTAAGCTTAACTTGGACTTCAACCTTTTTTTTTCAAAGTCATTTTATGTCAGCCTTGGTTGTAAGCAAACTAGAGGAGGAAAGCTTCACCATATTTTTGTACCACGTACCAGAGACCAGTGAGGACAGGATCACTGGAAGAGACAGGGTGACCCAGGAGCCAAGGGCAACACTTTCAGGTAGGGCTCTCACCAATACAATACAATCCCACACCAGATCACTGTAACGAGGTCTATCTGCACCCCTAGACATGACCAAGTAACACTCCAGCCAGTCCCAGGGGCTGTGCAACACAGTCCAGACAGGAATAGCAGTAGACATGGACAAAGACAGGACCAGAGAAAACCCACCTACCATATACAAGGTTCACTGAGGAGTCAGAGCTGAAGACAAGGCTGTAGCACAGATCCAAGTGCATGTAAGAGACAAGACTACCCTTAAACCAGGTTCAAGGCCCAGTGAGGAGAAAAAAATGCCACACTACCTAGATTTGGAGTCGGTCTAGGAAGCCCAGTCAGTGAGGCATTCCAAAGAAAGCTCATATAAGGTCCAACTACCTTGGTGTGAGTTCAAAGGGATCCGTGGACAGGGCAGGGGGCACATAAGGCCATCAGGGCAATTAAGGCATCATTCCTGACAGGGATTATGAGCAGGGTCAGAATCTTCTAAACCAGCTCTTTTCTTGCCAACAAAAAGTTAATGGATTTATGAATTGATAATGTTTTCATCCTGGTTCAATATGCAGCTCTAGTTATGGCCAGAGCAGTTTTACATGTGCACATGAAAACTGCACTAACGATAATATGGTCAAATTGGGGTGGATTTTTATCAAAGTGCCAAGAGGCACATCCTTTATCCCAGGCACCTGCTGGGTCCTTTGCCTGCCTTTTTAGCATGCTGACTGGTGAAAGCACAGCAAGTGCTGTGGCTGCTCTGTAGCTGTATGCAAGCTGTCTGCCAGCTAACAGCGTTAAAAGTCTGTTCAGTTCCTCTGCCACCCCTTAGCTGAGACAGCAGCTTAATTTTTCTCCCTTACATAGTTGATGGCTTTCACAAATTCTGTGATAATTTGATGTCCTTGAAACCTTTGAAATTGGCACTTGGAGACAAAAAAAAGTGGGGACTAATATGACCGTTATTGAACAGATCTTGTTTCCTTACAGACTAAGTGAAAACACATCAGCCATGAAACAGGCAACGAACATAAAAAATTTCAGCCTAAAAACTTCAGCCTGTCAATGCCTTAAGGAATTAGAATTTACTCTATTAAGGAAAATACTGCACAATATCTCTTCTCTCCCATCTTATCAACTCCAGTATTTCCTTAAAATCGTTGAAATGAAATAAATACGTAAGAAGTGTGGATAAGGTATTAGATCAGTATGCTATAATTAGATTAATATAGTATAATTAGATTAATTGCACTGTACACTGGAACCCAGTAATTCTGTATCAAAAAATATCAACCACTATTAATGTAAATGTATGCAATGAAAAGCAGCCTTTACACTCAGATTCCGTTTTACGTTAAAACTAAGAGGGTAAGAGATGTAGTGGCTAATAAAATTATTAGTGATTCCAAATGAAGAAGTATAAGACAGAAAGTATTAGTGTTTTGTGTCCTAGATTTTGCTTCCATTTTGAAGTTGATTCTCCTTGATCTTTAATGACTGCTGTACTTTTAGGATTTTTTTTCATATTTTCATTTACTATCACTTTATTTATCCACCTACAGAAAAGAAATGGTGCAAAGACCTATTTAACTTAGGCTGATGAGGAAGTAAATGCACAAGTTTCATATAGTATTAGAATATTATTACATAATTGTGGTCAAAATGTATGCCTGCAAAGATCTTACAGTATTTTCTTCTTGTTGATATTATATTGTTTGTTCACAAATAGCTAATACTATATTATATATGAAAAATAGCAAAGCTTGCTAAAGTAGTGTTGGAAATGTGATTTACACTACAACAAGCTATAGAAATATATTTCTTGTTTCTCTGCATCCTCAGCTAACCAACTGATTTCACTCTATTAATTATTTTACATATACTACTCTTACTATTTTAATCTCTGAAAAAACCTCCTGGGACCTTACTGTGAAAAGACCATATTGTCAGAAACCGCAGTGAGGAGTTCTGACAGAATTCACTAAAATACAATAAAATATTCTCACAGAATAACTGCCAAAAGAGCATGGCTTTCGAAATGGTTGATGACACAATTTATTGAACCAAAGAAAAATGTGGGTTATTTATTGAGTGCCAATGTAACCAGTCAGTTAAGGGCATACTATACAAGTAATGGGAAGGTCAATGTAGCCCACACAAGATGCTGTAGGAGCAGCTACTGCATGTCTTTTTTGCCCAAATGGCCCTCTGAAGCCCTCTGCAGTCATTGATAAGAATAAGGCATCATCTTGCCTTAGAAAGATTCTGTGAGTGCAGATCACTGTTGCACAGCACTGCACCCATGCACACAAGCATGCACATGAAAACAGAACTTTTCTGTCTTTTAATGGAAATAATAATAGCATGGAAGTTATTTTAGGAAGCAATTCTACTTTTTTCACAGAAAACAAAACTTTTAAATTGTTTGTAGAACTCTGCTGACCATGATTGCTATATTTAATCTCTGTTTTAGAGGGTCAAACATTACTGACATTTATTTTTGCATTTACACTGAGAATATCTATCTGAACAAGACATTAATTTCTTGGGGAGCTGAGAACCAGAGCAAACAGGTTTCTCTTCACTGCTGTTATTTTAAGAAAGCCTAATGTTAGACTTGAGGTTTCATTCGGTATTCCTCTGTATTATGTTGCTAAAATTTTCCTACTCTAAAAATAGTTTCTGCCATTTAGTAGAACACATTATAATTTTTACCTCTGCTTCATCTGTATTTCCCCAATAACTAAGCTCACACTTCAGTTATAACTTATGCAAACACTTGAATGGTTTAGGTGGTTTACCTTTCAAGTCCCCTTGGTGTAAATTTTTTTGAACTGTGTCCTCTGATGTGATCAGGTGAGTTAGGAAAAGATATGTTCACCTCCTGGATTATATTAACATAATCTCAGGCTTTTGAAAACTCTAGCCCTGTGTAGTCACACAAGCATTTCACATATTCAGAGATTTTCTGCTTAAAACTGATTTAAGCTGAGCCACTGAGAGATAAATATTCAGAGCATTGACTGAACAGATCCAGGCTGCAATAGGGAGGAATCATAAGGGACTGTTTGTCTCAGATGACATTTAATTATGATGAGCAGAATCCAGGTTATTACCAGAATAACTCTGTGTGTTTTTGAATGAAATCTATTGAAGAGGGAAAAAAGATAAAATGAACATTCAAAATTTTATAGAATATCACAGAAAAAAATCTTGAATTGATGCTTTAATTTCTCCTCTTAAAGCTAATTATTAATGTAAAATATTGAGACAGCAAATTAGCATATAATTCATAAAACCAGTTCCTCTTCCCTCACTGTAACAAGTTTTGGAGCTTTTAAAGGAATTGATCTTGATTGTGAACAACAGGGTCAGAATTTCTGGAGTGAAGCACAGACTCCAAAGCATTTAGATCTTGTGCTTCTTCATGTTCATCCATTATGTGTAATACAAAGTGACACAGAGAGCCAGAAAAAAAAATTCTTTCACCTTCTTCCCCACCATGATTATATCCCCAGGAGCCCTGCTGAGTCACTGTGCTTCCAGATCTACGTAGGCAGAGCCCCAGACAGTGCCCCAGGGCAGGCAGCATCCTCTCCTTTGATTCCAGTCTTCTTTTCTTCCCTCTCCTTTGCATTTGTAGTTACTTTCTATATTCCCTTCCTATAGCTCAGGCCCAATACATTGATATTATAATTTTTAAATCTTTTGAGTGCCCTTCCTCAATCCTTATCAGAAATATATTAGATGGCTCACACCTGCCAAGTGCCAGCCAGAATCATGCTTTCTGTTTCAACAGCAGCTGTAAAACTAGAAGAAGGCACGTTCCTAATCTGATAACTCACACCACATGTATCATGACAGTCAATGGCTCTTGAAGAAAAATGCAAAAAGGTAATCAAGTTCCTATGTTCAAATAAGGAATAAGAAATTTTTATCATGGTATGACAAAACAAATATAAGCTGATCCTTGAAGGGAGGGACCCACCAATTCTGAAGTAAATGCAGACTGTATAATATGAATTTCACCTAATAATTGTCAAAGATTAGTAGCAATAATGAAAGGTAATTGTACTGAACTGAATTACTAAATACAGTTGTTGACTTCTTTTTAATAATTGATGTCTGAAAACACACTTGCAGTTTAGAGCTATGATTTTGTCACATTGCCTAGCAACCTGTGCAAATATAGAACTGCAGATGCAAAACTACTGACCTTTCTTTCATGCCTGCTTTCCAGTGCTTATTTTTACTATCCCACATAGCAAAAAAATAAAACCAGAAAAGAGATTTCACACACTGAACTCTTCAGTATATGCTAAACACTTCAGATAACAAAATCATGAAAATACCTCCGCTTAACAAGAGCAAGCTATTTTATTTAAATAAACTTAAAATTTTGCATACTGGATAGAGTCTCACCGATCTGTCAGTGCAGAGAGAACGGTTACTCACCCTACAGTATCTGCGGCTCTTAGGAAGAGTCATCCGTGCAGATTTCTTTCCTAGCGCACAAGTACAGCGTGGGGGGAATTTTTTTTTTTTTAGACCAACAATATCCACTGAATCTATTCCTGCATTTAAGTATACCTGCACTCAGCCTAAAGGGAGGCTTGAACTACTCATTTCTTTTCTTAGTAAAGATGAAGTTGGATTATTCAGCAAATGGGAAGAAGAGCACATTCAAAACATAACAGCATGTTGAAGAAAACCAGGGTAATAGCCTACACAGCTTCTTCCGATAGATCTAAAATACAACTTCCTTGATTACTTGAGAGTATGTAATGGGGAATGTACAGAGTTGAGAGAGAGAGAACCTTTTACCACTCTAGCTGGGATTGGAAGGCTGAACAATAACACCTGTCGTAAGAGACTAAAAAGCAACAACACGCATGCGGAAGGAGCTAGGCTGCAGTCAATCTAGGAGGTGGAAATACTCCTTAAAACAAAACATAAGAACGTGGATTCTTTTCTTCTAATCACAGATGGAAGTAGATAGCCAGAGAAAAATACATCTCAAAATATAGAAAAATGAAAAATCAGTGCATTTGTAAGTAAGAAAAAATGTAAATGTACAAACAAAGTTTATGCCAACACTTTCTCTCTGAAACTGTTCCAATACACTTTGCTTAGGATATTCCTCCAAAGAGCCATCTACAAAGCAGTGTAACTCCACACTGAAACTACCTGGTGGTCCGGGTTAGGAGCAAACACTATTCAAATTCTCGAAAACCTTATAATAATTTGTTTCAAGTATTAGCCAGTCTTTTAACCCAAAACAGATTTAACAATCTGGTAAATTGTTAAATTGTTTAACAATCTGTTAAGCAGGAGATTGTACATGTGACTAGTATTTGGTGCAAACTTAGACTCATGTTTCTCATGACTCCTTCAGTTGTTGTTGCCAGTGATCCCTATATTTGTGATATTGGTTTCATGCCAATTTTCAGTGTGTAGAGTTTTAGAAGTAAAGGTTTTTCAGACGCACATAGAGATTAAACCCATCATTCCACTACCCTACTGATTAGGTAAACTATTCTTTTGTTTTATTTTTCTCTTAGAACACATTAGAATATACCGCAGAAGTACAGTGCAAATTAAGCGAGGCTAAGAAAATGTTTCATACTTATAATTAGCTCACAAAAAACACAATTAAATTCATAAATGTCAAAGGTCATTATAGGTTTCTGCTGTCTTTGTTGTCATAAACAAGGAAAGCTCTTCAAAGAGGCTTGAGAGAAAAACTGACATTTTTATCGTACTTCACACTATTTGTCTAAAAATGTCGTAGAAGTCCTAAACTGCTGGATCCTCTTTTTTTTGCCCCATGATAAGATGACAAGTATTTTCAAGCCACACATTTTTACAAAGAACAGTAAAAGAGGTAAACTGCCTTAAGGATAATCAGAATTTAGGTAAACAGAGTTTTATAGTTTTCCTCTATGAAGTATAGCTGTTCTGTTACCTTTTCCTACCCAGCTCAGTTTGTTCTTGAAAGATTTAGTTAGGCAAAAATCTTCCAAGGCTTCAGAGTTGTCAAGAGTGAAATAATCAAGTACCTAGAGTGTGTCTTCTTGTAATCTCAATAGGATAAAAGAACAAGAAAAAAAAGTAATTATGTTATTTTATTATCTTACGCTTGTAAAATCATAAAAATCCAGCCTATAAAATACAAAACGGAATTCCTACAAAAAAAGAATGTATTAGTGTTTTAATGAATAGCTACACTGTCTAGAAAAGAGTAAGATTTTCTTCAGGAAGCATGAAGACAGAAAACTCAGGAAAAAAACCCAAAACTTACTGTATTATAAAAGTACGATTCATCAATATACAGAAATAAAAAAAAAAAAATTAGTTTGCTCTCTATTTTGCTAAATTTAAAGATCTATCCTTTAAAGTCCCATGTTATGAAGTTTTTTTGGTTGCTTTCTTACACAATGCATGATTCAAACCAAGTAGATATACTTACATAATTTGAGGCATTCTGTAAGCCATTGATTCCTTAAGACAAATTGTGACCTATGCAATATTGCCTATCTCAGGTCATTACTTCCTCTTAGTTTCATATTTTAGATGTTATTTCAAGCCACACTAAACACTGCCATCATCACTACAATATGAAACAGCGGAGTTTAGTCCTCTCTATTTATCTTCTTTTTAGTTAACAGGAAATTTTCAACATCTCAGAAAGTCAAGGCATTTGTATCTGAAGACACTACTAAAAGAAGTAATAAAAGAATGAAAATGAGTAGGTGGAGAGAGAAAAAGAATTCTAATTTTGCTGATGCTTCTTTCTTTTAAATTAATCACTTTAAAACATTTTGACAACCATGTATGAGTAGTTCTATTCTTTTGCAGAAAAAACCTTATGAAAATTCTTAATTTTTCTTTTGTGCATATAATTCCAAGCTTGTTAGCTATGTACAGTTAATTATAATTAGCTAAATACAGTTAATAATTGAATTCTTAAATTAAAGGTGTTTGAGTTGCTGAAGACTGGATCTTGGTTTTGACAAAACCTTTTTTAAAGCATAAATACATCCAGAGCTTTTGAGCAAGTTAGCTTCAGCCTTCTCATTCACACACGAAGAGTACAATATAGTGGCGTATGATACAGCCATTACCATGCAATTTAAAAGCACGCATGTCAATATTTTTTGCACAGAAATGCAATTACCACACTATTTTGTGAAAAATGTCAGTTTCCTGATGCTTGAATGACTCTAAAATTTCTAAAATCAGCTACAAGAAGATTGTTCAAGCAGATACATAGAAAGTAAACAAAAGCTGTCTGATAGAGATCAACAACAATCTCACCACATTCTTAACATACATTTTTCCTATGCTATTTCAAAAGCAAACTTTTAAATCATACCGGATAATTTTCACAATTCACCTGTCTTTTAAACATGTTTACTGAAAATAAGCAACTGAAGATTGCACAAAGTTTTATACATAATCAATGCAACCATCAAGTTTTGCATGTCTTTATGTGATTTTTCTGAAGACAGATCAGCATTTTAGAAAATTTCCTGTTTCTGGACTATGTGCTGGCTTTTTTTCCCAACACAAAATCTTCAGGCATTTCTCCTTGAAAAATACATATCCAGCTAAAATCCAAATAGAAAGGATATAGAGGATGACAAACTTACTTTGCTGAAATTTAAAGAGCAAGGTGTACAGTCTAATATTGCACTGAAAGAGAAAAACATATGTACTGTCTGGTAATTCTAAGTCATGCTTTATGGGTCTTCCAGAGAACAGAATACCCACCCTTGATGCATCACAATGTGCTAATGAACAAATGGCTGATATTACTTCCTAGGGAAGCAAACACTTCTCTTGTAATCTCTGCATTGCTGATGAACATTTGGCAGATTCAAAAGGCTGGGAAAGAGGTGACATCATGGGTAATGGCAGCATGTCTTTTAAATGTTGTTTCTTCCTTTCCTCTGCTGACATTATGGGATTTCAAAACAGTGGAGAAAGTGAATATTAATTGTCTCTAATAAAGTTTCATATATTTCCTTTTTCCTATTAACATTTCATGAAAGTTGCCAGGAAGATTAAAAAAACTCAAGTTGTTGCATTCAGGAAAAATCCTGTTTTAACAAATGATGTTCGTTAGCTGGCCAGAAAATACTCTGGACAAAGAGATGAAAACTTCTTATATTTTATCTGCCACTAGAGCTCTTGGTGATAAATTATATTATGGAAGTCTTTGCCAATATGTATCAAAACACCTTATTGCACTCTTTTTTTTCAGTCACAGATATAACAGAGTACCACGTCTGTTACATGTTTCTCAAGAATCCTTGGGTTTGGATGAACAGAATAGTAACAACACTGTCAGTCACCTGTCTTTCAGCAATCATATGCTTGCTTTTCATGGTTAGTGACACAGAGTAACATCTAAGGAAAGAAAAGTTGGTTTATATTTCTTTTTTTTAATCAAGAACAAAATTCAATATCCTCTATGTCAAGACAACTACCTTTAGCCTCTCCAACTGATTGCTGCTGCTCTAAGATGCTGCATACTCAAGTTACATCACTTCATGCACAGCAAGAAATCTAATAAAGAAAATCATAAAACATTGGACTAATCTTAACTGAATTCAATAGCAACCCCAGTTTTAATGTGAGCTGCAATTTAAGTTCCTTTTACTTTGGAAAAATATACAAGCACTACAAACTTTTAAAGAAATTCTGTTCTTCCTGGATAGCCACTTAATACATGTCATTAAAATTTTTTAGGAACACTTGTTAGGAAGTGATATAAAATTTTAAAGATCTGCTAAATTAAAAGTACTGAAGCATTGGTTTTACAAAAGTTAGATTTCTTTAAGAATTTCCCCTTTATGAAATGCTAAGAGATTTCATTACAGCTTATCAAATCAAAGCAGTTAGCCTAGTTTGCATCTTACCACACTAGTTTGTCTAAGTAACTAAACATGCTTCTTATTTCTTGTTTAAATTATACTTGAAGGTTTATTCTTTGCTCTAAAAATACTTTTTAAAAATTAAAATATCTAAAATAATATTTTATTATCACTTATATCTCATAATAAGATAATAAATTACAATAGCCACGATCTGGAAAGCTGCAGTGTTTTTCTATTTTTTTGTGATATTCTTCACTGTAACCATACAATAGACAAATAGTTACATGATGTCTCATCCAGAATTTTTCAGCAGAATAAGGGTATTTAGAAAGGAATCTCATTTTCGTAATAGCTTGCCTGAAAATTTTATCTCTTCTGTCAATATTTTCACTCTGGGTATACCCATCTGGCTTTTGGAAAAAAAATCAGTTAGTTCTACCATTAAAATTAAAATAGTACTGCACACATACTGCCTCATTTCCTCTCCTGGGAAACATACCTTAAGGACATTAGTCACATTTTTAATCCATTATTGGAAAGTCTCAAGTATTTTACCAATAAAGACAATGGAATTTATGAGACACAACACACCAATGAGCAATGCCTTACTCTGGCTGTTGAAGCATGTCAGAGTCCAAACTCAATATGTAAATCTCAATTACTAAAAATTGTTTCAGATCTGCATCTCCAGAAATGTCCATACCAAATTTATAATGGCATATTATGCCCAAGCTTTGCTCAGTCATTCCAAGTTTCCTGGGCACATTATTGCTTTGGTGTTCATGAAGAACATATTTCTTACCATACCCCCAATGAACAATGCTCGAGGTTCTGCTGCAGACCCAGCTGAGATGTTTTGTGCAGCACCTGGTTAGAACTGCTTCCTGGTAAGCAAAATAAGAAATAACCAAACTGAACAGTGACCTGTTTCTAATCTTCCCACAATTGTGCAGTGATGCATGCTCACTTTCCCCGTTATCTGAAATGGAAGTAAGAAAATCTTCAAAACTCACACACCTGAAACATTAAAAAAAGTCATCTACTCCCTTTCCAATAATATTTTACTTTCTTACTCCTACTTCCTCTTCACCCACAATTACCCACGAAGATTTCTGTGTTGTCCTAAAGTCAACACTAAATAACAGCATCTTATGATGCTTCACAGCATAAGGAGGAGAGATTTGTTTATTGTATTCACTTTCATTTTAGGGACGCTTACAAATAACTTTTTGAAAATTTAGTACTTCGTAAGTATGGGAAACTTTACTTGAAGGTATCTGCACTCTAAAATTATCAATGTCAAGATTTATAGTCAAAATCTAAAACATGGGCTGAATGTAAGAGAAATACACAGCTACACCAAAACACTGAATAGTGAAATACACTACCTGTTTTTTTCTAGATCTATTTAAGAAATAAATAAGGTCAAGGTGTTCTCTTTAACTTTTAATTAGTTCTTCTATGGAAACCTTGAGATTACTTTGAGACTGGAAACCTTAGGCATGAGTCCAGAAAGACGTGTTTTGCAATGTGAAGAACAGAAGAAATGTAGAAAAAGTTACAATTTTTTTGGTTCAAAAACTAAAACATTCAATTCATACAGGAGCAAACTGAAATCAAAACAAAAACATATTCAGATCCAGGAATATTTTCCCCCTTTCCATGCCAAGTTCAAATCCTGCCCATGCTACCCTGGAAGGACCATGCAACGTTATGTAAGGTGTTAGTGATATGAATAAGACACAAGGCATGATTATATACCTAATCTAGCTGAAGAGCAAGGCAGAATTTGAGTCATTTGTCAAATATTTCTACAGTTGATAGTGCAAAGAATTTGATCTAAAATAAAAGAAACTGCAATGCACTTTATGTATTTTGTATTTTCTGTGCTTGCATATTTCAGTCTAAAGGAAGACAATTATGATCTAACTACACTATCAGGTTTCACATAAGAAGCAATCCCTTTTTAGATATTTAGATTTGAAGGGTTCATCTTAATGTTTCACTCCAGATACCTCAGGTCAGAAGACACCCTTGTAGTGTACATCCCAATAACCTGTAAACCACCTAAAGACATGGAAAGGAAGTCAAAAGCTTGCAAGAACAACAAGAAATGTGGAAGTATAAAAGCAGGGAAATAAACAATAATATCAATAAACAAGGACTTTGAACATTTGGGGAATGATATAGAAAAAAATTTGAAGGAAAAAAAGAATTCAAACAGACACAAAACATTTAACACCAACTGAAATTCTACTCCACAAGTAATGCAAAAAAACCATTCACTTCAAACTGCAGAGTAGACTAACTCAGCAAGAAATATCTCAGGACTTCTATACTTCTTAAAAGAAACTCAAATGAGATCTTAAAAATTACTGATGGAGCACTGCAAAACAATAGCTGCATTGGCATAGCATGAAAAGAAACAGGTAGGAGCTGTCTCACATAAATTCCTGCCAGGTGCTTTTGGCTTGTTCCACCTAAGAAGCCTATTTCTGTCAAATACACAAATATGTCTTTTAGAACAAGGAAAGTGGTAGGAAAAAAAGGGCTTGTATGCATAATCTGTTATGGCTTTGTGCCTTTTTTTTTCCCTCCTTTTTGAGTAATTGGTCTCTTCAACAGAAACTTAGGTTTGTTTCTGATGGATGTATCTTTCCATAATTGTCCTAGACTTCATTAAAGACTAAGTATTGAGATAATTGTGAGTATTGAGATAAAAAATTCGAATAAACAATGTTTTTAAAAAGTTATATAGTAATAATTTCCAATCAGCTGTGCACGTATTCTTAATTAACTTGCTACTTATCCTCATCTCTTTTCAATCACAAAAGCAGTTTCTGATATCGTGTTTTGTATTCTTATACTAACTCTTACGATCTTTTCATTATCCCATCCTCATTTCTCAAAGTACAAAGGCTGTAAAAGGGAAAAATCAAAAATGTCCAGATAGTCCAGTGTTCTTTTTTCAACATATGGAAAAAGTCAAAAGGGTAACAGAAGGATACAATTCTTCTAATTCCATAAAAATTTGAAGTTACTAATAATTGTAGCTTGTGAGTTTAGACCAACGTAATCCTGTCATCAGAAGAAAACTGATCTATGGTTCTTTAAGTGACTGTAATTTAATTTCTGGAATTATACTAGTATTAAGAAATGTATTTTTCGAACATAATTTATCTGGTCTTGAGATCACAGTAATTAAATTTCTTTTTCACTTCTTTGTGATTTATCATATTGCAGTATATACTTTCTATCCAATTGCTATACATGTATTGTCACAAATACTAAATACAATATTTTTCCAAAAGTAACCTCAGCTGTGACAATTGTTTTCAACATATTCATTGGAAACTTTCAAACTGTAATCTTGAAGGATATTTCACATGTTCACCTTCAGGATGAAAGCCTGGGGTTTTTTGGGGGGAGGGAGGGGTATGAGGAGGGACATGTGGTTTATATTTTCTTTCTAACTCTATGACTTCCATATATGAGCCACAAACCATTAAATCTTTTACAACTTTGATGTTTATTTCCAAATCTCACCAGCCAGACATGTGGTGCAAAGCTTAAGCATACACAAAACTAGCAGCACAATGATGACTGCACACCAAAATCAGAAAAGTTACTTCCCATCCTATAATTAATGGTAATATCTTAATTTAACACTAGATTACTTAAAAAACTATGTGAATTTCATTTCCTGTTTCAAAGTTTAATCTTGTTTTTAAAAAGAAAATCCAAGTTGGTTTTTTTTTTTTTGGCCTGGAAAATTCCTAACACAGATTTGTAATCACTCCTTTCATGTAAATACCATAAATACCATTTAACTTGCTCTTATGTAATTTCTGTCCTTAGTCCAAAAGTTGGAATTACAAGCCATCTTCATTATGCTTATACTTTTGAAACACATACATACTATGCTTTTGCTTTCTGTACACAAACTTCCTTTCGGCTTTCAGTGAGAAATGTCTCACACACGGCTTCCATTTCAGAATTCAATTCAAAATCTTCAAGACTCTTCAAAAAAGAGTTTATGGCTGTGAACAAATGTCACGTAAAGCCAGACATCTGTATATTTGTTACAAATAAGCACTAATCAAGTATATTAAAAATCATTTAAATATATGTAGTTTAATAAACGAATATGCGGTTAGAATACTTACAAACTGGATAATGCATGACTGTTTATATTACCACCTTCCACTTCACTGTGCATTAGCTTTTTTTAACTTACAGGTTCTCTAGGTATTACATGACATAGGTGTGACTTTCTGATACAAGATTATGGTTTTCACTGCAATGTGATCAGAAATCCAAATTAAGAAATGTGAAACCTAGTTTCTTAAACAAACTCCATAAATCCCGATAAGTTGTTTCAAACCCACTTTACTTGTTTTGTTTTTTTTCCTGTTGGAGAACCTCCAAAGAGCAGGAACTGAGTTATAAAAGCTCCTATTACAATGGAGACTTTTGATTTCTCCTGAATTCTCAAGGTACCAATGAAAGTTTCAGAAAATGAACAAATTTGGGACAGTAGATTGATTGGCAGCATTTCCACAGAAATGAATTTGCACTTTAAAAGTATTCAGCTGTCTGCGTAGATTCCTTTGAAACCTCACCTAGCCATGACAAAGCTCCATATTCTACGAACCATGATTCCTCTTCCCTCTATCTGTACCTTCCATCAGCACACAAAATTCTTCCATACCCTGACACCACCTGATCTCCCCATGATGATGTATAAGGAAAACAAAGAAACAAAGGCCAAATTTCTTTCTATATATGAGTTTTCATAAAAGCAGATGACCAGAAAGGCATACTTTGCTTATACACCAGGAAGATTGTGGAAAATGTACAGAAGAGGGCCAGAAAGAGAACTGGAACTAGCTATTGATTTCTGTAGATTTATTTCTCATCTATTTATTTCTATAGATTCACTTGTGATTAAAATCAGTGCAAACACTTTCTAAAATACAGGAAGGATTCCACTGGTTTCATTCTTGTTCCCTCACCTCTTTCAGTTCATCAAGAGCTATAAGACATCCCAGAATAAACAAAAAATACTTGCTCTGGAGTTAGGAATTTAGGTCTCTTTCCTTCACTTCCTGCAGTGAAACAAATCAAACTGCGGCAAGATATGTAGTTTTGCAGGAGTTTCAGGAGGCTAGTTTAGCTCCCTAAAGCTGAAAACAGTAAGCTCCCTGGGAGGGTGACCTGAAGGACAGTGAGCCAGTTACAGCAGGAAAAATATGCATTCAAAAGACCTGTGGGACAGGCATTCTGGAATGGGGTTACAACCTTCACACCAAACCACATGCTGAATTACTTTGCTTGTAGTTTAACTGGATGCAACTCTGTTAGCTGCACATCAATGACAAAATGACTCAGCTGAAGGAAGGGTAAGAATTTAACACCTTTCTCTACCTCAGAAGGATTACATACTCAGTGCCTAGGGATCTAACATCTTCTTTCTGACTCAGAAAATAAAAAGCCTTTTGTTGTCTTTCTCATGCACTATCTGTAAATATTAACGGTGAAGCTGACACATAGCCACAACTAAATCAAACTTCAGAGTGCACAGCCCTTCAAGAAACATGTAAAGAAGCTCACTATTTTACAGTACGTTAATTAAGCTATTATCTTACCCTAAATTTTAAAAGTGAAGTTCAGGGAATAACATCAAGACTTAAAATTCAATGCAAATGAGTTAAAAGAACCATTTAGGACCTTTAAAGTTTTGAACTGTACAGTGGAATTTTATCTGGAAATCTAGAAGTCTTTTTGCTGTGACCTGCATTGGCCCTGATCTTCACAGAATGGAAAGAGTATTAGAAGAAATGAGAGCAGACTGTGTTCTCTATCACGTTGGCACTACACAAGCTAAAAAGACTAAGCAGAATAATATTAATAACATGAAGAAAAGAAATCTCATTAAGCATTTCTTTTTACATTAGAATCCTAGTTACAGCTTTGTGTGAAACACAGATATTAAGGTTTCATGAAAGCTGAAAAGGAGATTGATTACAGCCTAGATATTTTGTTTTAACACAGCAAGCTTTTTGTCAACATTTGCCAGTTATAATACATAGAGATTTGTATTGCATAATAGCATATTCTGCTTTGTTCCAATTGTTGAAACAGAATGAAATCGCTAAGTCAATATTATTTCACATTCAGCAGTGTTTTAGAATGGAATTAATAAGCTTATATCCTAATTCATCAAAAATGGGAAATGGAGGGAGAGAAGAGGAAGGGAGCAGAGACAAGGAAAACAAAACAGTTCTGTGGTTTGAACCTGAAGGCTTACATGCCTCATCACTCAAGGGAGTTATCTTGAGTGAGCAGCCAAAAAATTGCTTCCCTCTACATTATGCAGTTCTGACGCAGGGATCTGAAGACACCACGCCTGAGTAGCACAGATATCAGCCTTTTCTGCCATCTGCCCCACAGTGGGAATACCAGATGAAATCAGACCAGTTTGCTAAGTGAGCATAGTGAAAGGCAGCTCCCTACAGCTGATTAGCTGTGGAAGGATCTTTGAAGTTGTGTATTAGCCATTAAGCAGAAATGCAAATACACTGCACTTCTAAAGCCAGAAAAAATTTAGAAATACAGTGAAATTAATGCCAGAAAGAAGTAAACTTCTTCCCTCTCATCATTTGATGAAAATTAGTTAAAAATAAGACTGATTACAGGCGACTTAGAAATAATTTTGGGAGTCATTTGTTGTTAATGAAAAATTATATACAATTCACGATGACACTCCTTTTCTTTGATGGAAAATAACTGATCCCTACCAGATCTAGAGACTCGAGTGCTCCTAAGCCTCAGGGCACATGCTGATTCAAGATTTAGCTGATTAAAATCAGTAGATATAATCTAGTTTTAATCCTCAGGATAGTGGAGTAAACTTCTGGAAACACAGGTGAAGATTAATATCACACGTAATTCTGGAGATTCTTCCAAACACAGTGGAACTGGTTGACATTAACCAGAGTAGTTTGCAACCAATTTCTACCAAATATGAACAGTCAGCATATACAATTTAGTAGCTGAGATCCTGGTGTCTCTGGCCTCTAGCACATTATGCAAGACCAATATGGATAGTGAAAGCGAATATTTAGGATCATGTATGTCTCAAAAGTCAGGGAGCCATAGATTTATGAGATGTAATAGAGAATGCTTTTAATGGGACATAGGAGTGCAGTTAAGATTTTCAATTTCTAGCATGAAATGTCTGAGTTCTAATCTAAAGCTGAAAGCCTGAACACTAAAAATAACATTTCCAGCAGCAATTTCTGAGAGGGAGAGAAAAGGTGAAATGAACTCTTCATAGTGGTCCAAAACTGACACTTCTAGCTAATAAATTCCTGAAGCAAGACTTCATCAGGACTAGAAGAAAGACCCAAAATCTGCACCTTGCCACTTGCAAAGCTGCAAGTTATATTCACAGAAATTAACATGACTGAATATTGTTCTGAACTTCTTTTGTATACATTCATATTTCTTACAGAAGTTACTTGTGATTCATGCTAGCTTTTCCAGCAGAGGCTGGAAATTTCTTAACTATAAACTATGAGAGAGCACAAGAAGAGACAAAACCCTTTAGCTTCTTGAAAAATGGGTAAAATTTCATTATGAGACTCAACTGATTCAGCACAAAAGCACGTTGTTGATATCTTCCAATTTCTGCCTCATGTTTAAAACTATCCAAAGAAACTTTCATTAAAGATCAATATCTTTTATTTAATAATCCCAAGATTCAGCATCTAGGCCTAACGAAAAAAAATTCTGCTGTTTTCACAAAGGTCAGATCAAGTTTTTCTAAAGCTTCGAACAATAAAGCTTTTAGCCAACCCTAAGGTTGATTTGAACTATGGGAAAGCAAATGACAGAAACTTCCCAGAAAACAAAATAATTCTCATTAATTCTAAACCTGACTTTGAGAAGAACTCTGATTAAATAGAAACTAAAATAAAATCTAGAATTCATTCTTTCTCCCAGGGGATACACTTGCCCCTGCCCTGATGTAGCTGGGACAGCTCGCATAACTCCAGTTTCCATTGACTTGTGTGATAGACTTAGAATCACAGATCATTTAGTCTGCCTCCCCCAGCCATGGATGGGTAGATCAGGTTCCACTAGATCAGGTTGCTCAAAGCCTCATCCATCCTGGCCTTGAACACTTGCAGGGAAGGAGAACCCAAATGTCTCTGGGCAGCCTGTTCCAGTGTCTCACCACTTTCATAATAAAGAATCTATTACCTACGTCTAATCTAAATCTACCCTCCGTCAGTGTAAAAGGGTAGTTGCTCCTTGTCCCAACATTACTGATCCTGGTAAAAATCCTTTCCATCTTTTTACAAGCCCATTATAAATACTGAAAGGTCATATAATAAGGTCCCCCCAGACCCTTCGTTTCTCCAGACTGAATAATCACAACTCTCAGACTTTCCTCATAGGGAAGGTGATCCAGCCTTCAAACAAACAAAAAAAAAATTTTTTGTGGCCCTCCTCTGGACCCAGTTCAATGGGTCCATATCTTTCTTGTGCTGGAGGCCCCATAACTGGTCTTTGTACTCCAGGTGAGGTCTCACAAGGGCAAAGTAGAGGGGCAGAATCACCTTCCTTGACCTGCTGCCCACTCCTCTTTTCATGCAGCAGAGGATGTGATTGGCTTTCTGGGCTGTGAGCCCAAATTGCTGGGTCATATTTGGGGTTTCATCCACCAGCACCCCTGAGTCCAAAGCTGCTCCAAATCCAGTCTGTAATGATACTGGTAGTGCAGGTGATTGCCTCAAATCAAGTGCAGGACTTAGCCCTTGTTTTTTTTTTTGAACTTCATGAGGCTCACATGGAGCCACTCTTCAAGCCTGTCAAGGTCCTTCTGGATGACATCCCATCCCTCAGATGTATTAACTGTACCACTCAGCCGTTTGCAAACCTGGGGAGGTTTGCACTCAGTCCCACTATGTCACTAAATAAAGATATTGAAGAGTACTGTTCCCAGTACAGACATCTGAGGGACACCACTCGTTATTGTACAAGGGAATTTAGTAGAATAGACTTAATATATTACTTTTTACAGATATGGGAGTCTGTGCTTCTCCTGACAGTGCTTATATACCCAAGGACACATCTCCTACCTCACAACAATTCTGCATTCATCTAGTTTCAAGTATTAGCCAGGTATTTCAGCTCAGAAAAATAGAATGGGTTAAAGTTTTACTTATGCTGTAAATGCTTGTAGTCATAACACTGTTTTTTACTATTGTTTTCAGACAGGAAAAATCCACACTCTTGCCTTCCTTGTAACTTTTGCAAGACTTCAAATGGAGCTTGCAATATTCGCTGAGACATTCCAAGAGCTCCCTGAAGTTCAAGCTTTCACATCTAATAACTCCAAAAGTTATAAAACCATTTGTAGTAAAGTTGTCTTGTTCTCCTGCTTTAATCAATTAACATCTCTTCTGTCATATGCATTTATGAGGAGAATTATGGGGACCTGGTCATTTTCTACTTTGACCAGCTCACTTCCTACACAAAAGAATGTCATGGACCACTAATAAAATGGTTCACAGATTGCGTCTGGGGCACACGAATTTTTCAAAAATCTGGATAGCAAATATACTATCTCCACAAGTTTTTCCCTCTGATATATTTTAATACCTAGCCTAAATAATTAATCAAGAACAGGGCAAAATCTATCCTCCCCCCAAGAAGTATACAGAAATTTGAAAATCCACTTGATAATGTTAATATATTTTCTCTGCAATTGGCTTCTATCTAAAACCAAATTTATTTCCAAACCTGAAGCAGAAACAGAACTTTTCTCATTTCTATGAGAAGACAGCTCATCCAGTGATTCTAATTACGCCTACAAATACTTTTATCTACACAACATGATACCAGCAGCAGCTGCTTTTAACTCAAGGGAAAAAATGCTGACACAAAAGCATTTATTTTCCTGGTCAAGGGTGGGGTGGGGAATAAAAATTGGATACTTAACTCAGGATTACTCTGAGTGTTACTGTTTCATTAATATATAGAAAATATAAAATAGTGGTCCTTTTGGTTCTGAATTTTAAAGTCAGCACTTTTTGTTGGTTCATGGTAAGCTATTTGCCTGTAGATGTTGAAAAATAGATGTCACAGTATGCAGGTTTTCTACAGCTCTAGTGGGAAACCAGGAGGATGATGATTGGAAATTCTTCTTTGGCAGACAAGGTAATAAGATTTATAGAGAAACTAGCAGTGAAAGCTATTGCAGAAAAATAGCAAAGAGCAAAAATGACAGAGCAGTCAGAAAATGAGATATTGTCTGTAAGGATCAGGCTTCAGACTGTGACTTAGAAATCTCAGAAATCTGTATCTGAATCGGAACAAGGTATTAGACTTCTAAAATCGAAACTTTATACTGTTACATTTGGGCCTCATTCATCTAAAGAACTTCCAGTTCACCTTTTTTACACTACAAAGGAGAAAAATTATAGCTAATTAGCAGAGATACACAAGTTGTAACATCAAAACAGCTGTGTATTGCTGTAGCAGATCAGAAGATGTGCTTCTGTCTTCAAGTGCTTATCTGGTTCTCCTTTCCAAATCACTTCATTTAACAAATATATTTTCTCTTTCACTGCAAACCTTGTCAAGGTATTTTGAGGCATTTTATACAGTTTGTGAAAAAGGCCTACTTCTGCCATCCAAATGAGCCAGTAATTTTAGGTGTAATGATCTCTAAAGTTTGGACTGAATTCCTCTGAACAAGGAAGAGTTGCTATTTTACAGACTGTTGCTTTGGTCGTCTCAGGGTTTGGCTTCTTTCTTGGTTTTGCTTTCCATTTTAGTCACACAAAAAAATCTGTATGAGACCAGTTTCCCTGATCATTGGAAGATCATTTGAAGCCCTCCCCAAGACATCTTCCTAGAAGAGGTCTAAAGAGTACACAGTCTTAGTTTGTGTATCTTCTGATCTTTAAAAATCTGAACCAGGCTTCTGTAGGTATAAAGCAACAAGCAAACATCACTGAACCAAGCTATAGGTTTTCTGTTTTTCTAGAACAGATTTAAAAATGGGTATTTCTTCTTCTGCAGTGTCCTGCCTATCAAACACAGCAGATCAAGCCAGCTCCCCCCAATAACATATTTTGAATAACAAATACATGTTAAGTTCTTTTGTACCTCTCATTTGGCTTTTGACAATTAAGTTGTAGGCATATGACTTGTAAAGTTTTTGTTGTACAACTATGAATAGTATAAAAGTCACTTTTAAGCAAAACACACATGATTCTATGAGTCAAAGCTTTATAAAACACCAAGAATATCTTAGAAGTTCAGTTGAGGTTATGGGAATATGCAGTCCTGTGAAATGCATGATAGGCTTCCATATAGATTACAACTGCTTTGCAAAGCAGCTTTTCATTTCCTGGAAATTGGCCTCAGGCAGTGGGATCCATTCCTCTTCAAAACTGCTGTTGCAATGCAATTTCAGTTCCCATTCTCCCTCAGAGACTGTATGGAATAACCAACAACAATTTTCCAGCAACAAGCATGCCTACAGTATTGTGCATGCATGTGTACATAGATATACACACTGGCTCTGCTAAATAAACACAACAAAAAGGTAACAATTATTTATGTCACTTACACTTGAATTTAGTCCATGCTGTAAGTTATAGAAGCAGTAACAAGTATGTGAAAAATTTTCAGTAATTTTTGCCATGAATTAAAAGGCATTTGACATGTTTGTTCGCTATTCTGGGAGGAGGGAGAAAAAATAAAAGAGGGAGAGATGTGGCACTAGGAGGTCCTGCCACTGATAATAATACTTCCATTTTTTTCCTAACTGTTTTGTACATACAGAAAGCAGAGAAAGCCATTTAATTTGAGAGGCCAAGGTAAAAGTTTTCTTCAATTCTCTATTTAGCAAAGCCTTTGAGTCTTAAATACATGCACAAACAAAGTATATAATGGCTATCTAGAAAGGTCATATAATTCTGTAGCCAGAATAAAAATTAGCCTTGAAGAATAGTTTGAGGCCTGTAAACAAAGGAAATGTTTTACTATGAAGTGTCCATACATGACTTAAATGACAGCTAGCTACAGTGACACTACGAATCTGATGATGATAGGCTGGGACTGTCATTAATCAGTATAATAAGATATATTAGGATATGTTTAAGTTAGCATTTTATAGGTCTTTTTTTTTTTTTTTTTTTAATAAATTTCAGTATGTCCTTTTAGTGTACTTTAGTTCATGTTGAAGAGTAGTCTGGAGGTGCTTGAACTATGCTGTCCCATCCCAACTAACAATCATTAAAACATAAAGTCCTGGCTTTGTCAAAAAAATGCAAAATTGCTGTGAATACTTTTAAATGAGCCTTTGCAGAAATTGACCAGTGCCTCATAATGTTCCTGTTCACAGAGTTTTGGTAGAGTATTAAGCCAGTTGTCACAGTACCTTCAACTACACCTAGAAAGTGCTATGACCCGGAGTACAAAGAGAAGCTGCTATTACTTTTCAGGGCTGAAAAAATCATATGTGGCTATCTCTCTGTCTGCCAAAAATGTCTCTTTCTGATTTGATGTTCATGGTGCAGTCACTTCAGAGGTAATTACAGTGTACTGAAATTGCCTAATTTGTACTATTGCAGTACAGACAAAAACCACAAACTTGTACAAAGATGCTTCAAAATGGCAGCACAAAGACTAGTATAGACATACTTTCTCTACCATTAAGCCAGAAATCCAAGGTAAAAGGTTGCAATTGAAAAAAATGAAAAAACAAGTTGTCTCGCTATTCCTTTGTGGTTTTGTGTCCTCTATGAGGACTAAGGATTAGGTTTGTGCCTCCATGAAGACTAAGGATTTGAAACCACATAATACATAATCCAATCTAAAACATGTCCAGAGCTCTAGCAACCTCTTTCTTATCTTTTCCTGATTTTGAAGGTATTTGTTATCACTGACACATTTGTACCTATCAAATCTGGTTAGTGAAAGCATTCCTTTAAGTTTCTACATGATTTTTGAAAAGGCTTTTTATTAGTACTTGAACCAGGAATCTCAAACCCAGAGATAAGTTCTCATACATCAGGAAATAGCAAGATACATATTTTCCTTTCCAGCTGTTCAGCCATAAACAGGATAAACTATAAAATCACTGACATGATTTCAGAATGTTCCAATATAAAGGGTCCTTTTTTAAGCATGCCTTTGAATTAAGGCAGACTACAACAGCTCTATAGCAGTCCTGGGATTTGGGAAGCAGCATTTTAACAGCATGTTGCCCATACTCTCATGCTGTGAGCATGTTCATAGCAGTTCCATGAAAGTCCCAGGACTGCTGGTGTAGCATCTGTTCACTACCAACAAAGACTTGGATATTACACAAGAGTCTGTTTTCTATTCATCGGCTGCCTTTTTACAAACACTGTACTTCTTCTGCAACGGGAAAATATCTGTGTTTTCTCACTTTAACACACAAGCACACTCACTAATATACATATATCTTTATTATATTAACGGACATTTATCAGACTAGAGCTGCTCTCAGGATAAATAGGGACTCTCAGGCTTAGATGTTATCTGTATCCAAAAACATATACATGTTTCCAAAGATGTTAACAAGAAGTCATAACCTTGAAACAAAATGTCTTTCATTCAGCATAACTGAGTTCCTAATGCCCCTCTTCTCAAAGTGGTAATTACATGTCAATTCACAATTCAAAACACTTAGACTGACCTGGACATTTAATATCGCAGACCTTGCCCACTGATGAAGGGTGGGTATCTCTTGGTTCCGCATACATATTCAGATTTTAGCTTTTGCTCTTATCAGAGATGTAGACCCCCAGTTTCAGCAGGGCATTCACAACAAATAATTTTAACAAAAATATGGTTCTACTTCAGCTGAGTGCATCATTTGCTCCAAATCATTTAGTTTTAATTTTGTCTGGGTGTGCTTACTTTACCAATTATGCTCACTTAATAGGCTGGTTCAGGCAGGTGCACAGTCTGCTGACTACATTTGTTAAGATCCGATTAGTGGGAGATGCCTCTGCCCAAATTAAGGTGCAAATGAGACCATATGCCTGAAGTCAATAACACGGAGTTTATTTAAGAATGAATGTGAGGTAAACAGATAAAGGGAAATAGAAGAGGGGGGAGGGGTGTGTGAGAGAGAGAGTGAGAGAGAGAGAGAGATCAAGTAGAAGATAGTCATCATCTGCGGATCCAGCAGCATCCCATTGGTCCTTCTTCACTCTGAACTTCTCGGTGGTGGGATCCTGAGGTCATTCAAAACTTTTCACTATTTATACATCTAGGCAAACAAAGAAATGAATGCTCATTGGCCACACAGTTCCCTTATTCCATTGGCTAAATGGTTCCCTCACTACTAATGCCAATAATCCCATGCTCAGTCTTGCTCTTCTTTTGAGTCAGTGGGTTTCTTCCATTGGTCGGTTGTGATCTTCCCCTGCTGGAATTTTATCCAGTCCAAGCTGGTTTCAACACAGTTGCTGAGTTGGCTTTCTTTGTCCATTTTCAGTGATACATTGCTCACCCCTAGTTTTGTTAACCTCCCCCTAGGTCTGAAATAACACACAGAAAAAAGTACCACCTTTGTCTTATCTCAAAGTCCTGATATGGGCACTTCTTTTACAATCCAACTTCCAGGTACCCAAGCAGGGATGTTTGGGTGGGCTTTGGTGTTCATTGGTGGTCACAGATGTCCTCTGTCCCATAACTCAGGGTGATCTTTGTTTGACCAGTGCTATGTGTAGGAGCAGTTGCTTTACACATTTCGCCACAGCGGGAATTTCTGCCCCGATGTGTTAACCAGGATGAGCTAACCAGATCTCACCTCTGCCAGGCCCAAAGCTCACGCCATCCTGTCACTCCCTTCTGTGCTTATCTCATGACAAAGTCCTTCCGTGGCTTTAACAGTTTTTGAGACAGGCAGCTTAAACTCCTCACAGCATTGCAAATCCTCTAGGTCTCTTCCTAGGTCTCTCCTGAGAAAGAACAATTTGGACCAAGCTGATCAAACATATGACTTGAGCACAGCTGGCATGGCAGTGTATGCCAGGACCACCTCCAGACAGAGGGCCTGGATGCAGACAGGACAAGAATGGCTTTCTCTTCTTATGACAGTCTCACAACACTTTTTTAATAGATCTCAAATTATTTTTTAATGACACGAAGGGAAATTTTTCTAGTCATCTTCCCCACCCCCCCCACCCGGCCAGCTACAGAGATGTAGAAGAAAAAGCCTTCAGAGGTAAAAAGAAAAAATCTCCGCACACCCATATTTGCACAATGCTCAGAAGCACATGCATGCACGTGCTCTGCACTTGCAGAGCCAAATGTTTCTCTCCAGCATTGCAAATACCAAAATAGTAGCATAAGTTGGGTCAATTGTTTAATTTTCTTTCTCATTCATGTAAATTCTGGTTGCTGCAGAGTTCGGTGGAAGACAGAGAGGAAGCTAAACTAGGCACATTTGTCACAGGCAACCTGCCTAAGTGTTCTCAGACTAGGAGACAATCAGGTTAAAGGATCCTGTACATTCATACTGAGGCTATTGAGAGTAATTGCTCATGGATTTCAAGAAATCAGATTACCCATAATCCAATAGTAACATTTGACATGCTACACATTATTAAGAAGTCACTGTAAAATTGTTATGCAAATTATAGATTCACAAGGAAGAGTGAAAAGAACAGGATAACCAAAGAATTGCTTGGTGGTATGAAGTAGCTGAGCTACTGTTGCCAATTACATACCAGTCTAGTTTTTGAATGGGATTACATTTCTGAATAGAAACTCCAGCAATTCCACTGGACATCATTAAACCAGTGGTAGGTTTCATGTACAATCCTTTGTAAAAATTCCAAAATCCCATTGCGCTTTCATGCTTCCCTTTTTTACATGAAAGACATTTACCAGCCATTTTGTGTAGTACTGCAGTGAATAGTTACATAGAAGAGAAGAAAAATAATGCACTCTAGGATGTATACTGAGAACAGGCATAGTTTCAAAAGAACAACATTGTTAGATAATTGCTAGACAGCTGATTACTCCAATTTCATCACTTAATTTTCACATGCTTCCTTCTATCTTGCTCATCCTCTGATATTGTTCAAATAATAGGATTTTCTTACATTAAACTGCTATCATATTGTACCCTGTACTTCCCTTCAATTCCATACTCTCAGTGTTTTGTGTAAAGATTATAACATTTCATCGTGCGAAATGTGTGCAGACTGACATCTGTCCTTTTGAAAAGCAAACCTGAAAAACACCAGGTAACCTCTTTGCTGATATTTCTGCTGTTGCAGTCTGGTTTGGCTCAATCACATGACAAGAAGCAGTCTGAAAACTTAATTTAATTGTTAAACTAAATGCATTTCTTGGTGCTTAATTGCAGGCATCATCCTTTTCCATTGCTGGAGCACAAAGGAAGAGACTGCCACCGTGCCCAGCGCCCTTTGGCCCTGCAGTGATGCAGGGCTTGTTGCCACGGCAGTAGCCAGCCCTGCACATGGCATGTCCCTGCCCGGCTGCAGCATCCTGTTGGGATGCTGTCCGTGCCCACGCCCAACGCAGCCGTGCACCTCAGCTGCTGCTGTTGCCATGTGGACTGCAAAAAGAAAAAAAACCAGACAAACCAAAACCCAGGCCTCATTAAAATGTTAAAACCCAGAGTGTCTAAAGTTGCCGTTTTATTTTCTGCAAGGCACGTGCTGTCTGTCATGATGACCTTGACATTCAATTTTATCATTTCCCCTTGGGTAAGAGAATTTGCAAGGGCATATTCTCTTTAAGTTCAACATCTTCCATTGCAAATGTGATTTGTCTTCAAAAGCAGCAGCAAATCAAATTCTGTGTCTCATCACAGCTGTTTGTGAGCATTTACAGGATTATTGATTTGGAAATCTAACATCTGCAAATGCAAAACTAGCCAACTGAGCTAAGGAAAGTCTTTACACATCAGCTGATCTCCCCTGCTGTGTGCAGACTAATGGTACATACCCACATGACTGCGAACTAGTCTGGAAAACAAGAAATGCCTGTGATCAGTAAAAATGTCATTATCTAACGTTAAAAAAACACTGTCTTTCTGATCTGACCAGGCTTCTACAGGTATCGGTGGTAATTTTAAAATTTATTTCTGTGGTACAAAGGTGAACACGTTCTCTTCTGTTTTTAAGTCCATCGCTCCTCGAAATCAGCATCTAGAAAGAGATAATAGTTTATGTTAGACCAAATAGTGCAGTCAGAAAAAGGGAAAGATCGAGCTTTAGGGCACACAAGCCCTTTCTCAAGCCTAACACGTGTCAAGCATACACTGGAAAGAATGACTCTGGCTGCAATTCAGCTAAGGGGGAAAAAAATACTTCCAAAACTCAAAACTAAACTTTCAGGAGCTTACTTTGCTTACTAATATATATAATATTACAGGATAAGTGAAATTCTGACCTAAATTATGGGTGTTTTTGATAGCACACTAGAATTTCCTTCCTATCTTAAATGCTTCAAATTCATCACTAGTTTTGCCTATTATTCACAGTTCAACATGCCGGAAGTGGCAGCTATTTTCAGAATAAGCATGCACATAGGCACTTTCCCTTTCTTACTTCCTAGTTTCTTGCAGTTATTCTCAATATCTCCTAACTTATTAATCTAATTTGATGATATAAAGCAATTACTTTAATGTTTGCTCTGTATCGGGCCTGAAAAAGGGTTTGAGAGCTTCATCCATCTGTTCTTTTCAAATTATATCCTGTTGCCCAACTTATAACCTTGACTAGTGCAGACACATGAAGCTGCTATTAATTTTGATATGATCTTTATAGTAAAAAACATGTTCAGTATGCAGCAGAGAATCCGTTATTCAATCAGAAAGGGAGGGTATGATCCCACTATTTACATCCTGCTAACATTTAATAAAAGCAGTAAAAGAAAAGAGGAATCATTCAGAGACAAACAAATATAATTTTATTACTGTGCATTATTTCAGATCCTTTCTCTTTGATTTTGAATACAACATTAGGGAATATTTTTCGAACTCAAACACTATTTTCTACTCAGTTATGATCATAAACACACTACAAATGAGCATAATGTGCAAAATAATGTCATTTATACATAAATAAAATTGAGTGTATTTTGATAAATCATTCTTAATAGGATATTAATTAGGACAATTTTTAGAGAGTATTTCTTCTTACTAGTGGGTTTTTCCAAGGCAGAATTACAGAATCACAGAATATTCTGAGTTGGAAGGGACCTGCTAGGATCATCAAAGTCCAACTCCTGGCCCTGCACAGGACACCTCAAGAGTCACACTATGTGCCTGAGAGCATTGTCCAAATTCTTCTTGAACTCTGTCAGGCTTGGTGCTGTGACTGCTTCCCTGGGGAACCTGTTCCAGTGCCCAAACACCCTCTGGGTGAAGAACCTTTTCCTAACCCAACCTAAACTACCTCTGACACAACTTCAGGCTCAGCTCGTGTCACTGGTTACCACAGAGATCAGAGTCTGCCCCTCCTCTTCCCCTCATGGGGAAGTTGTAGACTGTGATGAGGTCTCCCCTCAGTCTTCTCTTCTCCAGGCTGAATAGACCAAGTGACCTCTGCTACTCCTCACATGGCTTCCCCTCTAGACCCTTCTCCATCCTCAAGGCTCTCCTTTCAATGCTTTCTATTAGCTTTATATTTTTTCATAAAATATATATTTGGGCAATACCCAAAACTGCACACAGGACTTGAAGTGAGGTGCTTCCCAAGTGCAGAGCACAGCAGGACAATCCCCTTTCTTGCTCGGCTGGCAATGCTGTGCCTGATGCCCCCCGGGACACAATTGGTCCTTCTTGCCAAGTTCATGTTCGTGTTCAACTTGCCATCGACCAGGACCCCCAGGTCCCTTTCCATGGCATTGCTTTCCAGCCTTTCATTCCCCAGTTTGTTTCTACATCCAGGGTTGGCCAGTCCCAGGTGCAGAAGAATCCAGCACCTGCCCTTGTTGAGCTTCACGTGGTTGGTATTAACAAGAAAGTTGTGATATTACCCATTCTGCATTATGAGTTACTTATTTCCAGGTTGCCTGTTGCAACACCAGGTGCTCACCAAAACTGATCTGTTACTCCCCCCCTTAGTGGTCAGGGGACAGAACATATAGCAAAAGGCTCATGGTTTGAGATAAGAACAGGAAGCGATCACTCACCAATTACCATCAGGGGCAAAACAGACTTAACTTGGGGAACTTAGTTTAATTTAGTACCAATCAAATAATGAGAAAAAAAAAAGTATTTTAAAACCCCTTCCTTCCACCCCTTGCTTCTCCCTAGGCTCAACTTCACTCCCGGTTTCCCCACCTCCACCCGCAGAGGCACAGGGGAAGAGGGAAATGGAGTTTTTGAATTTTGAGACTTCTTGAAAGAGTTTTGGTCTCCAATCTCTATTTTTTTTAAACACATGCATGTCTATGTATATAAAAAGATGATTGTAGTAAAACATCTTACCACTCAAGGAGAGATTCTGTGTTCCCAGCCCTGAAATCAACTACACACCAAACTACATCATTGTGAAAAGGGTTCCCTGAGGGAAAAAAAGGGAAGGACTGAGAAGTGAAAATCCCCAGAACCTTGATTGTATAGCACTTTATGTCCAAGACATCAGATACACCCTGCAGCACTGTACTACACTAAATCAACTTACATCTAAAGCATCTCTAGGAAACCCTAAGAAGAGGAGCTCTGAGGAGCTCAGCTAAAAGAACAATTTGTTATATGCTCAAAATAATTCCTGATACAGAATTGTAGAACTGTCAAATATCGCACTCTTTCAGCAAAATATGATTCCTCTTACAGTCCTTGATGCATGTGATTATCTAGGGTATTAGCTGCTTTCTATGACAGAAGGTGCACCTAACAATGATCAGTTGCATTAACTGCAGACAAAATTTGGTTTGCCTCCTGGGAATGAAAAGGGTTTTGTTGTTTTTTTTTGTTTTTAAAATCTATTCTTTTGAATAAATGCCCAATCAAAAGCCAAATTTTAAAAAATTATATAAATTTGTTGCAGCAATGTTGGATTGACTGATAGCAATGGATTTAAAATACAAAAACAGAAGCAGAAGTCTACCAGTGTGTGTGCCTTTTCTGAGGAGCAGGAATATCAGTGTGGCCACTGTACATGGCAGGAGCTCTGCAATGACACTGGATCACCCTTTGTTCAGGCTGAGGTGCCACACGATTCTTGGACACGAAAGGAAACTCTGTGCAAAGGACATCTCAGTCCTCTGTAGTGTCCTCCACTTCTTAAAGAAGACTAAACCCATAGGTACTTTTCCATTTTACTCTAGCTTCTAATAACTAGATAACGGAAAAAAGTGAAAAAATTATCAGAAATAATAGTTGCCGGTTTTTTATTACACAGATCTCAAATCTAATGTTCTTAAAAAATAAAATTTGGAGAAATAACTTGATTTATTTCAATATTAACTTTTCACTTGTACCTGAATTAAAACTTCTTTCTAGCACAAGCATATAATCACAGCTTTAACACTAAAAACAAGGTATACTTCTGAAATGCTGAAAACAAATAGAATTTTCTTATTTATTTAAAAGTATGACAGAAGAACTTGCATCTTGTAAAATTATCCATAAGAGACAACTGAATGTAAAAAATTAGCAGTACATTTGATTTGTCTGTTCATAATTCAACTTTCTTTGAATCTTCCTCTTCATCCATTTTCTTGCTTGGTGTAACATATAGGCAAAATATTCAGGAAGGAGAAAACAAAATTCTTAGGAAAATGGAACTTCAATACCTTACCAACAGTTAAGCTAAAACTGTATCCACAGTTAAGCTAAAACTGTTCATCTCCCCTGGCATAAGACCAATAATTGGAATTCAAGTCTTAAAACCAAGTTTTGCAATCAAAACAGTGGATGAAGTCAAGATAGAACCATAGCAGGACATTTTTCCATAATTTCCAACTCAGTGACCTCCTGTTAGAATTTTCTAAAATGTGGTATGGATTTGTTGATACCTCAGTCTGCAATCTATCTGTTAGCATATGACAGGCCACATTCTCATATCAGGAAGAAAACACAAGCTGAAAGGTTTTGGTAACAACCAAAAGCTCAATGCCTTGAAATCAACCATCTCAAATGAAAGATTTTTTAGGTAGTCAGGAACTAAAGCTTTTTTCCAAGTTTTCTTTGAAGAGGCAGCACTGTGGTGGGAAAAAGGAGTTGTTATAGAATGCCCATTAGCATGTCGTACAACATGTGTTTTGCTAGGCTTACTTGTAATGAAGTTCGCTACTTTTATAGACTCAAATATTAGTTTTATTTCCCTGCTAAACATTAACACATTTGTTAAGTGGTTGGTGTCCATGTGTTTTCCTTCCATAATTCACTCATATCCAGTAGAAGTCTATCCTGCTTTAACCTTGTGTAACTTAAAGATTTGATTACTGAAAACCATCAAGATTTTCCCACTTGGAGAACAGCAAGAGCGACAGAGAATACGTTCTCATTGTCTGGATCATGTTAATTCACCGTCACCCTGAGAGCAGAAAATATCCAGAGATGTCAGTTAATTTCCAGCACCAGTTCCCCATGCTACCAGAATTTACCCAGTTATACCAAGATTTAACAGCTTTCCTCCAATTATAAGAACTTTTTATATTTACAGTGGCATAGTCCTGATGTTAGTATTTCCAGATGTTAATTTTTCCCTCCTGGCCTTTTTATTTGCAGTATTTGTGTCTTGTTTCAAGCAGGAGAACTGAATATTTTTGCAAGTGCAAAAAGCAAAAGAGAAAGGTGGTGTTGGTGAGACAGGGACATAGAATCCCTGATGTAAGGACACCAAGTAGCATTACTACAATTTCTTTGAGAAGAACAGAATGCATCTTACTGAAGGTCTTCAAGAATATATTACACAGACATTTCATCAGGAATGATGTAGGTATATTTGATATTTCCTTGAGGCAGCCAAATTGGATAAGTTATTTAATCAGGTCACTTTCAGCCCCGGGATTAGACCCAACATGCTCCAAAGAGACACAAAAAGCGTAGTCTGTAATTATGGAAACTTGTGGAATGTACTTGAAACTTGAAGAATGCAGTTTTGTAATGTTTTGTAAAAAGCCCTCTGTTGCCCAAAAATTCTTTTCATTAAAATATATTTTCAAGGAAAAAACAGCTGAACTTTTAAAAATTATGGAGTAATCACATGGGAGCCTATTAATACCTATTGAATCTGTCCATATTAAAGGTAGTGGTTTGATTTCCAAGGATCTTGTCAATGAGAACAGACAACCATTTTGTTAGCATTTTTTGTATGTTTCAGTATATGAAGCGAATATTTCACACGTGTCTTGTGTGGCTGAGTATAGTCTGTGTACGACCCGAACACGCTAATCCTGCCTAATTACTAATTCACCTGGAGTGAGTTGCCTTCCTAAGGACTGCTGATGTTTGGTTTATATGTACTGTTCCTCAAACAACACTGAAAAGAGAAACATAGAACTGGCATACAACGGTGCAAGTTAATGGAAATTACAGAATAAAATCATGCAGAGCTCACTTTTAAAAAAGAGTAAAGTTTACCTCAAAATTCAAATCGATGTTTGATTTTTTTAGCATGGAAATTTGGCTTCCTTTTATTCAGATTGCTACAATAATATTATGTAGTCAATGCTCGAATTTTTCTTCTGAATATGGCACTTCAGGGTTGTGTCTAGGGGATTTTTTCGCCTTTAATCAATCTGTGACCCTGAGAAGAAAAAAAAGTAATAAAACTTCATGCATGTGCTAGTGCATTTTCTGCTTTTTCCACACAATGCAGAAACATAGGAAAAAGCAGGACTGCTGCTGGCAGAGCCCAGGCCAGGGCCCCCACCTGTAGTTTTTTCAACTTTTTCTTTCTTTTTCTTTTAATGACATTATTGTCTCAGACAGCAGAGGCGGTCATATGTATACATCAATAGTCTAGGCCAAAATTGCTGAAAGAATTACCACTGTTTAAAAAAAAAAAGGAATTGTTCTCTAAAATGAAGTGTATTCATGCAACATATACAGCAAGTTCTCCCATTTGTTTGGTTTTTCATACTTGATGAATCAGCCTGATATTATAGAATATTATTTTTTAAGCAATATTTATCTTCCCAAGTATTTTCCATAAACCCCAACAAAAACACTTTGGCCAAAAAAAGTGCTTTAAAAATCACTTCATCATATTCTTTCATAAGGCTTCAAGAAGATTTAGCACAGCTTTTAAGCTTTTTGAAGCTGTAAATGGCTAAGCATTTAACCTGAAAAATCTAATACAGTTTTCAACAGGAAACCAAGAATACAATTTTAGCTTGACAAAGCAAGAATCTACGGACATATATATATGTCACAAGCACTTTAAAATTACAGTAACTGCTTAGAAAGTGAGCTGTGCAGGAAAAAAATTCAGTTCTTATGCTGTGTTATTCACATACATGTAAAAACAACACCTTTAATACTATGCTTTAAGAAGGAAAAAAATACAAATATTTTAGGAACTCGGGTTTTGTAAAGAACTGAAAACACATCCTGAAAAAGGAAGAAAAATTATGTTATTTATTGTAGCAAGCATGCAAAACCCAAAGGGGAACAGGAAAGGCAAATTCTGCAATTTTATTCACCAGTATCACGTATGACATATACTTTTGTAGGGTGTTTTATTGCATAGGATTATATAATTTTGGTTAATTGTCAAAATAGAGGACCTGCACCCTATTTGTCAAGAAGCTGTGGCAATACAGTTCAGTCTCTAAGCACTCCCCAAGAAAAACTGATTTACTGAAATGCCCAGTGGTCATTTTAAAGCAAAGGTGAATTACTGGAGGTGCACAAACACAACACGCCCCACCATAAAAAGGCTGTTTATCTTAATATGAACCTGGGAAATTAAGTTTCTCCAGACAGAAGTAAAAACAAGCTTCTTGCCTCACTTAAACAATGAGACATAATTCAGTAGTGGGGGAGTAGAGCCTGGAGGAGGAGGGTGCCAGGCAGTTCTGCTTACAGCAGTACCTCACATGCCTCATGACAGCCAAGTGGAATGTCCTCCTGAATCATCTCCAGAGGAAAGTAGTGGTACACAGATCGCAGTATGAAAAAATTAAAATAAAATCTGATCTGCAAAACTTTCACTGGGAAGAATCCCCTGCAAGGACTCCCACTGACTGTCCCAGCTCAGTCTTGAGTTTACAGTAACAAGAAGCACAAACAATACTTCTAGTCCCACTGGTGCATTTTTTTACCTCATCAAAGAGTTCTTTCATTACAAAGAATGTTCATTAATATTATGTAGCAAGCAAAACCCTTGAAGTTTTGCAACACATTAAGTGCCATAAGCTAAAAATACTTTATTATGCAGTTCACTGCCTTAATTTTTAAAATAATGCATGCTTCCAAGTATTCAGACTTTCTAAGTTCAGGAACACTGAGATTTGGCACATCCCAAAGCTCTTATATTTAGAGTAGTGCATTTATGAGAAATTTAATTAACACAGTTACACCATTTTATTCATCTATGGGTTTCCAGATATAAAATGAATGACTTTGAAACTGAAGGGTTTTTTGGCCCAGATACAAAAAACAAACACATTCTGCCAATAAATTATTACACCTTGGTCCTTTAACCATTAAGCACTAGATAAACCAGGAAATTATTATTGGAAATAATAGATTTAAATGCACTTTGTCTACGTTAGCTATAAAAACTGACTTCTTTAAAGAACACTTGAAAAAAATTGGATTCAGTCTTTGGTTTTTTTTGACAGGACTAGTCATGGAAGAAGGGTAAAAGACATCCAAAATAGCATTCCTTTGTTCTTAAAACAATTTTCTGCCTTTAGTTTCCTCTCTTCACCATTTTCTCCTCATCAGTCTAGATCAGGACTCTGTCCACGTTTGGGTTTTGGCAGGGGGCGGTTTCTGGGGGGTGTGGAGTGCAGACAGGAGAAGAAAGCAAGAAGGAAGACATTGTTATTAATGCAAAAATTTAATCTCTTTATCCAAAATTGTTTCTAAGAAAAGTATACATAGAAATGTTCCAAAGTGAAAGTATTTTGCCAAAAAATTAAGTGTATTTTTTCTGTGGGTCTCAATGCACATTCATTTACACACAAGCTTTATATAGTAGGTAGTAAGCACTAAGATTGACAGGGAACACACAAAAATTGAGATGTAGGAGTATTTTGGCAGAGAACTAGAGAGAAAGTTTTACAGTGATTAGGTAACAATTTTACTCAAGGGTACAGCAAGGGCAAGAGGATTTCCATTGGCTGGGTGCTGCTTTTATGAAATTTCTGACTTCTGAGCCACTTTTTAAACCATTCGGCATTGCCTGCCCACACAGCAATTCCAGCTTGGCGTCATTTACACAGCAGAAATCCTTGCTAAGGGCAGTTCAGCTATGTACAGAGGAAAATGTAGTCTGTTATTTCTCAGTGTTTTAGACAGTAAAGAGGAAAGTATGAAATATAGATCTGGTGAGTTCAGTTATTAATTTAATGCATAGAGCAACTGGGAGAAAATAAAGCCCAGAGTCATAAAGTAATTGCCTGGTTTTTAACTAGTGTGCTTCCTATGTGTTCCCCCCATTAGCCCAGAGTTAGAATGACATCTTACATTCTCAAAAGGCGAAGTAAGAAGAAATGCCAGGAAATAATTCCAGGGAGCTTCCAAAGAAGTATTGTCTTACAGTAGAAACAACTGATTTCCTAACTTCTACTGAGTTAAACAAAAGCACCTTTATAAATTTTTTAGAAACAAGTATATTTAGTTATTTCCACCATGTACTTTCATAACCCATTTAGAAATACCAGGTTCAATTTTCTCCGGTTTTGGCTCCTGCATTAATCAAACCTAATTCCTACCAAAAAAAAATGCTTTCAGACAAAGTATTAAATTCAAAGCAAGTAAACAAACAAAACAAGAATCAGAGAATTTTAATCCTGCAGCATTGAATCACTATGAAACCACAAAATAAGCCTGGGCTCATAGGCCTGTGCTAAGAAAGGGAGACAGTCTGCAGTACACTTAAGAATAGGTCCAGAATCTCAAATGGACCCAACCACTTTTCTCTCTGAATATGATTTAAATAGTTCTCATTTCTTTTCACTGGCCTGAAGAAGATTTTCCACATGATCATTTTCAATAAAGTTCAATCTAATTAAATTGAAAATAAAGTCAGGGAGACACCATGCCCCAAAATAGCAGAATTTATTTTGTCTGAGCTGGTAAACCTTCTATTTTCTTTCACATATCAAAATCTGGGCAAGCCTTAAAGTCAGTTTCCCTTCACCTCTGCACATTACTCCTATTTAATGATTTGTCTTTGTATACCAGAACCAGTGAAAGAACTGGAGTGTGGAACTCTTTTGCTTTGCGGTTCATTAGAACTATCAACGTTTCAGCCACATTTTTTCCAATGAAAATTGCAGAGAAAATTTGTCATTGGGGATGAGTTCCTTCCATTGTTTTGGTTTATAAGTAAAAAAGTGAGGGTTTCTAGCTTTGCGTCTTTAAAGAAAATGGTGTAAGCATGGAATTGAAAAGAACAAATGTATATATGGAATAAACGAGAAGTTAGCTAGTCGTTTCATACAAGCTGCTTTCATCCAAGGGTATAACAAGATTTTTGAGATCTTCTAACTAATTTTAGCCTATAAGTTTCTCCCTAAGCACTAAGCATTAATACCCACATTGATTTCTACCATTGTTTGGCTGCTTCTCAGGGTAAGGTATAAAGTGGAATATCTTCAGAAAAAAATGTTCCATTTCTGGATCATGGGGCAGAGGGTACCCTCAGCATTCCTCCCAACCACTGTGAGGAGTGGCTGACCCTCTGGAGGGTTTTGCCACCATCCAGAGGGATCTGAACAGTCTGGAGAAATGTACTGACAGGAACCTCATGAAGTTCAACACACGGAAGTGCAAAGTCCCACACCAGAAGGAACAATCCTAGGCACCAATATATGCTGGGGGATACCAACCTGGAAAGATGTTTTGAAGAAAACTACCTAGCGATCCTCCTGGACACCAAGTTGAACATGATCCAGCAATGTGCCCTGGCCACAAAGAAGGTTAGTGGTATCATGGGCTGCATTAGGCATATATCCTGTAGATCCAGGAAAGTGGTCCTTCCCATCTGCTCAGCACTGCAAAGCCACACCTGGAGTGCTGTGTCCTCAATTGTGAATTTCCCACAACAAAAGAGACATGGACTTACAGGAGAGAGTCCAGATAAGGTCTGCAAAGGAGATGAAGCGATTGGAGTGTTGTACATGTGAGGAAAAGCTGAGTGACACAGGGCTGTAAAGCCCAGAGTAAAGAAGGCTCAGGGGAATCTCCTCGATGTGTGTAAATACCTGGAGAGGAAGGGGAACAGAGGAGGGAGCCAGGCTCTGCTCAGTGGTGCCCAAAGACAGGACTGGAGACAGTGGGCATGAACTGAAATACAGCAGGTTTCCTCTGAACATCAGGAAGCAATTTTTTACTCTGAGGCGGACTGAGCACATGTAGGTGCTAAAAAGCTAGAATCAGAGAAATTCTTCAGCCTTTTCTCAATATTCTGTGAGAAGACTGTCTTTCCTATGTAAACTATTTTAAACAAGGTCACGGTTTCATAAACTTCTTGCACTTGCAAGCTGTTTTGCAAGATTGTTATGGCTTCGACTTTGAAAATATTATGGAATAGGTCTCTTAGGACTTGGCCAATCCTCTCAAGGAGTGGATGGCCGAGGAACCAATTACCTATTGCCACTCAACACACTTTTTGCGATCTGTCCTATAAAGTAGTCAGAAAATTATTAAAGAAAAGCTTCGGCTTCCACTGTTCATGAGCCTGGACTCTGTGTCGTTTTCTTTATACGCTTCAGACATAACAGCGACAGAGCACAGTCATGATTTTCTCAGGAAAGTTCTGGAATCTCCCTTCATGGAAATATTCAAAAGCTGGCTGGAAACTGTCCTGAGCAAGGTCTAGGTGGCCCTGCTAGAACATGGTGGTTAGACTAGATGCCCTCCAGAAGTCCCTTGCAACCTCACCCTTTCTGTGATTGTGACCTACTGCAGGTGCATTTAAAGGATATTTTATTTCATTCTGTTCATCTTGATTTATAGTTACTTGATTCACAACTCATTATCAAAGCAAAGAATAATGCCCACATAGGAGAGTTCAGCTATAGGTCAGCTATTCAAGGACCTAATTCCATATCTCCTGCATATTATTTGGTCAGAGATGGTAAAATACTACCTAACTGAAATCCTGGCATTTCAAACCACTGAAACCAGCTCCCCTATACACCAATTACATATAAGCAAGATACTAAGACTTACACCGTTGGCATTCTCAGCATCAGCTTCCCAGGAACATAGTCAAAACTGTTCTTGCATCAGCAGACTTTGGATACCTGACTAAGGCTCAGCTATTCCTACCATGTAAAGAGAAAGGAGGGAGTAAAATTAACCGAGCTGTTTCTAGGGAATGGTATTGGAGGGTGGAAGTAGAAATTGCTAGCTACTGGGCCATCGTCATTAGCACCATTTTTGCATATGTCAGACAAACGAAGAAGACAAATTTGATCGGTACGAACAAACTACTGCATTTTTGCTGAAATAGAGCACGTCATGCAGATACTGTGTTGATTTAGGAAGGAGAGTCAATACTGCATCCAGGATAAATTCACTGACATAAACAGTTATTACCTCAGTCACTCAAGTTGCCACTGCAAATTTTAACCAGCAAGATGAATTTATACATACTAGAGTGGTGATTTGTTGTGTGGCTTTAGCATTTTAGTTGCAGGCGCTGCCATAAGCAACTGCTGACTTAGCCTACAGATAGAGCTCAAATTAAACATGACTTTTAGAGGCAGTTTGCAAGACCATGTTCTTGCTCACACTTCTCTGGGTACTGTCACAACAAGAGCAAAGCCAAGCACATTGCAAGCCTTTGTCCCATCTTCCCTTGCCCTCTTCTGAATTTTAAAACTGAAGTACTGAAATCCAATTTCAAACACTGAAATAATGTAAACAGTGCTTGTTCTAGCCTGCTAATTCTGACATCCGCATATAACATGGAAGCCACAAACCATACAGATGTAATTCCTTTTCAGCTTTGCCCCTGAAGGCCTCAAAATGTTTATCCTAAGGTTTATACTGCACGTTTCTCACAAAGATGTAAACAGGTATATGCATGCCAAACATTTAAGATGATTACTTTTGATTTTCTTTTCCTAAAGTCTCAAATCATGAGATGTAGTGTCGTTCATAGTAAGAGACTCCATTTATAGTTACCGGTCTGTTATAAAGAGTTGGAAAGAAATGTTGTATCTTCTAGGTTAGTCTGATCCAGACTGGTTTTTGTCAGAAATAGCAGTAGACTTACAGACAGCTCTTTTTGTCTTTATGCCAGTCTTTTTGTCCCTCACAAGTTCTTTCCTATAAAGTTTGTTAGTCTACTTGCCACATGAAATATTCATTACAGTTTTAGTCTCAAACACTGACTTTCTCTTCCTTTACAATCCAAGAACAGGCACACATGCTCAGTGTGCTCCTTTTGATATGGAGTATACACAGCCTGTCTGCTTTCAAAAAGTTTGTCACCCAGGGTATGTTAAACATCTGACTGTGTTTAAGTAGGTGGTGGCAAAACTCTGCATCTTTTTACAGTTCCTTGTTCTTAAAACCTTAGGATTTTCACAAACAATATCAGTTCTTAACTGGAGAGTCAGAACCTCTATCTAGGACCCAAACAATAATCTCTAATTCAGATTTTTATCAAACTTGACAAGGCACTGGCCTTCTCTTGAAAGAAGAATACATCCAAAGAGCCTAGTGAATTTTCTCCCTCCTCCTAGGAATTTTGCTCAACATTATACATTAAATTCCCTCTTCATGCAAGAATATTTTTTAAGTTTTCAGGAGACAATAGCAATAGAAACTTGGAAAATATGGAAACTTGGAAAAGAAGACATGTTGAGATTTAGCTTCCTCTTGTCAGCTGTTTTAGGCAATCAGGCAAGTAAATTATTGAACTGAAGAAAAGTATCTGTGACTTGAGCCAGGTATCTGAATGATGGAAGTCTGCCTTTTGATGAGTACTAGTCAAAGAGAAATTAGGACTTTCTTTTTATGCAAAATGTTTCTTATTTTTAGTGGTTGTGGCATTAGAATAGAATCATAAAATCATAGAATGATTTAGATTGGAAAAAACTTTTGAGATCATCAAGTCTAACCATTGACCTAACACTACCAAGTCCCCCACTAACCCATGTCCCTAAGTGCCACATCTTTTTAATACCTCCAGGAATGGTGACTCTACCACCACCATGGGCAGCCTATTCCAATGTTGGGCAACTCTTTTGGTGAAGAATTTTTTCCTGATATCCAATCTAAACCTTCCCTGGCACAACTTGAGGTCATTTTCCCTTGTCCTGTCACTTATTATATGAGGGAAGAAACCGACTCCCATGCTCACTGCAGCTTTGTCTGTTTCGCTGGCTTGCAGGGCTGGCCAGCTCGGGAATGAGATCCCGAGCAGCTCAGCAACGCGCCTGCGATCACGACTTGAGCCGGTCCGTGCTTGCCGCGATTTGCGCTCACTGGCAGCGTGCTCTGTAAGCGATGCAGCTGCCTCCACAGGAGCTCCGGCTTGGACCCCCCTGGACCCCGAGAACAAAGGAAGGCGAGAGCGGAGACGCTGCGAGCAGCACAGGGGTTTATTCTCTGGTCCCAGCAGCCATCTCCCCCTGGGCAGCCGTGCTGGCTTGTTTTAGGGAGCCGGGGAACGGGGCAGGAGCCTACAGCGACAGTCAATGGGAAGGGAAGGAACCCGGGGCCAGCACATAAACCTTGGCACCGTGGGGGGGGAAGAGAAACCAGGGTAAACCAATACCCATTTGTATAGGGGGAACATGAACCGAGGGGTTTTCCGGAGCAGGGTTCTGTGCAGCTCCGAGCCCTAGGTTGTCCTGACATGCCAGGACAACCCAACACAGCTTCCTTTCAGGCAGTTGTAGAGAGCAAGAAGGACCCCTCTGAGCCTCCTTTACTCCAGGCTAAACAACCCCAGCTCCCTCAGCCACTCCTCATAAAACTTGTGCTCCAAACCCTTCACCAGCTTCACTGTCCTTCTCTGACCACACTCCAGCACCTCAATGTCATTCTTGCAGTGAGGGACACAGAAGAGGACTCAGGATTTGAGGTGTGGCCCCACCCCTGCTGAGTACAGGGGGACAATCACTGCCCTGGTCCTGCTGGCCACACTATTGCTGGTACAGGCCAGGATGCCCTTGGCCTTCTTGGCCACCTGGGCACAGGCTGGCTCATGTTCAGCTGTTATTGACCAACACCCCCTGGTCCCTTTCCACTGGGCAGCTTTCCAGCCACTCTTCTCCAAACCTGTAGCGTTTCATGGGGTTGTTGTGACAGGACCCTGCACTTGGCCTTATTGAACATCATACAGTTGTTCTTGGCCCATTGATCCAGCCTGTCCAGATCTAGATCCCTTCCCACCCTCCAGCAGATCTCACTCAGCTTGCAGTTGTCTGCAAAATGACTGACAGTGCTCTTGATCCCCTCATCCAGATCATCGGTAAAGATATTAAAAAGGACTGGTTAGGAGCTGCTATTAATTTTATATCATTATTCTTTTAGGTACTTCAATGTAACTTTTTCCCTAGACAAAATTTAACAAACAGCACTTTTGATTAAAAAGTATTGTTTGCTATTTTTAATGTTTCAAATGTCATGGCAATTTTTACCATGGGAATTTTTTTATTAAGATTTGTTTGTAAAAAGGCATCTGTTTTAAAAGGCTGTGGAAATGGGGTTTTTGTTGGAGAATGTTAGAAGAGAACATTTTTAACTGCTTTGAGATTAGATATCTGTCTAGCCTTGGGCCATCTTTGTGTAATAACCACTTCATGGCTATACAAAATGAGAAGAGAACACAGGGAAGTCATGTTCCTAAGCACAAGGAATACAAAGCCCCCCAAAAGCGGTCTGACCCCTCCTGGTCCACCAGGCACACATAGTAGGAGAGAAGAGACTGCACACATTCCCCTCATGTCTCTCCACATCGAAGGCTGAATTATGCAATCAGATAGGAGACAGTGCAGTACCCCACTAACAATAAATCAAAAGCCCTTTATGGGGATGGGAGGGAAATTGGTGGAGAAGGAAATCACCAAAACCAAATGGAAAGAGACAGTGATTTAGGAAGGAAACTTCTGAGTGCTCCAGAACTGTTTCACACAATGTAAGTTTGCCATTTGACAAGCTCAGTGCCTTGGCATGTAAAATCAACAAGAAAAAATGAGAAGGAATTTCTATTATTAGTGCTTAATCTACTCCTCAAGAGTGCATCAAAGAGAGTATTTCATAGCCATAACAAGATCAAAGCACGTCTCTTGGACTTCTGATTATGACCAGTAGCTGGAACAGTATGTTGCTGTTCAGATAAGTTGCGATGAAACCAGTCACTCTTAATATTTGAATCCTCACCTGAATGTTCCAGAAGCCGGAGACAACTCAGGTTTAGAGTAGCTGTAAGCATTGTCACAAACCATAAGTTAATCTTAGGAAGATAACAGAAAATCTGTGGACATTTTACTGTTGTTTCTATGGACAGTAATAGGAGTCTTATGGCAACTGGGTAATACTTCCTGCATGTGTCACAATGCTGTCAAGTTTAAAGTTTTAATTAACTTCTTATTAAAGTTTATTCTTGAGCAATATCAATTTTTTGTGGACCTTTTGTAGGGCATCTATTATAAAGAGCACTTACAATATTTAAAACACCTTCTGGCTAAAAACCGAGATAAAATTCTAGTAAGTGACAGGTTCTGCAGCCAAAACTGATCATCTAACCAGCCTAGGTATACAAAACTTTGATCTTTCAACTCTTCCATTAGAAAAAAACCCTCCTTTTAGAGTAACACAGGACTACTCACTGTAGGTCAGATACTGTTTGTGGAAGACAAGTTGCACAGAAGCCAACAAGACAGCTCAGACCACCTGATCCTCCTTCAAGTAAACATAAAAACGGACCAACAAATCTAGTGCCCTCCCCAAATCTTGCTACCACTGCACAGCCCTGCTCTATGCCTCTAGGCCAGAGGAAGAGGGAGAAACTACCTCTGTGACTCCATATTTAGGGGCAGAAGCACTTCTAAGAAGCAAACAGGAAAGCAGACAGTTTAACTGACATCCCTGAGCAGACAAAGATTAGTTAATCAAAGCACCAGCAGTAGAAAAGTGCTAAAACAACACCCAGTACAGCAGCAGGCTGAGGTTTAGGCACAGGTGTCTAGTCTTCAACTTTGTAAACCTTCCTCACTTGTTCTTATAGAAAGATATTTTGGGCCTCTTCTCTAGTTCATTTTTTTAAGGTTATAGTCAACAGCAGCCAGGTCAGATAACTACTAATTACAAAGTGCAAAACAAAACACCTTCCCCAGAATTTTAAACAAGAGTAACCAAGGGTTGGGAGTGAACAATGAGAGAAAAACAGGGAACACATTAATACAATTGATCAGTAAACACATTAAATTAGTAAAAATTGCACTGAACATTTGCAAATTTTAGTACATGTATCCCAAGAGAAACAAATGGAGCAGCTGTTTAATTGAAAATAAAATTAATGAGAAATAATTCCCTTATCCTCAAAAGCACAAGACCCTATCGTCAGTTTTGTTAGCATGTTATTATGAGTCATTATTTTGAGAAAAAGCAGAGATGAAGAGATGAAAGGGATTTTTTTCTTTATTATAAACCACTTGTACTTTATCACATCAGTGTAACACATTAGGTGTGTCACTATTTATCTTGTTCTACAATAAGCAAGCTCCATATATTTTCAGGCTTCAGTGAATTTTGCTGGCATGCTGTATCAAGAAGATATTTCATAAAAATCATTCTGGCTTTCCTCCATTCCTAAAATGTTCCTCATAACTCATTTTTTACGCTCACAGTTAAGTTGGGTTTCATGGGTGCTTGGAATATTTTGAGGGCAGATCCTGCTAAGGGCAGACTAAGCACACAGTAAGGATAGAGAAACACAAATCATATGAAATCAAATACAGCTGGCTAAAAAATTACTGCCTGTCAGGTAGCCACAGTAGAAGTCAGCTTTTACTGCTTTTTGCCATCCTTTTGCAAATTAAGACATGTTAATGCAAACTCTCACTGAAGTATTCTCCCTCTTAGCTGCAGAAGGCTAAATTCCCACGTGCGAACAGGCAGTGTTAGTTTGATCCTAAGGAGGAAAAATCTCAAATCTTTTCTCACTCCATTATGGTCAGTTTTATGCTGATATCCCCAGGCAACGTTTTCCAAACTGTTTCCAGCTCCTTTCCAAACCACATCCTGCCATGTAGCTCTCAGGTGTCCCCTCCCCCCAGCCACTCATAGGACTGTGTTCCAACTCTCCCCGCAGAAGTAATAACAAGTATTTTTGCACTCCTTTTTCATTGCTTTCCTTTCTTAGCAGATAGAGGCTTGCTACCATTTTGGGGGATACTTCGGGATTTTCTACGTCATGCAGCAAGCCCTACTGCAGGAACCTTGTGCTCATACCCAGTTGTCTTGGGGTGACTTTATGATGCTGTATCCCCTATCACCTGCTCTATGCCCAGACATGAATCCTGTGCCTGTCTGTGCCTTTAAGCTGGGTCTGAGACAAAGGCAGAAAAAAAAGCTGAGCGGTTTTGTGTTCAAGAACACACACAATCCCCTGCGTTCCTGCTGCGACAGAGCCGAGGAAAACACCTTCCTGCTTTTTCCCAGTTTTTGTCTCTGTTTCTCAGGAGAGGGACGGAGAGTTAAACTTCTTTGCTTTTTAGCTAGCCTGCTAGCTGAGGCAAGAAAGTTGGTGGGGTTTTTTTTTCCCTGGGACTTTGGCTTCTTCTTCTCTTCTGGACTGTTCAGCCACACCAGGATATCACCGGGAGGTCCTACACCGTGGCCCAGAGGGGCCCACGCCAAACCCCAGCTCTGGAGAGAGCCACACCCACAGAAAGGACTGAAATCTTCCCAGGTCTTCTCTGCAGCGAGAGGTTTTATTATTTAATATTATTCATTCTCTTTTTTTTGGTGCCTGCAAGCACCCTGCTTGTAAAATAAATAATTTTTTTCACTTTCCTCTGAGGAATTTCTTTCCCAACCTGGTGGGGGAGGGGCTGCTGAAATCTGCCTTCTGTCAGAGGGATGTTCATTTCAGACATTTTCCTCCAAATTTGTCTCAAACTAAGACACAAGTGAAGTAACACTGAGACTAGGTGCAGTATTTCAACACTGCTGGCATAGTGATGCCACAAGGCACTTCACCTTGCTGAAAAGACAGGGTTTGTGTCAACCTATCTGTTTGCAAATAAGCTGTCTGCATGTTATGTTGCTTTGGCAACACAATAATTAACCAAAACATATAGATGTTCTAGCTTTCTATAACCTACTACAGCTATGGATAGGGCTGAGGAGATTTGTCCTGTATGTTGATGGTCTAAGGAAAATGTCATGACATCTAAATGCATAGCTTCTGAAGAAATTCATTCTGTATTTTCAAAAATGAATAGAGATGCAACCAGTTCATGAAGTGGAGAAACTTAGCTGGAAAGTCAGAGCAAAGAATGTTACCCTTAGAGTCTTTCATGAGACTTCATGAGGAGTGCAACATATTTTGTCTCTGAAGAAAGAGGCTAAACATGCGATTCTTCCCTTTACAGTGGTCAGTTCCTATGAATGAGCTGTTAGACTGTCTGTAGGATTACTTTGTAGCACTCAAGCTGGAGGAACAAGACTAACAGTCTCAAAAGTATTAAAGGAATGCAAACACTTCCTGTGCGCATCATAATGATGTGCAGCTTACACAATTGTAACTTGTAGCACTGATGAAATTTCAGATATAACCACAGGTGTAATCTGGGTGGGTCTGAGCCCTCCAAGGGAGGACAGCAGTATTATGGGAGCTGACTTTGCATCTTTGACCCTCTGTTTACTGCCATAATCACCATCTGCTATAGTACATACCAAAAGAAAAACCAGGGTTTTGTCCAAGGTATTGTCTCACAATCCATTCTGGTTTTAGTTTTTTAGGGCTAGTTTCCAGGTGCCCTTACTCTACTGGAGGCAGTGCCAAATGAGCCTTTTCTCTTACTGTGACATCTGTTTGTCAGGCAGCCAGTATCTGAATTCAGTATTTTCTGAGGAACTACGCTTTGGGGCTTATCAACAAGCCCGCAGGTGTTGCTTTTGATCAAGAAATGGGTTTGGACAGATGAGGCTCGCAGCCAGTTGTCCTCTCTTCCCATTGTTTATCAACCAAATTTAAGCATCAGTCTCTGCCATCAATACAAATGTTTCCCTGTTAAATGAAACAGGAGGGCAGAGGGAACTGTGCCTCTTATCCATTCGGCAAATCTTCAGGTACCAGCCCGCAGCTCCGTGACCCTGGGCTATCTGGCTTCTAAACGCAAGGCCTGGGATGCAAGCCCAAATTCGCACAGCCCAAGCTTCATGTCACCTTCAATACCGTGTTCCTTCCTTAGCCAGATGCTTCTGAAGATCCAGAGCCAGACCATGGGGAACATGAGCCGGGGAACACAGAGGGGGAATATCAGCAGTATTTCCAGCCTCTGACACTACTGTAACCACGTTTTTCTCAAAGCATTTTAGACTGTTGATCCATCTTACCAGCTGTTTCTTTACTACTTGCACATAAAATAATCTTTTTTCTGTCACTACCAACTGAGATGTGCACAAGTTCAGTAATTTGGGCCTGTCTTTTGCACATAGTGTCTCATATTAAATGATCTGAGAGGCACCTTTAATCTCTGAGCCCAAAAGAAAAAAAAAAAAAGTGGAAAATGGACTCTTAGATCTCATGTTTGTGTAATTCACATGATGATTTTGTGTAAATCGCATGTTGTATTGGAGTAATGTAAAATGAATAGCAATGTAAAAACCAAGTATCAATTCCTACAAACATCATTTTAATACTCGTTATTGTCATGCTGATTGCTGATTTCATCATCTCATTTTCCTGGGCTTCCAGCTGCATTGGATTCATTTGAATATCACCAAGAAGTAGTGCTCACAACACAGCAGGCCCTTTTGAACTGGACATGGATCAGCTGCATCACAAAGGTGGATGTGGCTGCTTTCATTAATCTTCTAACATGGCATGCAACTGCTTCTCCCAGAAAACAACTCTGAAAACTGCTGTGGTAAGCTCTGTATGGTCCAAAAATAACACTGAAACCCTGCAGATTAATTGTATGTTCAGGTTATGAGACTTTAACCTTTAGATACAGACATATCAAAATCCTAGAAAAAATTGCTCAATGGCATGAATGGTTACTGGTCCTGAGAAGGAACTGGAGAAAGGATTCAAAATGCTCAGGAATGCAGAGCTGAGAGTGGTTGAGGTCATGTTGTGATCATGGAATCCATAGAATATTGGTGAAATCACTTGAAAAAACGCCAAATTTCCACATTTAAGGCAGTTCTGACTCTATAGTTACAGGCATGAGATGTACCATCCTGTACATGCTGCTCCACATGATCACCACACCTGTTCTCTGAAAATCAGTTCCCTCCAGTGCTCCTGAAGTTTCATGTGGTTTTCTCAGTCCTTGTCTGGTGATTCTAAAGAAAATTTTGAAGAGTAGTATCATATTTCAGTTTCAAACATGTCCTATGGGTCCTTAAACTGTCTGAATAAACACAATAAAATTGGAAACATTTAAAATAAAAAAATTGGTGAAACCTCCAATCCATAAGTCACCTAACTGACCATTCCAGGAAATCCCACTTAGGGGATGTTTCTGAATGCTACTGAGTATTTGTTGCCAGACAGGTTCTTTCTTTCCAAGGCAAGACTGATTGATTTTTTATTTCAGTCTATTTCCTAGGCAAAAGCTGCACTTGAAATACTATGCTCATCATTGTGCCTTGGGCAGTAAGACATGCTAAACATTATCCAAGCAATAAGAAACAATCAAGAGTCAGAGACCTGATAAGAAAATAGCAGAAGGAGAAGGCCATTTTTACAGATCACACTATGCAACGTCGTGTTGGAATTCTGACAACCAGGACGTGTTCAAATAAAAACTACAGCTGCAAAATAAAACAGAATGGTCAGGGGAGGAGGGGAGATGAACACAGCTCCCATCAATGAGCAGAACCCATCCCACAGCAAAAGCCAAGCAACATTGCAGAACAAACCCCTGGTTAAGCTTAATAGTATGAGATTGTGGTTGCAATCAAATTTTAAAGTGAGCAGCTCAAGCTGTTGTGAGAGGGAGGGTAGAAGACATTTTAACAGTTTTTCCCAGTTCTTAAAATAGAGCAAAGAAGCACCATTGAAAGGACTTGATTAGGAGAATGAAATAATCTGCTATAACAGACAATGAAGGTATGGAAATTTAGACAATTAGGAGTCCCATCATCTGCCAGGAGGAGGTGCAGAGGCAGTGAGAGCACTGCTATGTCCACAACGCCTGCATCACCTTAGGAGTTTCTGAGGAATGTGAGATGTGATAGCGTATGCTGCTCCCAGCAGATTGTATATGGGGCAGAAAACTATCAAATGCCTATTTTCCTTACTGAGATGGTGCTGATCCCAGAGCTTTTGCCTAATTGATCTACCTTACAGCTAGGCAGGGTGTTGACTTTAGCCAGCACTCAGCTATGACTTTATCTATTACTAAAAAAACAACATATTGGTGGAATGAAAATTTGCATTTTTGGCTTGTGAAGGATGCATTTCAAAGTTTAAGCCAGATGAAAAAAATTAGTCAAAAACTGTACCAAGCAGTTAAACTCCCCTGAATTTAATTATAAAGACACTGATCTTTTTGATATGTAGAAGCTTTTAATTTGTCATCCTGATTTATAACAGGAAAGGAGATTAAAAAAAAATAAAATTTTAATGGAGGACAAGAACTAGTTTTTCTTGAGTGTTGCAGGAAAGACCCAGAGACTGAAATAATGTTGGAACTATAGTGCCAAAGAGGCTTTTGGACTGAGGCTTTTGACAACAGGGAGGTGTACTTCATGTAGGTCTCAACTTTATCTATTGAGATAGATAGATAGATAGATAGATAGATAGATAGATAGATAGATAGATAGATACATAGATACATAGATACATAGATATAGGTAGGTTGTATTTGCACAATACTTTAACTGTCATTTCTACTAAATCGGCATTAAGTCCAAGTAATTGTTGTGTATAAAGAAACACAGATACTTTAGGTACATCATTTTGTTTGTTGCTTCCACCATTGTTGGTGGAATCCTGCCAAGCCACCAACCCTTCACCATGCCTGCAGCAGACAATCAGGCAGGATCAAGGAGAGAGCTGATGGGCTGACTCTTGGGCTGCTGTTTGACAATATTTGTAGCTGGATTGGTGACAAATCTTCGATTAGTAGAAGTTATTGACAGGCTGATGTTCTGCCAGTGGTGACAAGAGGCCCTTTGTCAAATGCACTGCGCGTGTTGCATATTTTTAGTTGTCATAACCTCCCAGAGCTTGAAATCTCTCCTCTATTCCAATTCTCAGCCATAGAAAGGGGAACCTGCAGGGGCCATGGTGCCTAGGAAGACAAGCACATAAGTGATCAGGATTTGACTAAATGGGATTGGTTGCTCCAGGCGTACAAAATCAAAACACCATTTTGTATGGAGCATGATGGAGCACCACGCAGGGCACAGCCTGTATGGGCTGCTCTTGCAGAACTGTTACAGGTGTGTCACTGGGTGCTGCAACATCGCTGAGAGGATGTCAGAGACTGTGCATTGTGCCCAGACAAGGGTTTTGGCCATTCTGGGTTGTTTAAGCACAAAAGAGGTTTTAAAAAAAAAACAAACAAAAAAAACCAAAAAAACCCAGGATGGGTTCTGCTCATTGATGGTCCCTTGTGGTATATTTCCTCTTTTAATGAAGTAAAGAGACCTCCTCTTCTGTTATTTCCCACTCTTTCTCTGTTGCTGTCTCTCTAAGTCGGTAATTTCAGACGGCACAGCTGTTCTCCATATCCACAGCACAATGCCATCTACAGGTCACTGCTGATGCCGGAGGATTCTGCACATCTCTGAGGGTTCCATGTGTGTGACCTAGAAATTCATTTATTACTACACCGGCATAAATAGCATGCATTTGTGTACTGACTATTACATACAAATAAATAAAAAATATTTAAAAATGGCCCATTGTGATTAAAAATTATATAGGGAAAGAGTGGAGAAAAATGCGTTATTTCACTTATGTCACAGTCAGCCTAGGCAAGTCTCCTCCTATTTGTGTGATAAATATTTTCCATTGTAGAAATACAATCAAAAACAGAAAATCATAATTAATTCCGAATGCACATCTGGATCCACTTGGAAAAAAAGAATACTACTATGGTGCCAAGCAACACAGACAGGCTTCTTAAAGGAGACGTCCATTTGTTTTCGTTGTCACTGTGGTGGCACCATATTCCGACGTGAAGGCCAGAAAAAAACAGCTCCCTCTGGGGTGCAGAAGGGGCAGTGAGCACACAGTGTGTGCTGACATGGATGCAGAGCTCGGGTATTCAACCCTAGCCCTTTCCAGTGGCCCTGCACTGTTGCAGTGGAGTCACACGCAGAAGTGCCACCCGCCTTTCCTTCCTAGAGTGAAGGGCTCCAGGATGGTTCTGCAATGTTAGAGACAATATTTCTGACAAGATATTTCTAGCTCCAACATTCAAGCTGTCAAGGCTGTTGTCAGTTCAAAACAGGCTCTCTTTCCTCTGAAGTCATTACATAACCACCAGTTTTGTTTTCCACATTTGCCAGAAGCTGCCCACATGAAAACAATTCACTGGAGGATAGAGCAGGTAAAATACCAAGGTCTGGCTTTTATTTTTCATTTTTACCTCTTCTCTTTCTTTCCTTCCCCCTATGCAGGTGACAAAGAAAGGACAGTTATCAACAGATTTATGATTATATATCTCACATTTAACTTCAAGTACAGTAATGTAATAAAATTGTGATTCATAACAAAGTAGAAAGAAGAGAACCATAATTCAGAAGCAGAGTGAAACTTGATTAAAACATGCAAAAGCACTTAATCATACACCAGCATCACAAGAAATACAATGATGTTTATTTAAAATTTTCACTTAATCTGTGATCATTTGGAAATATATTTGGCACTTCAAAAAACACATTGCAAAGTAAATCCCTGCTCAAACTTAAACAAATCTAAGGCCCTTTAATTATGCAGTTGAAATGGTGGTGTGGATATCCCGCCTATGCAGAGCTCTACTGATCTTCATTTTGAAAAGTGAGACTTTGTAGTGAGGAAAAGGGTAAAACCACAGCTTTGCATTAAATAACTGATATCTGCCTTAGCCCTTCAGGATCTCTATCTATCAGAATTCACACAAGCCAATACTAAATCTTTGCAAGTTGAAGGGTTCAAAATTGTTGCAATCAGTACAAGTAAGAAAAAACCTGTATGAGAAGTGCTTTCAATTCAGCATTTGTATTACTGCCAAAAAAAAAAAAAA
>VZTI01004412.1:171244-262615 GCA_013397865.1 Struthidea cinerea
AAAATTTGTAAAACAACAACCCCAAAAAAAAAAAAAAAAAAAAAAAAAACCTTAAAGCTCATCTCTGTTTTTTCAGTTGACTGACCTGTGAAAGAAGGATGGGGGATGTGGAGGGGTGTGGAATTAATTCTTTAGATTTTATCCCTTTTCTCCTTTTTGCTCTGCAAAGAGCAAGGGTAATTGTTTCCTGGAGTGAAAAGAGAAGATTTAGTATCTTTATACCATGAAAAAAATTCAGTGAGGCTGTTTGTGAGAAGCAGGAGAGAAGGGAGCTGCCTAAATGTGAAGAAAGAGACACTTGCTCTGCCATCTGTTCCCGTGTGCTGTCACCAGGCTGCTCCGCAGCAGAAGAGGCAGCTGCTCCCTTTTCCAAGAGTTAACATGAGATATTGGAAAGAACACCCACCTTCCAACTCTGACCATGCCTACAAAGGATCACAGCAAGTAAGTTTATGGTACCCATATATTTGTGATGCAGGCTCTGGTACAATTCCTCTGACAGTGCTTTGCTACCTCGCATAACATTAGCAAGCTGAATTTTCCTCTCGGAGCAAATGCAAGTGGATTAGCAGTAACATACTCTGCTCAGGGGTCTGCTTCACATACATTACCCTCACTGTGTTTTATGTCAGTGATGTTTCAGCAACCTGGTCCTAATTTTGGGAACAAAGATTACTGAAGGGGCTGCATGAAGGAAGGACATGAACAAAGACCCCATTTGTTAGTAGGGGAAATAAGTAACAGTCTGGCTGTTAAATGAAAAGAAGCGAGACCAATGAGGGAAACAAAACTTAGGATACCAGCTGCTAGAATATGAACTGGGACTAAGGTTTGCTTTTGCCATCTGCAGAGTGCATTTCCTCAGCTTATGAACTGGATCTTTGCTTTGCCAACATTTCAACGTCAAAGTGTAAACACACCTTTTTGTTTCTTTGGTTTTTCAAAGCATTTAAAGAAAGTTCATTTAATGCTGCTCATTTAGAAGTCTTTGTCCCATCATTTTCTACCAGCTTTTGTCTCTTTGTTTTTAGTAGCTCAGATTAAGTTTCCTCCATGACTAACCAAGATTTATAAGAATCACAAGATTTGAGTGTCCTGCAACTGGGGCATTTCTGTTCTTCCTTATTTTATTTTTGTGAATAATTATATTTTGTTTCCCTTAGAAGACTGGATGTAATGACACTTGTTAAAAAATAAGGGAGACTCCTTCTGCAGATCAGGTGAACTTGCCAAGAGAAAAGATAGCATCAGAAACAACGTGATTCGAGAGTCAGGATAGCATTGGTCATTGTCAGGAACCTTATGTTGTGTTTATGAGGCAAGGTTTTGGAAGCCAGAACAGGACAAGGCACGACTTCAGGGGTGCCTTCTGTGAGAAAACACCAGAAGCTGTGACTTGTGCCAGACAGCCAAACTGACTGCAAAGCACTTCTTAAATAATTATGCCTGGAATGTACATCCTCCTGCTTTACATCATTTCACATCTTCATCTGGTAGGAGTCTCCTCTGCAGTGGAAATCCTAGAAAAAAATGCTTCTATCAAAATACTCAAGACTGAAAACAAGTGCTTTTAAATGATGCCCAAAAAACCCTTCTCCCTTCTTACAAAATTCCCTGTGTCTTTAGCATCAAATAGCGATACCTTCCTCTCTCATCCAGCAAAGCACATAAGCATATGATTAAGGATGCACACAACCACATCTGAATGTCTGGAGAGGCTTTCTCTCACAAGAAATGAGTAAAGGATTAATTTATTACATTCCCTTATATCAGGATGCTGTTCTGAAGCTTCCTGTCCATGGGAAACATGAAGGCTTTTTCCTTTTCCTAAGAGAAAATGGGCAGGTTTTATTTCCACAACTCTGATTGAAGAAGGCAATAATAGCTGTATCTCTGTTTACTTATGCATAGATTGTAGTGAGAAAGGTATGTATAGAAAAATATTCTTTCTATGTGAATGTCCAATTCTGGATGATGCCATCTGAGGCAGGGAGTTCTGTGCAAATGCAGAGAGGAATCATTTATATTAATGCAGACCTTTGACAATAATAAATGGTAACTCTTTTCCCATTTTCAGTCCTTAAGAAGTCATGCTCAGGGATAAGAATTCCTGGCTTCTAATGCAAAGCATAAAAATATATGCAGACACAGATAGTCTGCCACCATGGGGAATTTGCCAGCCAACTTTCAGAATAGCCCAGTCTGGTTTTGTTACATCTGAAATCTGAATTCATTTTGCTTCCATGTTATTTCAAGCCAATAGGAATTTATTTAAAATTTGTTTCTGGAAAAGTGCTTATCCAAAAGACTGGACTAATTTATCTAATTGCATATAAAGACATGCTTGTTTGTGTGTATTTATGCTTTATTTCTCTTTACAAATCATACCTCTCTACAAATGTCTAATCATTAGCTTACAACACTGAACCACATGCCTTTATCTGGAGTGGGGAGTTTTGGTTTCTTGCATGTTAAAACCTGGTTTGAATGGTTACTTTTTTTCCAGAAGTGTCTGACCTTCTGCAGGCAGTTGCCCAGTACTGCTGTAATTTCTAGTCTGTGTCACACACTGGCAGTAACATTTGAACTGATCTCTTAGAGTGCTTGTCTCAGCAATATGCATTAACTTGCACATACAAAGAAAGTTTCTTTTTAGAAATCTGTCCATTTTACACCCCCATTTCTATCAAGGTGAAAGCATGAGGCAAACTGAACACTTTGGTACAGAATACCCTGAAATTATTTAAATATATAAAGACCAAAAACAATGCAGAAATGTAGTGAGTTTCTTAGATAATTTTTAAATTTAACATTAAACTTCCTTTTTCTTTCCTTAATGTGGGACTTCATGTAGAGTATAAGTAACTTAAAACCTTGTTTTGTGATTGTTTTGTATGCTTAAATGTATTTCAGGAAAATATCAACTATGCTTGTCCTTAAGCCATAGAAGTTTTCACGTATTCTCATTTCATCAGCAGTATGGTACCTCTCCTTTGCATCTGATTTACATTCTTCTAAAGATTACTCTAAGAACTGTAGTCAACTCCAGTCCCAAATTTTGGTCCTTTGTACGAATGTCATTACTTTACCCAAACTATTATAACAGTGCCAGTTTTTCCATATGGTCCATACCTGAAAATTAAATCCTCTCACACTTCTCTCCGTAACTGTGTTAATGTGCTACAGCAGGCAACCAGGAATGCGCTTTTTCATTTTTAGTTCCCTGATTCCATGGATGCTTTACTCCTACTGAATAACATTAATACTGTTATATTCTTCTGCTGTACATATAACTTTTGCCTCCCATCTGTATTATTCCCACTGCATTTGCATATAACTTATGTCTACTTTATCTTACATTTTTTGTTCTGCTTCTCTCCCACCTCCAAATGCTCATCCTCCCATCTCCCATTTAACTGTTTCAGAAACCATCATATTACTTTTCCCTGAGAATCTCTTGCTATCTGGCTATGTAATCGTAGGTGATCTGCCTTTCCCCCCAGAAATTTTCATTCCTCATTCTTTTAGACAGGACGTGTTCTTTGTTTTGTACGAAGGGTGGAGCCTGGCTTTTCAAAAGAGGTGTTCAGGCTCTTCCAATGAAGCTTAAAAAGAACAAAAGGTCAAATTCAGCCGCGGTGGATAAGATCTCATCTGAAACAGAAGAATTTGTTCACAAATGTTTTTAAGAAAAGAGAAAAAAGGAAACATTGAGAAAAGCACCTCTAGATAATTAACTTGCCTTTATCAACTTTTTTTTTACAAAGACAAATCTGAAAGACAAAGTAGAAAAATAAAGACTATGACATGGTGCAGTAGGCAGTGATGATGCTTCTTTTAAAAGATCATGTTCATGGGATTTTTTTATGGATGCATTAAAAGGACATTTAGATGAGAAAAAGAAAAAAAAAATTATATGATTAAGTATTTGCCTCTTCCAAGCAGGTGCAAGTACAAAACTTCTCAGTGCAACTAAAAGAGAAAACTCTGCTGTCCCCTTCAGAGCAATTACTTTTTTCAGTTATGTCTCTCCACTGGAGAAGTTCATGCAAGAAATTCAGGTTGTTGAGGGATCATGAGATACTGCTTCAGCTACATGGTATCTCCACTGCTGCTTTACTGACTGCGAGGACCATTACTTTCACTACTTAAATAATGTTTATGTTAAGTCATCTGCAAGCCAGGTTGAAAAATAGGGACTCCATTTTGTAGCTGTCATATTTTGCCTGGCCCAGAACAAACATAATTAAAATATGTATAGTTTAAACTCATTTGAAAAAGACAACTAGATTTTGAATTATTTTAGATTCGTCCTTTAGCAGCTGCAGGGAGCAGCACCTAGAGAAGCATCTCATACAACTCCTGAAGGAAAGAAATTAAGGCAGGATGATAGAAAATAACTTCTTTTATCCAGCTTTCCCACATTTCTGCAAAATGAAACACTGAGGACTGGACACAATCCAGCCTTTGCAGATCAATGTCCTCATTAATTTAAAATACCATATTTCCATCAGCTGCTATTGATAAATTAAGACATAACTGTACTGTATATCCCTAGATCATTAGAAGAATCTGAGGAAAGAAGAAAACAAATCCTTAGAAAGCAATGGCATGCATTCAAATTATTGACTATCCTTTCCCACCTGAATAAAATCCAAAGTAGGATAATGCACAATTTTGTTGCTTAACAAATTAACCTTCTTTACACTACTATAAACTGTAGATTTACTATGTAGTACTTTGAGAGAATCTCTGATCTTTAAACTACTTCACTTTATCAAATATAAATAGAGAAAATGGTGTTTAATTTTATTTCTTTCTTCCAGTTAATTAAAGGGACTAAATCTTGAAATCAAGTTTTCATTTCAAATTTCACTTAACAATATATTTGCTGAACCTGTAATATCTGCCAGCTGAGATTCTAGGATGTGCCATGTAACATCTGGAATGTTAAATAAGTATTTCCACAGTATCAGGAACACATTTTAATAATTTTTTTGATCAGGAGTCCAGTGGAGTCTAATGTTAACTGCAATGATCTCTTTGCCAGTTCTTTAGAGAGCAGGTCCTGAGAGAATACATGATAAATAAATTAATTAAGCTTATATTAATTACATATTAATCTCACTATCTTTTCCCTCCACCATCTGTCACGTGCTATGTCACAGTTAGTCAAGTCACAACTGGTCAACAGAAAATAAAAGTGGGATTTGAAAGGATTATAAATAATTAGATCATTTCATCATCAGTGACATTTACTGTACAAAACCTTTTTTTTTTGTCCCATGCAGTTTTGTATTACAACAGCTGCTTATCATAAAGGTGAGGAAGGAATTTACAGGTTCTACATGATCTATCCAAATAAAGAAATTACAGATTTGACATCTAAGAAGATTATTCTCTTAGCAGAATATAAACAGCTTAAGGTAACAGAGTGCAAACGAAACACAAAATGCTATACATTTCTTGGCACTGCCATATATTAATGAAAAAATTCCATTTTTCTTACTCTCACTTATGAAACTCTTTCTGTAAATTTTATACCTGTAAAAGCTCTCTTCGAGCTTCATATTTGAAATACCATAATAATCATAGAGATAGGCAAGTTAGAATCTTGTTTGACAGGTTCCACTTGCAAGTGGTGATTCCAAATGGTTTTGGAGCCTGTAGAACCTCTGAGCCTCTGCACATTTGTAGCTGCAACTAGCTTTCTATTTGCTGTTTATGAATATATAGTGAGGACTAAGAACAAGAAGGCTCCAAACAGACATCCTGCTAGAAAAGAGGCAGCTTTATAACACCTGCATCCTTAGAAACCCTGATTCTCTTAAAAAAAAAAAAAAAAATTAAAATTCCCAACACAACCTGCATAATGACTGAAGTTTGCAGCATACCTTAAAGTCAGTAGGTAATTCAATGGGATAATTCACCTTTAAAATCAGAAATTGCATCTCAATTGCCTCTGCTATAATTACATATCTAGAAGTGCTGCACAGACAGAGCAAACAAAATCAAAGAACAAATCAGCGCAGATCTCAAGGACTAGTGACAAGGGCGACGACAGACAGATGCTGCAGAGGAGTGCCTGGTGTACCTTGCACCGATATAATGAAGTCAAGAAGATTTATTGGTGGGCTGCACACGAAGCACAACAATAAACAATAGTAATTTCATCTTGCATGTGTTCCTGGCCTTGATGTCCTATCCCCTTCTGCTAACATAAGCAATGCCAGAATAGGGGTTCAGGCAAAACAATTGTTTATGAATATATATAAATGTAATACGGCTGTGCAATGCTCATTTGTTGGCACTGTTCCTGGCTTGATATAGGATCATGACCACCAGCATTATCTCAGACTTCCAAGTATGGATTTGAGGACAACATAGGCCAGAGGCTGTTACACCATTTCTAGTCAGTTTTATGTAAAATAAGACTGGTTTTATTTTAAGCACACAAACGAGAGGGTTTTGTTGCAAGTGCAGTACTTGGCATGGCTTTCCCCCATCTCAATTAGGATTTTCTCAGGCTGTGTTCAACCAGACAATCTTTGACTTTTATTTCTACTCACTTATATGTAATATATGTATGATGGCCTATGAGATGAGCTTAAAAAATGTCCAAGGTCACCTACATAAACTTTAATCTTCACTAAATGTGTATGGTCTTTGTAAACAGAATTAGACAGGTCAGACCGATGATTTAACACCATTTTAAAAAGTAACATTAAAAGCCATATATGTCAGTGTTTGATTTCTGCAAATGCTGCATTTGAAATTCATGTGTTTTCTATTAATAGAAGGACCAACTCTTCAACTGTTACTTATTCACATTGACACTAGTGCATGTTAAGTGGAGCAGTGTGAATCAGCTTTTTGTATATAGAATAATATTGTTCAGACTGGAGGACAAGGGTTTGGATCCATAAATCTCATTTTGCTTCTTTGGATTCCTTAGAACGACCCAGGGTTATGGAAAGGGCACAGATTTGCCTCTGTCTTGATGGAAAGATTAAAATTAAAAATGGTTAATTTGGTCAAGTAAAATTTTACATTTCTATTTATTACAAGTTTACTTCTGAAGGATTAAATGCTTCCTTCTAAGTATCCTAATGGAGAGTTTTAAAATCAGAATCAGAATTAAAATACCTTTCCCATAAATATTTCTTCAATTTGAAACTACAAGCAGAATCAAGTGATAATCATGGCTAAAATATGGTTACTTCATTGGAGACCTGTTTGAGAAAGAATAGTACAATCTAACTAAAATAATTTGGATTTTCTGGTTTTACTAAATTCTTATATTTCTGCCATCTATGCAGAACAATTTTTTTGCTTGTTACTCACATTTGTACACACAAGTTTGGACAACACTTATAACTATGTTGATAGATGAGCAAACTGAACAAGTATGATTGCAGAAGAACACAAACTGAAAAAAATCCACATTTGGGAGCATATTGAAGTAATAACATTCAAGGGGAAAAATGCTTTTGATGGATGAGACAGCCCTGTCTACTACAAGGAAAATATGAATATTTTTTTACTGTTAAAGTCAGAGATTATGTTGCAATAATTTTAAGAGTGATGTTGATTGCATTATGGCATTCAATTAAATATGATGAAAATGGAGGAGAATAATCGAATTTTACTGTGTAGTTAAAATGTTTATCAGAGAGTCCTAATTCAAAAAATGTTCTTTAATAAGAAAATTTTAATTTGTATTTTATTTTACATTTCAAAGTCAATTTTCAGTAATCAGTAAGGCAGAAGACAGATTTTGTGTACAAAGGAAACACACATTTACAGATTAATAAAATAAACAGTTAGGATTAGCAAAATCCAGACTATTAATACTTTATTTAATTACCCAAAACTTTCTGCCTAAAATACATTTCTTGGTCTTCAGTACAACTGAGAACACACAAATTTCAATCATCTTAATCCTTTAAAACTCCAGATTTAAAGTGGCTTAACCATAATCAGAAACTGTAAAAGTTTATTAACAAAGCAAAAACATAGAAAAAGTATTGAAGTCAAAATTACATATTTTGAATCTATGGCCATCCTGTAATGCTCACAACTTTGCTAGAATAGCTCCACAGAGCATAAGAAGATAATCTAGTGGTCTTTGTTCAGCTTCTCTAAGTATTCAATTTGTATTTCACTGGGAATACTGCCTGTGTTCATCCATTATCATGGTTTTTTCTAATAAATGGTTATTTAATTTTAAAATTGTCACCACTATTTAAAAGGTTACTTATTCTCCTGTACGTAAACATTTACATTTGTCATCGTGGTTTGGCTGGCAGAGAAACTGGGATTATGTACATGATGCTATTTGTCAAAATACTGATGCTGTATGAAAAATTCACATTTTCTTTTCCCGTCCATCAGACTTCTTTCAAGACACTTACGTCCTGTGTCTTTTTAAACAAAAAGCTGAAAACCAAGAAAATATTAAAAACAGTTTTGAAGAAAACTGTTCATTTGAAAGTGATCATAGCTACTTGAAAAATATGCAACAGGTCAATGAAACCAAAAGAAACCAGGTGCACGTACATATAAACATAACATATGTGTGTATGTTTGTGCCTCTGTCTACACAACATGAAGACGTAGAATGCTGAGAAGGAGAAGAAGCTATTAAGTCTGTTGATCTATATGCTTACTGGTGAGCTCCACTGAATTCTTAAGACATGTTTATTATGCATCAGGTATTCCTCAGAAATTATTCACAGGAAGTCACAAGTTTAAGTCTGAAGTAAAAAAAAAAAACAAACTCAACCAAACAAACCAAACCAAACCAAACCAAACCAAACCAAACCAAACCAAACAAAACCAAACCAAACCAAACCAAAAAAAAAAGGCACAAACAAAAAAGCAACAAACAAACTTCTCATTTGGCTTGCAGGTAAATGGTCAGTCCACAGATAGTCTACATCTAAAAGAATTGTCGTTAACCAGTAGCTACTGGTAGGCTATGGATGGTGTTGTTCTTTATTTCATAATATTCAGTTTAGCCCAAGCTTTGTTGGACATAAATGTTTTTTACCAAATTTTAAAGGAAGTGACGAAGCTCATATTAATAGTAGTCCAAATTGTTATAACCATGGTGCCATAAATTTTGAACTCTCTGGATATTCAGATGGGACCAAGGATTATATTTTAGTTCAAGTCTAGTGAATTCTGTGGAAACTTTTGATCGTGCTAGCTCTCTCATATGAAAGTTCCAGAAACTACAACATGACACTTGTTCATCTGCTGCTTTCTGAACGTAATTCAGTTGCAAAGGGAACATGATGTTCATCACCATTTGAAAAGCAGAAAACAGGAAAAATTTTTTGCCTTACGGAGGCATAATTTTGTTAAAATAACTTGTGTGATTTCTACCAGGGCTTATTTTTAGCTCTAGCTGAAAGATCGTAGCTAACACTCTTTCCCCAGTTCTTCCATTTCAGTAAAAATGACACAGTAGTTTCGTGATGAAAAGTTGTGAGTAATTATGCAGTAAGGCAGGGTTTATTGGTGAAGTTCTCTGCTTGTTGTTTACCTTCAGTAGAACTTGTGCCTCCTGTGGAAGGTCCCGGTATGCATGGTCAGTCAAGATGATCAATTTGTAGAATTAAACTTCTACTTCTCTAAGTCTTGTGGCAGCTGAGAAAAAAGTGAAAGAAATGGCTTTCTGACCCTACAGACATTTTAAAAATTAGTTTACTTCAGTTGATCTTACACAAATCTTAATTTTCCAACATATTAGAACACTTATGATTATTTTTATAGAAGCAAAATTTGAAGAAAAGAAAATTTAAATTGTTTGTTTTAGACCATTTAAAAAATTTATTTCTGTTTTAAAAAATTCATAATGTGTGGAATTCCACCTGATTCCAAGATATTTGGGCAAAAAAAGAGCTGATTTGGTGGCTTTGTATAGAAAGCATTATCACTTTTTTTTCTTTCCAGACTGGTTTAAAAGGAATTCCTAAACAAATTCTGCTAAAAATACTCCTTATTGATTTTTTCCATATGTTTATTCTTTCTGTAGCCTAGGGGACAGAAAGAGAGTAAGGCCAGGGTCCATTCTTAGTCTAATAAAAATTACATAAGTTCAGAGTAACTCAATATGAGCAAATGGTTTCTGTGGCTTTCAGTGAAGTTACTCTGCTCAGGTATTCTTGTAACAGTATCTAGAAGTTTATTGTCTCTTCAAGTGATTGATGCTTTCAGCTGACTCTGGCTCTTCTAAACAATTAACTATGCCACTCAAAACTCCACAGGGAGCTAGGATTACATATCCATAACAAAAAAAAGTGAAACAGTAAAGGAATTAAATCTATAATTTGTTTGAAAAGAAATGAAAATGTACAGAATTTTTAGCATTATGTTTTTCTTCTAGCCATTACAATGGAAAACAAATACATAATTATCCTTTCCTAAGAGGTGCTTAATTTAAAACTTCGTATGGTGAACTTCTGTTCTGGAAAAATTTAAAGAAAAATAACCATTCTCACCTGTCCCCATTGCTCACAGAAATCTGTGCAGAATCTAGCTAAATCATCTACCTAGCTCATTTAGCTTTTTTAGAGCAGAATTAGTTTTACTGCTTTTAGGAGTTTATATTCTGCAGTGCTTCCCTAGATTTCACTTTATGGCCTTCAGTGGCAAACCTCAGTAAATAAAAAATTATATCTAGATATAGATAATTACCTACAAAAATTGCAATAAGGAAAAAAAAAGGCTTTTTGGAGGTTGTGGTTCTTTAAGAATCCTTGGTTGGCAGCCCCTGAGTAATGAGGATATGTCCAACTTGATAACTGTAAATTGGATTGAATCAGCTCACAGAGATGCAACATTGGAAGAAGTGCTGATTTTGGTTATTTCACAACTGCTAGATGTGTTATTATAAACTGGAAGCTAATCAATTCTGAAAGTAATTGTGGAGCACAATTGGGAAAGAAAAGCTGACATGAGCAGGGGGAAGTATCTTCTCAAATGTTGAAGAGGGACTCAGCGCATTATATAATTTAAACTGTAATAGCTTATACCTTAATATAATATCTGATACAAAATAAAAATTCCTGGTTTACTGAGGAATTAATTAGAAACACACAGGATGTTTCTCACACCTGACAATGGTTGGAGTAGTGGCAAACCACAACACAGATATGCAAAAAACATTCTTGTAACTTTTAAAAGGTACGCTGAGCAGATTAGAAAAAAAAAAGTTTGATAAATTTTGAAGGCTTGATTTTCCCCTTGTCTTCCCCCACATCTGTCATCTATGTGCTATTTATTGTCCTGGGAAGATTACCTGTGTCATATGTCATAGATACTTCTGTTGGAATTAAACAACAATTTGTGAAAGGATAAGCAAAATAATTGTCTGGCTTATTTTCTACACAAGATAGATTCATGTTTGTCAGTTTTGCACCATTATTTCCTTTAAAAAGGAAAGACTAATTTCCCCATCTTGTTCTACATTTGAAGGCATTGTACAATATAGAACATGAAAAAAATCATACCCTTGCTAAAACAGATGTGCTGGCAAAGAGAACTTTGGGCAGTGCAGTGTACTCTATGTGGCATTTTGTTTAACTCACTCTACAGAGTTAATTTACTAGTATAGACTACATATTTTCCTCAACCTGGGAAAGGTAAGAATACCTCATGTGCAATCGTTCTTTTTTAAGTGTGGAAAACCTTACCCATGGTCTGAATTTTCCCTTAACACAAACAGACATGAGACCCTTCTATGATTCTGCATATGCTTCCTACAGTATTAATATTTTCATGCATTTTTCTTTGATTACATATTAGTGTACCCAGTGGCAGCAGTTGATAGCAAGTTCAGACCCTTATAGCAACACTCCTCCAAAGCTGAACAAACCTTCAAGGAGAGATCTATTCTTAAAGGAATTAGAAGGAAGGAAATCAACCCCAACCCTGCACACACATAAGCACCTGCAGAACTTAACGATGTGAGTGCTCAGTTGGAGATCAATAACAAGCATTTAGCATACAGTTAATGCATTCTTCAGTGATTGCAAGGTCAAACTTGTGTTTCCGTATTTAAGTAGTAGGAACACCTTAAAGATATAAGATAAAAATGTACTTGAAGACATCATTTTCACATGTATGATAATTTCTGACTACAACAAATATTGCAACTGGGGAAAATATTGGTGTTGCTCTGACACTATTATCTCTAGATCAAATGTCACAATAATAATATATTTGTAAATACTTAATGTCAGTGGAAGGCATTTTGAACTCCTATTCTGCAATGTACCTGTATTTCTCTATATGACTGTAAATCAAACTCTGACTAATATAAACTAGCTGTATTCCAGAAGTAAAAAGAAACCCCAAACACAGCCAACCAATAAAAACCAATTTTTGCTGCTTTTCATTGCACCTCCAAAATAATTCTCTAACACTTCCTTTAATACTCTCCTAATGATACCACATTCCCACATTTCACATTTTTTTGTCCCCAGCCATAAGCCATTCACGGAACCAGCATTCATACAGAAAGACAAATTCATATGGCATAGAGCATTGCATAGAGCATTCTATCTGCTTCTGTTATGAGCTTGTACAGTTCCATAAAATCGGTGTATTAGAGCAGATATTAAGAGCAAAATACTTAATTTACTTTTGTTCATGTCCTTGGAGATACAGCGAAAGTTCAGAACACAACCACACGTTCCCATTCTGTGCAAAAGATAAGAAAGGAAGTTAAGTGCAGTTTGTCTCTGAATGATGCAAGGAATCAGATGAAACAAAAAAAAAAACCAAGAACCAAGCAGGACTGACAACGACATCTTGGTCGAAAAGAAAAATGGCAACATGCTGATTTTTGTTCTCAGGAGGCTGAGTTGGCTAACTTTTCCTGCACTCAGCAGGATATAATTGCAACATAGCAGAGCAAAATGAACAGCCCATCCACAAGTGACTTCAAGAACATAGCTTTTTTTTTTTTTTTTTTTTTTTTTTTTGTTGCAGAATTTTTTTATTTTGCTATTNTTGTGCAAGCATTATTCTACTTGGCAATTCTGTACTTGGATTAAATTCAGCCCTTTCACTCTTGTTTCTTTTTCCATTGCAGAACTTGAATTAAGACATCAGCTTCTTCATTGTTTGCCAGTACTCAAGGCAGAAATATTTCACTAGAGACATGATAAAAAAGAAGATTCGTTAGCAAGAAACATCAATACTTTTGTGACCTTAAAAAAACAATTGTAAAGGAGAAAGTGGGCTGCATTCATGGCATAAACAAATATATACTTGATGGAGAAACATATCTAATTGTGTATAGTTTTAGATATATGCGTAATATTTCTTAATTTAGAAATCTTCACAATCACACACAAAAAAGACCAGAGTAAAATGATATGGAGTTTTACAGAGTACGCATGCCCGAAGTTCAGAATAGATTGATTTAAGAAACTGGGGCTGCAAGAACAGGTGGAAAGCATACTCACGGAACTATTGTATGACAAAAAGCCACACACATTATCAGAACTGGAAATAGTTGTGTGTTGAGAAGCTCTGATACTGTCATTGATACACTATCAAAGAAGAATAATACTATGAGGTTTTATCATTCAAATTACAGAAATAATCATAATTGAGAGAAGTGTTGCACAGGACAGCATCAGAAGTGACAATGTACTTACCTACTAATCAGAGACGTATATTTTAAAGACCATATAGAAGGTTGACCTTGACTGGCTGCAAGACCCAGCTACTCTCTCACTCCCCCTTCTTAACAGAACAGGGAAAGAAAATAAGATGGAAAAGCTTGTGTTGAGATTTCCTTGAGTACTGGGCAATTTCATAAGAAAAGCAAAAGCTACACACAGAAGCAAAGTAAAAAGATGAATTTATTCACTACTTTCCCACAGTAGGCAGATGTCCAGCCATTTCCAGGAAAGCAGGACCTCAGTACACATTGTGTGCACATGCTAGGGTAGCCAAAGTGATAACCAGTAGCTCCACTTTCTCTTCCTTTCCCTCAGCTCTCTTTGCTGAGCACAAGATCATGGGAATGTAGGGAATGCTCCTTCGGTCAGTGTCTGCCAGATGTGCTGGCTGTGTACACTCCCAGCCTCTAGCCCACCCCCAGCCCACTGGCCTCTGCGTGGAAAGGGGATGGAAAGAAAGCCTTGATACTGCAATCACTGCTCAGCAGTAGCCAAAGCACTGTGTGGTATCAACACTATCCCAGGCACAAAAGCAAAGCACGGAACTATATGCGCTGCTATGATGAAAATTAACTCCACCGAAGCCAGACAGACAATGTTAATCCCAGGAGCACACATGTGGACAGTGAGACAGCAGGATCCAAGGGTTTAAAGAAGGTAGATGTAATTGGTGCTGAATGGCATTGTGCTGATATGCATATGCATATATGCATCTTGTACTCAGGTGCATACAAAAAATTGATAATGCAGTTGTCAAGAAGCAGCAAGAAAAGGTACCTCCCTATATTCTTTCCTTCTGCCTTGTCACCAAGAACTTGCTTGGACTGGAAAGTGTGATATTAAGAAGCTCACTGCTTCTGCTTTTTGCACAGGAATCACAGCTCTGACAGGCTCGCTCAAGGTCATTAAAACAAAAATGACCCTTTCTCAGTAAAACATGTCCAATGTGAAGATTCAGAAAAATATTCAGCACCTTCATTTTTTCTGGGTGTACCTGCAGCCTGAAGAAATATACTAAAGATCAAAAGACATGAGCAACAAAGACATCTAAAATGAATATGCTCCAAAAGATAATGTTGTAGCTTGAGTATGTTGATTTTTTCCCCTCTTGCCTGCAAAGTAAGCTGCCTTCAGGCTTAATCCTTATGTATCAAAGGAAACAAACATAACAGAAAATGTTTTAGGGAAAATTTTCACACTAGGAGGTGTTATAAGGTGCTTGTTTCAAGATCTGATTGAAAGGTTTTTTCAAACCAAGTTTATTTCAGGGTTGAAATGAACATGGATATGTTTACCACACTGGTTTATATTCTTGGAAATGGACATAGATGTCTCCTTCCCTATCTTCAGATCTTTGTGGTCTGGGGACTGTGAGTGAGTCTAGGCCATTCCTGCACCTCTGCTTCTCAAGATCTCTCTTGGTCTTTGACAGACACTTTGGGAGATGAACAGAAGAAATCCACTAATCTTGGCATTAGAAGAGGAACACCTGTGAAGCCAGTTCAACATTTTCTTGTAAATTCTGAGGACCATTCTTCTCTGTTCTTGTAGAAGTCTTTTTCTTTCCTTTTCAGAATTTCTTTCCTATATCTGTGCAAGAAATTGCTAAGAAACCAAATCATTTAAGAGCTGATTTTCAACAGTTCCACAAACCCTTGATATCAACCCCTCCTGTGGAATTATTCATCTGGTTCACTGCCAGACACTGGTTTCCAGCCCCTTCCAGAGGATGCCTTCTGTCGGGCCAGGCTCTGAAGATGGCAAATGTCCCTGCTCACCTAAGGAACTGCATAAATGAGCCTTCCCTGCCCCTTAGAACTGTGTGCCTCTTATTATACTTTCAGAAATCAGACAGGGTAGATAAACAGGGCTGCCATTTCCTCTGGATATGATAGGTGATTCTAACCCTTTACAAGATATTTTCCTTTCTATGTCCTCGTAGAGCACATGGGAAGTTATCTCCTGCTCCCTGTTTTTCCAAGAGTCCAGCTGTCATTGCCAGGTACATCCAAATGGAAAATGTAATGCATTCTTCCACCTGTCCCTCAAACTTGAGATGACTATCCATTAATATCTGCATAGGTAACTAAGTATTTCCCTGCAGAAATCCATCTACTCTCCTATTGGAAAATTGGGTAAAAGAAAAGAGAAAAGCTAATAACAAGGTAACTTATGCACCGTTTGGGGCACCACAGTCTACCTTATCTCACCCCTAACTTTGATGTCTTCTTTTCCATTAGTTCTTGCTTCTTTTAGTTTACAAATCATTTGAGGTGAATCTGCAGCTTACTTCTTGTGTTCATTTAGCACACAGTGCAGCGGCATCTCAATGCACACAAAGGATTTGCAGAGGAAACAGAAATACAGAATTCTTATGGAATAATTTGCTAGAAAGTCTGCAGAGGCATCATTACCCAGTTTTGGGAACAAAGCAGTACTGGAGGAAGAGTCACAGTGGAAGGTCTTGTACTTCACCCTGGCTGCCAAAAGTGTTCATAGAAAGTTTATAACAAATGGCACTGAGGACATAGTCTGCCTTTTTAAAAAAAAAAGTTTCAAGCAGACTCCAAGTAGAATTAGACTATAAAGCCTCTGACTCTATTGCCCATTACAGTGTTTTTGTACTCTCTTCACAAATTATAAACTCACAGTGTCAATAAAGAGAAATCAGGTAAGCCTACAGTCTCTCCTATTTCTCAGTTAATATTTTTTTGTGCTTCAGCTTTCAAAAGTGTATTCATTTTTAATTCTAGTAACAGTCTGTAATTTATAATCTTTTTACAAATACTCTGCTTGCTATTTTTGATCTTGACTAATTTAAGTCTGTGTGATTCTGAGCCTTTTTCCCTACCTTCAGTTCCTTTAGAGTGTTTTTTCTGAACTTTCCAGCCCTGCAAGCAGGCAAATGTTGGTGTTTTCTCTTTGCAAAGTGAGGGGAAAGAGAGATGATCAGCGTGGTAAAAACTGAAAGAAGTACAAACATCTTATTAGCTAGGCTGCAAATACATAAGGCCTGCTAAGAGAACAGGCTGGACAGTGAAGCAGTCTGGGCTGACAAAATGTGTCTCCCTTTTCACATTTTGCCTTGAGTAAGAGAAAAAATAAACAGGGAATTATTGAGTAGAAATTGGAGTAAACTAAGCAGTTGCAATATTTTATAAACATGAATTGCACTTATATTTGTAAACAGTTAGAGTCCAAGACTTTTTTTGCCTAAAAATGGTCAGTAACAGCTCCCTAAGAATTAAGCAGGTTTTGTGCTATCCTTCTGTATGAGATTTGCATTGAATTAGTAAGTACTGAGACCACAAAAAAACCCTTCCTGATAGTTGTAGTGATATGTCTGGATTACTTATAGTCATAAACACTGGAATTGTGCATATTAATCAGTTTTTTAGAAAAGTAACTATCAGTTTACCTATTTTTAAATCTACAAAGCCTCCATACCAGTATCTAACACAGAACATCATGGCAGGAATTTTTCTGTTGAATTATAAAAAATAATCAAAAGGTTAATTCCAGAATATTTAGCAAGCTATAAATGTATTGCATCAAGAGACTGATTGGGGATCACAGAACAAGATTTACTTTGAAAATGCTTTAAAGCTTATTTTTACCTCTCTAAATTTATATTTGTTATAGCTCATGGTACGGTATGCAGTGTAAAGAACATCAGACCATGCTTCCTTGCATATGATTGCTCCAAGTGTAAAATGGAAGCTTGGTAGAGAATAGCCATCCTACTATCACCACCTCTCTATATTTTGATTCGTTTAGCTCTTCTGGTGGAAATATTTGCTAATTAATAAATGCTACTCTGGATCACTTATCTTTGAATACCTCAGATAGTAATTCAGGCCTCATTGTATTAGTATTAATTGCTACCACATCAGAAATTCTAAAACATTTTTCTTTATTAAAAAAAAAAATCATTTTGAGAGAATACTGAGGTAATTAGGTGCAGAATTGTCAAGCAGATTATTTTAGTGAAACACTTTTTATAGTGAGCCAGTATTTTAGTGAACCACTGGATTATATTGTAGCTACCAATTTTCATCTCTCTGTAAAATTCAAATATTTAGGTCCCGTAGCAGGTTCAAAAAACAAGTTGAGTCTGGCCATAAGCCAAATAAGATCATCACTATCGAACACAGAATTTCACTCCACGCTCATTTTGCTCAACCATGAGGCTGAAAAGGGAATAGAATCCAGAAACATGGCTACAGTATTGTTTCTGTATTCATCATTATTTTTGAATACTAAGAGACATTATTGGGAAAGAAAATAGAAGAAGTATGTGAAAGGATACACAATAACTCTTGGAAACTCACAGAAAATGTAATATTGTAAGAGAATTAAAGGTTCCATTTATTGAAAAAGCTTAAAACAAGATGAAAATAATTATTTGGTTGCCATGTTTTCAACCATTTTACAAAACATTATTCCAGGGGATGCAAAAGTCCTTAAACCAGTAGATATGGTTATAATAGGTATCAAAAATTTGAATTTGAAAGTCACACACAAAGAAGAATTTGAAAGGTATTACTAGCATTAATATTATTATTATTTTTATTTTTAAGATGATTGATTGTTAACTAGCAGAAGAAATATCACGTTTTCAAGGATTCAGTGCTTTAGGGAAAATAATACATCAAATACAAATCATTAGACTCAGCACAGGAATAACAGTGCAAAATATAGCATTTCCTTTACATGATTTAGTGATTCCTGGCTTAAGGATATAAAAAGATGTAAGACTAGCCAGTGACTAAATGTTCATGGAGTGTTTTCAACAGAAAAGTCTTTCTAAAAAGGGTCCAGAGTAAATGATTGTTTGGGGCCAGATAACAGAGATTTAGTTTTAAAAGGCAAAAAGGTCTTGAGTGTTCAGCCCAACAAACTTCCAGGTCCAGATCACTGTGTTAGAAGGTGTCCCTTCCCGTGGTGGGGGGCATTGGAACAGGATTTGATTTAAGGTCTCGAACCATTCTATGATTCTGTGAGTCTACGTCCCAAGATACTTTAAAAGAAGCTTGGTCATAGATTTCTATATGTTATATTCATCAGTGTATTTAGATTTTCAACATGAATTTACATTATTCTCTTCCCCTAAAATGAACTAGAAAAATGATAGAGATCTGAGGTCAATGCTAAAGTCAGGAAAAATTGTTCTTATGCTAGCCAAGATTTTTGAAGAAGGACCAATACCTTTTGCAAAGTAATTTTTGAATCACTCATTAGATGATATCTATATATTCTATGAACAAAACACAAATTACTATCATTAAAAAGAACCTATTGATAGTAATTTTAGATGAATTGCAGGTTAATATGTGACCAATGGAACCAGTTTTTGTCTATGCCAATGCAGGATTTACATATAACATATATAATAATACAGTCTTAGGAAGAGAGACTCAACAAAGAATGTGTTTCTCATTTGGATTCTGGTGTTTTACATTCACTTTTTCAAGTCAATATGTGGTCATCTATTTACAGAAGTCTTTTATCAGGACCTTCTATCCCTGTTGTCTCCGTCAGTGACCTTTGCATTCAAGGCAGAAGCGACTCCCTTACATGAGGATGACTCCCCTTACCCAACACCACTGCGCACACCTTCTTGTGCCGTGGGCGGATACATTATTGCACTATAGCTGTTCTCTGTTTCCCGGCATGTCAGAGCTCACAGGCTGCACTTAAAATGGAAAGGAGGAGCAAACAGGGTCACCTCACAGAAAACCATTGCCAGCAAAGATCTCCTTCAACAGGAGAGCTACCTCTCATTTAGCATTTTCTCACTTTGATTTAGCAAATAGGTATTAGACTTTATAAAAACCACACCTGCTTGTACACCACCAGCTATCACAGTGCCTTAGGCTGCTTTACCTTCTTTTTCCTCAGCTTCTTTGAGCTTAAATCTCTCTGATCTCAGTTTGGATGAAGAGATCTGGATTTTTTTTCAATATTGTGCCCCTCACAGTGGAGTCTGTTTTCATTTGCTTTTTTAAAGCTGCCTGGTTTAACACTGTATTTTCCAAATCTGTTATGGATCCTGCCATTAAGGATAGGAAGAAAAACATGTGGTTAAAAATTCCCTCTCTCTTTACTCTTCTCCTTGTTCACCCTGTCAGATCCCTGTCTTTTTAATGGCTATAGTTATGTTACTGCTTCCTGCTGAGTTTCCAAGCTGCCCTCTCTGACACTGAGCTGATGTCTATGGCCTTAGATCCCCAAAATAATTGTTTCTGCTTTCCTAATCTGTTAGTTGTTTCAAATACCATCTCCTTCAGATCTCCACTTGTCTGTGGGTGCTCAGGACTACTCAATAGTCAGCTGCTTTAGTTACACATGCTGAATATATACTTCGTCTGTATAATTAACATTGTAATGTTGGGATCGTTACAAGACTAGCCACATTTCTTTCTCTATAATTTTGAAGAAATAATTGGGGAAAAATAAAAGCAATATTTATTTTTATTCATTTGAGCATGTCAGTCTCATGTTTTTGCTAAACTCAGAAGGATTGGGCATTGAATAACAAAAGCAGCAAAAATAAGTTTAAACACTAATTTCTTCTTCATTCCAAATTTATAGGTAAACTGTTTTTCATTAGCATGGCTCAGTCACTTCCAACACTTTCGTAATTCACTTTCTAGCGCAGAGGTTTGCTTCCATAATCCTGAGAAAAGCACATTCCTCTACTCCAGCAATGGCCTTCTGTTTTATCTTTTTAGATGTTTTATAAACAAGTCTCCACACAATGTCAGCACAGAGTCCAGCTTAAACAATTTTCCTTCTTCAAACACCAAATAAATGATAAGACATAGCTAATTGGATCTAGATTTGTCAGAGGCATAGGGTAGCTCATACTTTCTTCAAGGTGCTGGGTGCAGAACATGCAGGACTTATGTCCCACTCGTGTTTAGAGTAAGATTGATACACATTGCAGTTGTAGGCATCTCAGCTGGATATGTTCAGTGAAGTTAAAATTTTGCTTTTCATTTAGAAAAATATACAATTTGAAAGAAAATCTATTACAAAGCTGCATTCTTTCCTTTTTTTTTTCCTTGCCTCACATACTGAGCTTGCAGACAGAGATTTTGTCTCCTCTCTGTAGCCTCTTTTTTCCACTGGTGCCTAGCTTAAATTTTCATTTGGGAAAGCATTTAGATTGCTACTTCCATTTCATTATGATATTGATTTGGACAATAGAAATTAACTTCACCAGGCACAGAAAGATAAGCCTTCTACTTAGGAGACAATACTACAGTAGCAAAGATATCTTTGTGCTTGAGTAACTCAGCAATGGTTTAAAAGATCTGGATTCAGTTTCTAGCTCTGCCACAGCCTCAATATGTAATGATGTCATTGTGTGTCTTTGAGCTAGATATCTATGCCTCAGTTGTACACGTTTAACTTGCAGTTTGGATAATTTCCCTGAGTTTTTTGGAAGTGTACACATGTATAACATCATGCAAATACAAGTTTGAGAGAACTGGATAAGATTTTGCTTGGTATATAGCACGTGGGGATAAAGATCCCATTGCAGCTGATATGTACTAACATATTTTTAAATATATGTACTACTTTGATCTCAATGCTGTGTTAATAAATGTTGATGGTTTGTTTAATATCAATGCTAAAAGCACATATTTAACATTACACCAAATCAAAAATAAAAAATCGGAAGACTCCACATCTCTCCAGTGCCTTGCTATCCTTATGATCAAAACATTTGTCTTCGTGTTTGCTTTAATGCCATTTCAATGCCCTACATTTTGTCCTGAGAGTCCTGTGTACAGAGAAACTTTTATTCTTTTTCTCTCTACCACATGCTTTCACATTCTGCTTCCTTCAAAACTTAAAAACGTTTATGTTTTATCTCGTGACCAACTACTGATCTGGGCACACATTTAATTCTTTACAATACTTCTGTGTTTAGTCCAAACTTATTCTTAGACAGAAAAAACACATCACCACCACCATCACCACCAAAAAAAAATACAACCATACCAAACAACACTTGAAAAAACAAACAAACAAACACAAACTAACAAAAAAAACAGGAACTTTGTAGATCTAGTCATGTATTTCTATTAATTACTAAAATATATTCATATGTAATTAAGTATTGATATTGCCAAAAGCAATTATATTTTGAAGACATTTGTGTCTTGATAGAGCTGCTCTTCAGACTCTACAATGCTGATCTAAAATGGATCTCTTCCTCACCTTGGATTTACTATTGTCAATATGTCGTTTGGGATTTACTTTTATTTTTCCAGTGTTTCATTCTGGTGAAAGAAAGCACAGAGAAGTTGTGATTTAGCAAATCATCATACATAGGCTAAACTGTAAGTTGTTCTAGTGAATTGCAAGTGACAAATAATAAATACAATTACTTCTGTGCTTAAGATTAAGCTCTCTTGAAAGTATTTAAAAAAGCAGAAGTCTTCAACTTGGTTTCTTAGTTAAATATCTTGACACATATATTTAAAAACCAGTTATTTTATGGAATTCCTTTCATTTATGCTGTGTTCACACAAACAAAATACACCATCTTAAATGCCACTTTGTGAACCTTCAAAAACAGGCAAGCGTGTGATTCCACACTCAGGTAATGCAATTATCCAAAAAATGCTTTATTCTATCAAGTTACATTTCTATTTGATAAAAAAACATAATAACTCTATTTAATTTAATTTTCTATACATTAGAAGTTTCATGTTACACATGTTGAAAGTTATAAGGATATGGATATATCTGTAAGTTCAACCCTTAAAAGCTTAAAAACTATTTTGTTCATAAAGAGGTAACGAATATCTTTTTTATACTGACAAAAATAATAGCAACGTTGATAATAATACGTAGCAAAAACATAGTTTATTATGGCAGTAATATGCCTAATGTATGTGTATTCAACATATTATATGGGTGGGGAAGGTACTGCAACGCAGGCATATCACTAAACTAATGTAGCTAATGAAAGTAGTATGTGTAAATCCTTCAGCCAGCATTCCTCTGCAATGTTTGTGTAACAGGAAACATTCTGATTTGGAAGATTAAGTGCTCAAGAGGAATCCAAATTCATCTTCTGGCTGAGAGAAAAGAAACACAAAGGCAAGTGAAGGACTAAATCTGGTTTGAGCTATCGCTGCTGGAGTTGGAACAAAAGTCTCTGTCAGTCTTCCCCATAGTACTGCAAATGGTCTAATCATGAAAATGCAGCAAATGATCAATAGTGAGGACCTGAAGTCAATTTATGCGAGAAGTTATCCAGTTTAGATTCAATGTATAAACATGAAATATTCAACCTCAAACACTTATCCGCAAATTGTGATCAATCGGAAATTGTTCCTGCTGAATTGTATGCAACTCTTTGTCTAATACAGACCAATTTTGCCTATCGTCTGCCAGTTTTTCCCATGAGCTTTTTTATGTGATTAAATTTAAATTCTTAAAGGGACATCACTCTACTTCTGGTGTAGTTGTTCCAACATCAAGTGATCCAGTCAGGGGGTGAGGAAAAAATGCTATACAATCAGTCACTTCTGCAGCCAAACGAGTTATTGTTAAAACATGATTGTCTACAGTTAGACTCATAAAGCTGTGTGATGCACATGAAAGTACAGGCTGAATTTCAAGTGTAATAGAAAACTGCTGTTTCTGCAGATTTCAAAGGGATGTACAGAGAGAGTAGTCCTTTACCTACAGCACTTTACAAACTTTAAAGGGAGCAAAGACAAAGCCTAACAGAAAGGATGGTAACCTGATATGGAATACAGTAACATAGATTCAAAAGCTTACCTTGGACAAAAAGCTGAGTTAGCTTGGATACTGAGGACAAAGACAGGCCAGGCTGTGTTTTCAAAAATATGTGTGCGCCAGTAACAAAAAGAGGAATATATACAGGAAAAATACACACCGATGGAAAAAGAACAAAACCTTTTATTTTGTTCTTACTTTCTTTTAATTTCATTCCTACTGAAAGCACTGGAGCAGATTGCCCAGAAAGGTTGTGGGGTTTCCCTCACTGGAGATATTCAAGAGCTGTCTGGATGCAATTCTGTGCCATTTGCTCTGCAATGACCCCACTTGAGCAGGAAGGTTGGACAAGATGACCCACTGTGGTCCCTTCCAACCTGATCCATTCTGTGATTCTGTCATGAGTTTTGGTGTCCTGTGCTTTATAGGCTTATACTAGCATTTTTTAGAGATACAGGAATGTTTGCTGGAGGAAGTCACCACAGTCTGGCAATTTTGCTGCGTAGTTTTACTTGTGTATCAAGTATTATTTTGGCCTCTTTTTGGTGTTTTCTAAACACCTCTCTTTGTTCCAAAGAAGTCCTTCAATGTTTTGCCAGGATGGTCAATTTTTTTCTTTTGGTTATCAAATTCACATACCTGTCTCAAAATTGGTACTGCAAAGATGTTTTTAGATTAACTGTTTGGTCCAGCTGCTAGTATTTCAGTGGTTGTATGTCTTGTTATAACTTTAAAAAGTCCATCTGAATGCAAGGATTCATGTTTTAACTGATATGACGACATTTTGGTGCCCTATCTTCTTTTTCTGACTCTAAGTCAGTAAATAGAGAAGTTCCTTAAAAAAAAGAGAGATTTCATAATAAAAAATAGGTCAGGGGTCAAGCTGATGTCTACTTTCATAAACAATATCAGTCTCTGATTGTCTTTTAAGTTTTACTCTGTGAGTGTTGAGACTGTTTGTGCTCCTAGCCTTCATGCAAAAGCTATTTCTGTTGCCATTTAGTCTTGCCAAACTTCAGCAGATGAAAATAGCAGTATACCTAAGATATAGAGGGTAGTTCCCATTTTTACCTGGCTTATAAATAAGAGGAAATATTCTTCCTGAATGCTCTCTTTAACAAAATAAAACAAAACAAAAACACCAAAAAACCAACCAAATAAATAAAACAAACACCCACCAAAAAATGGCAAACCAAACCAAAACAATTGAAGACCTTCTATCTGATTATTATGGTGGAAATACAGTCTCTTCTTGACCACTTTAAATATATTAATATAGGTAGACACAAAAGGAATATGTTACGTAATTAAATGATGGACATACTGCTGAGCATCATCACTGAAGAAAGCCACAAGCTCAGGTAATCAGATTTTCTGGGCAACTGAGGGAGAGAAGAAAGAGGACTCTCATCATTTAGTTACAACATAGAGTCTAAAAACTTTACTTCTATATTTCTGGGTTGAATTCTGTTTCAGAAACACACTGAGGTTTTGTCAATGATTTTCACGTCTTCTTGGTAGCACTATTCTGATAGCAGAGTGTGGTAGAGGAAGGAAAACTGTTGTCTACAGTGTGGGCTGTAGTTTCAGAAAACAAATGCACTTTCAGCTAGTTTCAACAAAAGTTCAAAAAGTGCAATGGAATAAAATAAATTCTGTTGAAAGGGATGAATCCTGGCATCACTGGACTGTGCAGGAACATATTGGCTCACCAGACAGTGTAGTCATGGAACAGACATTTCAAATATGACAATCATCACATCCAGGGATTTAGGGTCACTTAAAACCATCCCTGTTGGATGGACTACTCAGAGCTTGATTTTTCCTTTTTACTAAGCCATGTGGCTTTGCTCCAGCCCTTGGTTACAACCTTCACGTTTCACAATTGCCCTCACCTGCAGCCTCTTTCACTTGGAGATGGAGACTACAGGGGAACTCATTTTCTCTAACATAGCAGGGGAATCCATTCTATTTAAGTTCCCAAGAAGGTAGCTTGATTGCCTTGGTATGCTACCAGAACTTTTTGATCTTGTGTGTTTACACATGAATACATAATACTACTCATTCATATGGGAAAGTAAAAAAATCTGTAATTCTTTTTTTTTTTTTAATCTAACATCCGTAACATTAAATTTAACTTCACCTGTGGCAAAAACGTCCATATTTTACATTAAAACTAAGGGATCTGGTATTTCTGATTTTGATTCATTATAGACTTTTGCTCTTTCAGTAGTCAGAAAAATCTTTATTTAAATAAACCTTTCCTCATTTCATTAGATGATACATCAATAAATGATGTTTTGGTGTCAATTTAATGACAGTGACTCAGAAAACTCACTGTGTGAGAGTAATTGTGACTCTAGACCTTCTGAGACAGAGAAGAAAAAATATTCTCCATGTTAAGTAATACTAAATTACTGTGTCAGTATTGCCTATAATTTATGTAGAAACTAGTGAATAATTTCATTTAAAAAAACTGTTTCTACATAATCTAACAAATTTTTGTGGTATGTTTATGCAGAGTTACAGAGTTTATTAGTTTGAACTCCTTGTTCCATTTTACTATAGGGAAGACTCCAGACTTAAGCTGGCCCTAGAGAGCTCAGTCTGGGTGACAGGATATGGAATTTTCTGTCCCCACACACCTACACAGGTTGAGCTACCCAGCAGTCAATTCACCCATGTAAATTCCAGTTAATGGCCTCTTCAGGGCAGTTTTTCAGAAGTATTCAATATTTGGCACCTACACTGCTTCACTCACCGGTATGAGGCACTTTTCTGTTCCCTCAGCATAAACTGTTTGACTGGAGTGTTCATACACATTCAGCAGCAGATTACCCCAGAATATTGAAGTAACCATAAGCCTTAGCTGTATCTTATATCCACATTAGAAATTTTCATGGTCACAAAAATTAGTCCTAAAGAGATAATTACAGCTGGGTATAGAATGATAAACATTTCAGACAAAAGAGCTTCCTGTGCTGATGAACATATTGTATTGTGATAGACTGAAATACATTTTGATTCTAAAATTACCATTTTAGAGTCTTAATTATAAAACATTTCTTTCATTCTTGCTTAATGATCACTATATGAGCATCAACAAATGCTCCCATCATAATAATTTCCTGTAACCACGCATAGGGTGATAAAGTGAAATAACGTAAAAGGCAAGTTGAATAGCCAAAGCAGATTTGTTCCAGTATAATTTTACTTAGCTACCTCTGTACCACAGCTCTCAACTGTGGTGACTAGTTAAAGCTGGATTTGCTTGAATTCATGCATTTGGGATCAGTACTATAACTTCCCGGCAGGCATTCTTACCCCTTCTTCATGTGGCATAAACCTATAGATTACTTGTGTGGGTTCCCTTTCCCTAGCACTTTTTATTGTCTCATCTGTCCCTTTCATGACAGCATGTTTTCTTCAAGGCCAGTCACATGGAAGCTCTGCTCCTGAATATAATGATTCTTAAATCTCCATGATCTCATTCTGTGTACATAGCACTGTGCATTCATCACACCTCCTCTTGAGAGCCTTCATAAAGGAGCACAAAACTCACACCAGTCTTAAAAAAAAAACAACAAAAAGCAACGTATATTGAATCTGCTTAAAAGGATAAAAAAAAAAAAATTAAAGACTAAGTGTGATTAAAACCAGTAACTTTTTTAAAAACCTTCTTGATTGCTTGGTGTGTCATTTCCCCATTGGTGCAATGAATTAAGAATACTGGGTCCCTCCCAAATATATCAAAGTATATTGAATCTTTCCAGGAATTTATTCTTTTGGGTTTCATTGGGTTTATCAAATTCTCATTAAGAAATTTTTTGTTGCATCTTATTGGTGATATATGTGGGAATCTGTCCTCATAAATCCTGTTTCAGAGAGCCAGGCGTAAAACAGATGATGCTCTCAATTCAATACTTCAAAATTCTGTGTAGAGCTTGTTCAAGACTGAAAGCATTAAATAAATTGGATCTAAATTGGTTATATTTTTGCTACAAAAGATATATACTTTAAAGTTATTGACTGATGTAAAATGTTGCTCCCTGGGTGGGAGGAGGAAGGGGTGAGAAATAGTGGCAAGCAACTATCAATTACGTATTTCATTCTGATGTCCAAAGGCTGATAATGCACGTTAGCTGCAGGAAATTAAAAGAATAAATGACTAGGGCTGTCAAAATCTTGTTTAATTACTGTTTGTGTATTTATATGGTTGTGAAAAGCTCAGTAGGAGTAAATTTTATATTCAACAGATTCTAACTATAATTATATATCCAAAATATATATGCAGATTGGATTTTATGAACTGTAACATTGTTGTTGATATAGGCCAGTTAAACAACACTTAAATGGGAAAAATATGTATTTTTCCCTTCCCTAACATCAGTATTTTGAAGCATAAAAAGGGAATCTCAATCACCTAGTTTTCAGTGTCTGAAAATTTTTGCCTTTGAGAAGTTTATTTCAATTTATATGCCTAAATTTATAGAAGCCAAACTTCATGACACCATATGTGAAAGACTAGTAAAAATTTCTATTTCTGTGCTTTACCAGAGAAGTGAAATCTAATGCTTATCAAAGAACATAACTGTTGGATGATTCTCAGAAAATTGTTAACCCCAATATGAAAAATGTACTTTTCTCTTAATTAAAAGCAACCATAGGAACAAGAAAATAGTGATGTCTGAGCAGATATTTTTGCTACAATGTCCTGTAAGTTTTTAATTAGTTTGAATTCAGCCAAAGACAGTACAAATTCAAAGCTGTTTGATGGTATTTCAGCATCCTTCCTGAAATCTGTAACAACTGCAATATTCCTTATGATTGAAGCCACTTGTTTGTGAATACGGCTATGCTGCGCGCTTGTTCTCTGGCCTCTCGTCAGATTTGAAATAGTTTAGCTCTCTAGTGCTGTGAAATAAAATATCTCAAGCAACAGTGACTGATGAGCCCTGTCATGGATATAGAAATAATCTCTAGTGTCTGACTTGGAGATTAGAATCCTATGAACATATGTAGCTGCAAATTGCAATATATTAATTAATCTTGATTCTCTTACTATTGGCACATACAAACTGTCTTCTATTTGTCAAAGCTTAACACAAGTTTACCTTTGAGCACTTGTTCTGATACAACTGTTAAGCACTAGACTTTGTATGTGCAAGTGCCAACACTCAATTAAAAGGCTGGCAGGGCTTTTTAATCAGTTCTTAAATCATGTTAAAAGTAAAACATACACAAATGTCACACTGGGAGTACTTTCTAATGTATCATACACTACTTCAGACAGCAACCAAGCAGACCATGCACGTCATTTAATTATTTACACAGATGTATCAGAATAGATGTTTCTCATCTCCACCGATGCCTTGTCTCAAGATAAAAGGCTAAATTAAAATCACATTGATTGCTTAAGAACAAAGGGCAACAAAGGAACTTGAAAAATGACAAATACTAAATAATACTAATTTCAAATAGTTCTCTGGCTCCAAAATGGTGGAATACATTTATTTGAAGCTTTCCAAGACATTCCACTTGGCACAACGAAGCAATTAGAGAAATTTTCACACTGAAGGAAATTTTAGGGAAACCATCTGCGATGGAGGCTGTAAGGGAGAGCTGAACAATCACCTCAGCTATGAACTATAGTACTGCTGAAACCATTCTGCTGGAGTAGTTTGCTAATCAAATGGTCAAACCAGCACAGCATGGGGACACAGATATTTTGTGTAGTGTTTCTTGTCATACTATTAATTTTCTGAAGTCTCTATTCCCTTCTATTTGAGACTCAGCAAAGGATATAACGAATCTTCTGTCAGCTCTTGAATTTTTTGCTGTTGCCAGAAGTGGTTGTTACACCACAGTGCTGCTGTCAATACTTAAAACTCTGAAAACATTGATAGTGAAATTTGCAAGGAGAATTAAGTGCTGTGCAAACTTTGTTAGACAATGAAAGTGGAAATTACAGAAATATAGGATTCTTTTTTACTAGCATTTTTTGTTGTTTCTACTCTGAAATGGAAATATAGGAATCATGTATGCTGATTCAGCTAGACAGGATTCCAATTTTAAGGTGCCTAGGTATTCTATTTGCCACCATAGCCCATGTGCAGAAGGTTTCATTTAAATCCCAAATTAAGTTAATACCCCCAAGAATCCTCCAGCTTTCCAGTTCATGGCATGGATATTTTGGACTGTTTGGCTTCTGTAGGTGGTAGGCTTTCAGGATAATTGCAATAAATTAAATAGATGATAACAACTTACAAGAGGATTTCAAATGCTAACACAATTCTCACTGTATAGATGCACTTGCTGAGTTCACTAGGCAGTTTTCTGACATGCACAGATTGAAGGACGTTACTGCTAAATGTGACACGTGGCTTCCTCAAAACATTGCTCAAACTTACCTTGAGAGAGTGAGCAGTTACATCATGCTAACCTTAGGCATTTGTAACCTTCCAAAGCATATCTTTCTAGCAACTAAATTCTCCATAGCATAGTATTCATATCCCACATCCAGTGATTTAAAACATGGGCTAACAGCAAATGCACTTTTATGCACCACGTAGCAAATAGTTCTGAATTTTATTTTTAAAAGCAACATCAACTGAAGTTTTATAATTCCACACTTGTTACAGCCAGCAAAGCATGTAGACTTCTGTCTTTTTTCTCATTATTACCTTTCTGGGTTGCAGACACATATAGAATCAATCTGTCTCCTCCCCATTAATTCCTGCTCAGCAACTTCCTGTCTCAAACTGCTGTGTAAAGCTGCTATGTGATGTCAGACAGCTGGTTTTCACCTGACAGAAGATGACCCCAAGGCACTTTCCTTTTGTATATGGACTTTGCATTTACAAAGCCTGTGTAAGCCTACTTATTTGTACCTCTAAGACTAAAGTAGGCCATCTCTCTGTCAGAACGAAACATAACAGGTAAAATGACGTTGTGCTGGTTTTGTGTGGAATAGCTAGCCTTCTCCTTTGTAGCTGGTATGGGGCCACATTTTGGATTTGTGCTGGAAACAGTGTTGACAACTCAGAGATGTTTTCATTATTGCTGAGCAGGGCTTGCACAGAGCCAAAGACTTTTCTGCTTCTCACCCCACCCCGCCGTCAAGGAGGCACAAGGAGTTGCAATGTGACAGCCAGGATAGCTGACCCCAGCTGACCAAAGGGATATTCCATGCTCTATGGTATCATGCTCAGCATATAAACTGGGGGGAAAGCTGGCCAGCAGCTGCTGCTCAGGAACTGGCTGGATATAAGTCAGCAAGTGGTGAGCATTTGCATTGTGCATCTCTCATTTTGTGTATTCTAATTATTTTATCATCATTATTATTAATTTTTTTTTCCTCCCTTTTCTGGTCCACTAAACCATCTTTATCTTAACCCATAAGTGTTCTCACTTTTACACTTCCTATTTTGTCCCTCATGCACCGGAAGGGAGTGAGGGAGTGCTGGCTGGGGTCAAGCAACAACAGACGTGTTAGTGTCTGTAAAAATTAATATCTTTCCATTAAAACAAAAATAAGGATCTAAGGATCTCTGTAGAAGCAAAAGATTAGAGTCCACCAACAAGAACAGAAAGCTAACTGCATATAGTGTCTGAACTGCTGAGAGAAATGCTGCCATCAAAACCCAGCTCACTTGGAAATGTCCACTGCTTGCCTTTCAATATGAGCATGCAGAAGTTTATTTGTTGCAGTTGTCTGTAGTCTAGAACATGTACCTGGGACAGAGATGGGCTGGAATTTGTATTTTAGAAGGGCATAATGTTTATTTAACTGTATTTATATTAACACTACAACTGACATTTGGTTTACAAATACTGGGAGAGGGCTGAGTGTTCTTTTGGTGATGTTACACAAATGTTTGGGGTTTTTTGTTGCTTTCTGATTTAAGGGCTATCCTGGCACCCTTGGGCACTGGTACATAAGCGGTAATGTATGATAGCAGTTTATAAAAAGAGGGTCTCCACACGTGGGTGATATGGGTTTGATTTTTTTTTTTGTGGACTAGGAGATATGAAAAACATTACTCTCAGTCAGCTACAGTTTAATGTCCTTTTTTCTAGTTTCCCTGTTAAACAGTATCCTTATGGCATCAGCTACGGTGGTGTTAATTATTGCTTCTACAAAAAAATATCACTTTAAACTAAAATTAAAAAATAGTATTAATAAGAAAAAATCCCCAAACTGTATTGTCTAAATCTCTTGACTGGGAAAGCAAGAGTCACGGGAAGTTACTGTCCTTCCTTTAGATTTTACCTAGCTAAATAAGATAGCATTTTTATTTTAAATGTAATTGCTTGTATAAGCAAAAGTTTGGAAACCTGGCTATCATGTAATATTCCTCTGGGTAGATCTAGAGTGCATTTTTCTCAGCAGGACAAATAAGTCAGCACAGATCTGTGTGCTTTTATTTCCCAAGCTAGGAAGACAATCCAAACCAGCCACCCACCCCCAGGTTCCTCACAAAGAAGGTAAAGCAAATTTACTCTGTAAAATAATACCAAAGAACTTTCTTTGATATTATCACCACAAGTAGCAAAAGGTGAGAAGTCCAGAATTAAAATTTTACTTAATGTTTACTGCATGGTATACCTTTATAAGGGCATAAAAGAAAGAGGGTGGTAGGTAACTCCAGCAGGCAATACCCCCCCACCCTCCAGCCCTTCTGAAATCCATTCCAGTGCTTAGAGGTCTGTTGTTTGATCTTGCAGGAGAGGGGGAGGTGAATGGTAATTGAAAGGGGACAGTTCTGCTTTCCAAGAAGAATATGTGAGTAAAATACAGACACAAATATAATACTAAAGTAGTAACCTGTGACAGTAATGAGTACCTAAGATTCCTTTTAAATGAGGTGTTGTGGAAGGTGAAAAGGAGCAAATACATAACATGCGTGTAACATAGAAAGAGTTATCTTGCATAACTCTGCCAAATACGTTTAGTGCAGCTATGATTGATGCTAACAAAAACACTGTTTTCATGCCACTGCTTATATCTGTTCACCAAACTAAATTTAAATTACATTAGTAAGATGGCAAATGTCTTTGTGCTATTACTCCAGCCAGCATACCTGCTTCCCTACTCTAGCTGTGCCAGAAAAGTTGAAGGGTAGATCAGAACTAGTGTAATTGTCATGGTGGTTTGCTTCAGCTGTTTTACAACCCACATCATGCACAGATCAAAGGGTTTTAAGAATAATATTGAGTTCGACTTCATACATTTTGCAGATGCTGAAACAGAGGCAACGTGATTCTCCTCACGCTGTGAAGCAGTCCACCAGCAAGGCAGAAATTAGATCCCTAATGTTCACTGCATGCGTCCAGCACCCAAGTCCTGGGGTCACAAGAGCTCAAGCTGTGGCATGGCTGACAAGGGAGAAAGTGGCCCTTCAGCGAGGCCTTGAAAATGCCAACATTGAATGATGGCTTTGCATTCAGCTCCCCAAAGCTACTGCTGTGCATCAGACTGAAACACACGTGCCAGCACACGGATGGGCCACCTGCCAGGGCGAGTGGAACTGGAGAGGGGAGGCACAGAGTTTGTGCAATGTCTGAGCCAAGCACATCCACAGCTGGAGCTAAAAAAGCAGCAAGGCAGCAGCCCTCCAGATGAACACTTACCCAGGATAATCAGTACAACACTGAGCTGGCCTACTGGTTATCAGAGCAAGTGATAAGCGTGACACAAACGTAGGGAGAACATAGGAAGTGGCCGGCACTAAGGACCAGAACTCGTGAAGTGTCAGATGTTAACACATCAGTGTGCACATTTGCATATAGTCCAGACACCCTTTCTGCTTCATCTCCAAATGCAAAGAAAATGCACTTAAAGCAATGTCTCCCAGATTGCCTTAGGTCAACATCAAGTATCACATGCACAGCAACATTTCTGAGGGCAGTTGCTGAAACCGCTTTGATAATTTGTTGATCCACATGCAGATAATTCAAGCGAATCCATCAAAGTTTAGACTTTGAGTCTACTCAAAGTCTAATTTTCTGCTTAGTGGATACAACTACACAGGATTCAAAGGTCATTTATCACTCTCAGAGTAGCTGATTATTCCTCTGCTATTATTCTCCTGAAGGTGTCTTGGCTAGTTTTTTAACTGCATATTACTACTCTACGTACATGCTGATACTGATTTTACTCTGGGCGCGACAACAAACACAAACTCTTTTCAACAGTGTGTGTGCATTACACATGTGCATCAAGTGAAATAACATCTTGACATATCCCACAAGTGAAATCTGTGTATTCATTTCATCAAAGTGCATTGAACACGTAGCACTTACTCCCCTGAAAATTATAGGGAATCCAGCCAGGAGGTTTGATGTGTTGCTTATCAGCATCCTGAATTGTAGCATAGTTAACCACGTCTTTACGTTCCTGAAGTTTTACATGTTGCACTTCTCTGGCATGAATTCTCACAGGCTATAGAGACATTTCAAAGACACATTTACTATATTAGGTATTCATTTAGCTCTAAAATCGGACTGCTGCACACAGTCATTCCACTTAAACACCCAACCCATGCGCATGCCAGCAGACACATTCACTTACTTGTCTAAAACCTTTAGAGCTTAGTGACTAATTTTCAAACTTGGCAGAGGGGTACTGATCTTAGACATAATCAGCTCATTGATCCAGTTGGAAACACACAAACACACACACACACACACACACACAAATTAAGTTTTCAAATTCATCTCGAGGCCATGTAATTGCTAGATCTGATGGGGGGGTAACACACAGTAGAAAGTGAGTGAAGAACCAGGACTGCCTCTTTTTGCATGCTCTGCCATTAGAATGTTTTAGGCATAATACAATGTGAAACTGTGTCTCAATTAAAAAGTCAATCAAGAGACAGAAATTTGTAGGAAATCTGGCTTCATCAGTTCATTAGCTGCTCACAGAACCCCTTGTTTACACTGAACACATATTGCAGGCATCAGAAGTATTTGCAGCAAATCATCTGTTTCTAAAATCTGATGACCTGCTGTGACTGCACCGCCCTTCCCTTCCTCCATCATATGCCCATAAATGCAACTGCAGTCTTGTACATTTCGGTCCAAGTGATCCATAGAGAATATATCCGCAGAACAAGCAAGAGAGCAAACACAAAGGGAAAGGCTAGCAGGGATTATAATTACTTGTATCTGCTATGAAGGGAATATGTTGAGTTCTGGATGCAACTTCTATGAATAACAAAATTCAAATTAAATTGATTTAATTATTTATGTTTTTACATCTCTAGCCATGGAGAATGAAGGAAAGATCTAAGGAAATGATGACTATCTGGCTGTACAACTCACTCAGCTGTCTTCTCTCTTGATGAGACTACTACAACTGGATTTCACATTTGAAAGCAGTAGGAAAATTCAGAACCCAAAGAGGAATTTCAGTCCAGCAGCCTACTGCTGTGCTCCCTCTGCTGCTCCCTAAATGCAAGTCTTATCATTTGTTTCAGAATAACTGATGTGTTAAATCCTGAAAAATTTAAATGCAGAAAGGAGGCAAATGTAAACATATCATCTGCTTACAGTCATTAAAATTTTTTTCTATTTATGCTGACAGGACAGCTTGAAATATTAATTTTCATGAAGACTACTACTGCACTGTGGCAAAGACAGAGGCCATAGCTGAAATCAGTGACCTATTGTGGTAGTCACTGTATGAGCACACCAAAGAGTTAACTCAGGGGTTACCATCTATTTAGAGAGAAGGTAAGAGAGAGTGATTTCACGTATATTTGTTTTTACTCTACATGTAAACAGATGTTGCAGGTTCCTCAAAGAGACTGCACATGTGCATTCAGAGCTTTGACTTGCTGAGGTCTAATTCCCATTTTGACCATGGGGACATAGAACTTCCACTGAAATGTGTGAGAAGCTCTATACCTTTATGGGAGTTGAAGTCCAAAAATGTTTGTGAACTCTGTCTCCAAGTCATATAGCAAGGCAAAGGGAACTAACTCTGGCATGCCTGAGAAGGATCTCAGATTACTACAATCTATCTCTAAGCCAACCTTCTCCTTTATCAGTACTGACAATATTTGTATTTGTAGCCCATAGCCAGTGTTGTTCATTCCCACGAAGCTAATTAAGGCAAAGTCCAAGTTCTGCTGCATGGTGCTCAAAACTACCTGTCAACTAATCCATTAATATTCTAATCTCAGAACCTTTCAGACAGCAGCGTCAGTGTTTCAGGTATTCACATATGCAAATTTTTTATATTCAGTATTCAATGTACTTTTTTTAAGAGTGTAGTAGCCTACATATCAGTACATACTTTATTGTTTAAAGGATGCATTTCACTGGAATCATGAGTGCCTCTTCTGCTCATGTGATGACAAAGGGATTTTAAACCCGTAACTATGCAGAGCAGCGACTGTGATCTCTTAAGTCACCTCATTCTGAATCACTGGAGCTTGTAGGTCAGCAACATGATTTGAACGATGAAACCAGAGACAGTTCAAGCTCATATATTCCTGAGCTTGTCAGCTCATCTTGTCATATCTATAACTTCATGACTATGAGGATTTTTGTCACAATCACTATCTTGATACTTTTTATGATTAATATTTTTTGTTCTTTGCACAACTTTGTAGATCTGGTATCAGGTTTCCCAAGAGGACTTAAATCAGTCTCTTCCCAGTGTCCCGTAAGCTGTGGCTTGCATTGCTGACCACTCTTTCTGAGCAAGGAAGGAGGGAGATTTTCTTGGCCCTCTGTCCCTGAAGAACTCATCCTTCGGTCACTTCCCTCGTGCAGAAGCTCACCATATTACATTATGTATCTATGGTCACATCAAAGGTTAAGTATGCTGAAGTACAGGCTTCAGTTTGCAAGTTGTGGCTGGCTGCAGTCCCAGATTCAAGCCCCCAAAAGAGGCACCTCCAATGCCCTCACACAGAAGAGGTGGTTTCCTTAGCAACTGTGACCAGTGAAAGAAAATGTGCCTGACAGGAAAGCGTATGTTGGGCTTCTGAAAAAGACAACCATCTCCCACAGCTGAAATATTCTCCTGATGTGGTCTAGGGAGTGCTGGGTAGGGATACATTTATAAATCTCTCTGTGCCCCTGATTCTCCCTCTCTCTCTCTCTCTGGATATGGATATTTAGACACCAAACTGATAAGCTCAAGACCCTTTCAGTGTATGAATCTTCTGCATGTTTCAATTACAAACATGGGTCCTTGGGAAGGAGCAGAAACAAAGGAGCCTCATTTATTCTCAGCTAGTTGTTCCTTTTCTGGAGCCGCTTGACAATTAAATGGAAGCCACTTGAATTAAGAAATTTGCAGCACTGCTTCCTCTTAAGCAAATGCAATCAATCTCTCCACAGCTCTTTAGTTAAAAGAAGTCAGTGTTTAATGCAAACTGCTTTTGTCTTTGCATTTTGTGCATAAATTTCTGGTTAATAGAAAAGGTTAAGTACCTTTCCACTAGAATTTAATTAAATCACTCTGCCTAACTCTTACAGCGTATCAATATTAAATTACAGTCTGTGTCCGTTTTTTTGTCTCTTGGTGTTTATACCAAACAATAGCATCCAAACACCACTCTGATTCAACAAAACCCTCACCAAAGTGATATTTAAATACATCTGACAAATAGACACAAAAGATGACAGAAATGTAGAGAAAGCCCAGTCAAAAACAGTCTTTATTTCTCATCCAAGGTCTAAGCCCATTCATACGTTCTATAGACAAGAGTTCTGTAGCAAAGGACAAACTTTAGGGAGCAAGTGGGACCATTCACCATCATGATGAACAGGTCACCATCTGATTTTGGTCCTGTGATTTGAAAGACTAAGAGAGAGGTGTTTCCTAGTTTTCTGGAAACCATATTCCTGACTATATCTGAGACATCAAACTGTAGTCTGTAAGATAAAGTACAGATATATTATACAGTACAGAGAATTTTTACACCTTTTCTTGATAATCAGATGAAAAAGATGAATTTGGTGTAACTCCAAGTACTGGCTTTGGCAAAACAAGACCACTTTCCCAGAATGCATTTATGTTTCTTTGAAAAGCATTTTAAAATGTCTATAGTCAGTTACATATGCAATGAAATACCGGGCTTTTTCCACTTAAACATTTGGATGGTGCAAAGTCAAATTATGCTGTTGATATACCAGTGCAGAAAGATTAAACCATAAAAGTGACTGGCTAGAAATACATACATGTCCTGTAATTATGCACTACTGCAGGACTGAAAGAGATGTGTCAGAATAGTGTATGAGACAAGACTCAAACTGGTGAATACCACATGGAAAACAGGGATATAAAAAGTGATATAAATGAAATGAGATTGTGATAATGATTTTGTAAATTAAGGCAGTAAATAGTAACACCATGGATCTATCATTCTGGAGCAGTAGATGATATTTGGTCTAGAATCTGTGGTCAAATGGAGATAAAGGTAGAACTGACAATGTAAATAAGAAGCAAGAACTACATGAAGTTAAGAAACTGATATTCCAAAAATAGAGAAGTCAAGTAGTATCACTGTGGTAATATAGCAAAAAATCCCAAATGATGAAGCTATTTTAAGTTTTTTAAAAAATAAATTAATTAAGCAATATGTTTTAAAAGAACCAGACATCGAAAAATGAGCATAAATCCAGCAATCTTGAACTGAACTCTCTTTGCTTTAAATAAATAATGAAAAAGATTGATTGTACCTATAATTCAATTTACTTCATTGAGAAAAACACTGAGAAATTAAGGGGACCGGAAATTTCAAGGATTTATATTTCAGCTTTCAAATACAAAGTACAAACATTTTTCTGGAAGCTGCCTAAAAATAGGATAAACTATTCAAGGAGGAGCTGAATACAGGATGCATAAGTACCACGCAAAAATCAGGCAAAAATACAGAGAAATTACAAGTAATAATAATTTTTTCTAGAGATCAAAAAATGTAGGCAAAAAGTATGATTCAGTAGAAGTAAGGCTGAACTAAACCATGATAAGAAAATTAAAAGCAATTACAAAATGTCCATAATTTACATGATTTGAGAAGGTGGAAAGGAAGACAGGCCATTATGTAGTGACAATGATCATAAACACAATATATGCATGACTTTAAGTGAACATTTTACCTCAGCTTTTAAACAAGTGCAATTCTGAACCTGGGGCACAAATAAAATGGTTTGTGGGAATGTATGTCTCAGCATGGGGATTATCAAAGCTGACGCTGAAACAAAGCTCAGAAGTTTTATGTGCTAAGATTGAGACAGATGGATATGAAAGCAACATTTCTAGAATTCTTGAAAGAACTGGTACATATTCCTGGGAATTTTGGGGAATCAGAATTTTAACAACCCATTTAATGGGGAAGGGGAAGCAGTACTGTAAGATACAGGTTAAGCAAATCTTCCTGCATGTTTGCGAGGCCCATTCAAATTATTATACATAATAAACCTACAACCTCCAAGCAACTAAAATAGCTTCCCTACTATGTAAGGTTTAAAGAAATTTTTGAAGAAAACTAGTATTTTTTTGGCATATGATGAAGCCGGCTAGTCTGATAAAATAACAAATCTTTAGATAAAATAAAGGATTTCATTTGAACTTTATTAAGGTTTTTTAACACTTCAGGGGAGAGAATCATCTTGTAATGCTGGATTATGAGGCAAATGAGATTTATAAGGTAGAGAGAGACCTGGGTGAAGGGAGAAGCCACAGCAGTTGCTTCTGAAGGAAGCTTATTAAAACTAAGTTTACCAACAAAGATATTAAGTTTTACCAGGAATAAGGTGCTTCAAGGTCAATGAAGGCAGCAAAGGTAGTAGAATATCTCTCTGAATGGCTTCAGCACACAGTTCGGTCTTGTTCACAGACATCTTCACATTTGTACAGTGCCACGACCCAAAATTCATTAACAATTTTACTCTTCACCTAGATTTTTAAGTAAGAACTTGCTACTGTAAATAGTAGGTGACAAAATGAAACCAGCTTACCTTAGGAAGAGTGACAGAGGAAATAGGATGCACTTAATTATACCAATTGCCATGTCACGCAGTGGCTATAGGAATTTGTCAGATGGAGGTCAGCAGATAATAACACCTCAAGAACATAAATTCAAGGATGTTTGTAATGTGGACAATAGAGAAGAAAATGTGACCTCAGCACCTCAGCACCTATTGAACAAGGTATTTCCCAGTAGATTTAGACAAATATTTATGTAAGTATGCTCGACATTATTAAGACCCAGCTGTGTTTTATGTGTTTCTGATTGCTTATGTACCTGAATATATATATTTAGGTTATTCAGGAAAAGGGTACCTTTACAAGGGTGGATTAACTATTTTACAGGCCAGGCCTAAAGGGTGAGAGGGCTTTGATTTGTCTCTGTAGAGGCACCAAGTGATTAGGCACAAGGAAGAGAGAAGTTAAAAAACTATGTTGACACAAAAGAAATGATTGCAAACTGACTGGGAATTAGATGTTTTCTGGATAACAGAGCAACAAAGCTGTACAACAGTTTCCCCATAGGACTGGATTAGGTGGAAGGTGCAAGAAGTTTAACAAATACCTTTTCAAAGTAGTGTTTAATCACATTATGGAATGATATCAGAGCAAATACCAGGACCCCAAGATAATGACTCTGCCCCTATCTCTTTACACTTCTGTATTGCTAAACTGTAAGTGCCTCTGATAAAAAATAAACATTTTACATAAGACAGAACTGCATGAAACTGCTATGTAAAAACAGGGTGCATGAAGAAAAGGACTTCTGATACTTGAGGCATCTTTTACTTCCTTGGGTCACACAGTGCTGTGGTGGGTTCATGCTGACGGGATGCCAGGTACCCACCAACACTGCTCTATCACACCCCTGCTCAGCTGGGCAGGGGAGAGAACATACAACAAAAGAGCTCTTGGGTTGAGATAAGGACAGGGAGGGATCATTCACCAGTTACAATCAGGGGCAAAATTGTCTTGACACCAGGAAATTAGTTTAATTTATTACCAATCAAATCAGAGTAGGATAATGAGAAATAAAAACAAGTCTCAAAAGCACTTTCCCTTCACCCCTCCCTCCTTTCTGGTCTCAATTTCAGTCCTGATTTCTCTATCTCTTACCCACAGCAACCCAGGGAGACAGGAAATAAGGACTGCAGTGAGTTCATCACATGTTGTCTCTGCTGCTCCTTTCTCCTCAAGAGGAGCACTCTTCACACATTTTCCCTGCTTCAGCATCAGGTGTCTCCCACAGGAGACAGTTCTCCATTAACTTCTCCAGTGTAGGTTCTTCCCATGGGCTGCAGTTCTTCATGAAGTGGTCCAGCATAGAGTCCATTCCACAGGTGCAGTCCTTCAGGAACAGGCTGTTCCAGCATGGGTCCCCAATGGGGTCATGAGTCCTGGCAGCAAACCTGTTCCAGCATGGGCTCTTCTCTACACAGGTCATTCCAGCAGCCTGCTCCTAACGTGAGCTTCCCATGGGGTCACTGCCTCCTTTTGGCACATCCACCTGCTCCAGCATGGGATCCTCCACAGGCTGCAGGTATTCTGTTCTCTTTTCATTTACCCAGTCATTCAATCATAGAAGGCTATCAGACTGGTCAGCCATGATTTCCCCTTGACTAATCTGTGTTGGCAACTCCTGGTAATCTTTTCCTCCATGTGCTTAGAGATGACATCCAGGATGCACCATTCCATCACCTTTTCAGGGACTGAGGTGAGGCTGATTGCCCTGGGTCCCCCTTATCCCCCTTTCTGAAGGCTGAAGTGACTTTGGCTTTCTTCCAGTCCTCAGGCAACTCTCCTGTTCTCCATGACCTTTGAAAGGTGGAGCATGTCTTAGCAATAATATCTCCCAGGTCTCCTCAGCACTCACTCTGGGTGTGTCAGAGACTGAAAATAGTTCATGCCTCAAACACTGAAAGTTTTTTTCATGACAAAGAAGCTGCAACCGAAGAAGCCTCTCTGAAGACTGGGACTTTGAACTGGAAGTCCAACTACTGATTAGATAAAGGGAAACCTATTGTTCAGTCATCTCAGGCTGAGGGAAAGGTATGTATCCACAAAAGGCCAAAGTCACCAGCTGTGCTGAGAATCATCCCCGGCTGAGTTTGGGGCAGGGAGAGAGCACAGCTCACAGAAGCCAGGTTTGCACAGACTGCCCCCCCAACTGAGGGGGGAAGAGGAGGTTTCAGGTGTGTGGTGTAACCTCTGGTCAGAGGCAATTAACATCCATCCTCCGTTACACAGACTGGCCCAGCTGTGGAACCCCCAACCCCACAGGCCACATCCACGGGACATTCTTGTGAGAGGCAGCTGAAGGGGAGTCATAACCCCCCCAAAGTGCTCCCCAGAGGCTTTGCACCACCAGATACAACAGATCCCCAGTCTGCTGTGAGAGACTGCCCCCCTCCCCCAGGGGGACATGCCTGGACATTGCCACCTGGCTCGAGGGTACGTAAACCCATGGGATTCTGTGCTTTTTGAGGGGACCTTCTCCACCAAGAAGACCAGCTGGAGAGGATCAACGGAACATCACTGGGATCCATGGAGTGGTGATATTTTCCTTATTCTGTCCCCCCCACCTATTTCCTACTTCTCTTTCTTTCTTTCTTTTCTTTCTTTCTTTCTTTTCTTTCTTTCTTTCTTTCTTTCTTTCTTTCTTTCTTTCTTTCTTTCTTTCTTTCTTTCTTTCTTTCTTTCTTTCTTTCTTTCTTTCTTTCTTTCTTTCTTTCTTTCTTTCTTTTTCTTTCTTTCTTTCTTTCTTTCTTTCTTTCTTTCTTTCTTTCTTTCTTTCTTTCTTTCTTTCTTTCTTTCTTTCTTTCTTTCTTTCTTTCTTTCTTTCTTTCTCTTTCCTTCTTTCCTTCTTTCCTTCTTTCCTTCTTTCCTTCTTTCCTTCTTTCTTTCTTTCTTTTTCTTCCTTCCTTCCTTCCTTCCTTCCTTCCTTCCTTTCTCTCTCTCTCTCTTTCTTGCTCTCATCTTTACCATCAAATAAAACCCTTACTATTGTCACTGGCATATGGTCTCATTTGCACCTTAATTCAGGCAGAGGCATTTCTAAGAACCTTAAAACTGGATCATAACAGGGTGTCAAGTTTGCCTAAATTATCTCTAACCCATGTTCTTCTAACACAGAAAAATCCTATATTTTATAGAATGTGTGCGACATTGGAGGCATATGTACCAACAGGCACTGTGGAGTACAAGGCCATAAAAAATAATGTCTTCCAGATATTTGAAAGTGTATATGAATCAATGTGGGAGAATAGCATTATGATATTCATGCTGAATAACATTTAGAAGTGAAATGTCATCAACCCTTGAGGGTGGCCTTAATCTTTTAATTAGAGTGCATAAGAATTGGATCTTCTAGAATGACTTCTCAGGTGCCAAGGAAACATATGTCACAGGGCAGTTATAGAGAAAGTCTCTTCTTTCTGATGTAACTAACCAGTTAAACTATTAAAACCATCCATGAGATGCAATTTTAATCAAAAAAATGTAAGTATTTTATAGTGCAAATAAAAACATTAAATTTCTAGATGTTATTGTAGAATATCAAACTACATAGGATCCTAATCCTTCACATAGAGCAATGGCATTTTAAAATTAATTTTCAGCTTTATTTTCTGTCACCTGTTGACACTAATGTTATTTAGTTGCCTGAATGAAGATACTTCTTCCACATACAAATGAACTTTTTAAAAAGAATGAGCAAGCTGATTCAAGATGATAAAAAATGCCAAAAGACAGCACATTTTCAATTTCTGTGTTCAAGGTTCGAGTCCCTCAAACTTTCAGGGCTAGAGCCAAAGATGAAGAAATTTACAAAAGCTAACACTGTGATAAATTCAGGAAAAAATATGCAGATTGCAGACTATCACTGACAATAAAACTATTTTCTTCTTAGTGCTTCAAGAAATAAAAAGATCTTAAACTGAAAGAATTAAAAGCAGAATTAAGCAGCAGAAGTCAAATTTATGTGTGGAAAACTGAGACATGAATATTATAGTTTGAATCCACTAACATTTTATTTACTTTGACTTGCACTGGAAATCAAAGGTCTTCCAAAATAGTGAAATGACCTTTCCCTCTGCAGCCTAGCATGGAAAGGCATCAAGTTCTGTAATTAACTTTTAACAAGATTTGAGTTTCATATGATCAGTACCACTTGTATTACTGCAAATTAAATAAAAATATTAGCTTGCTTCTCAAGGAATCATGAGGAGCTACATATCACGTGTCCTACCAGATATTGACTCCTGAAATTTTGTTCCTCCTCACCAAGTCAAATGCAGTGAGGTTTGTCAGGTCTTCTGCTTGGAGCTGGATGTTGCCTGTAATGCTAGCACATCTGGCAACAGAGGGTGGAATTTGAAAGGCTAAGGATACTCTTGAAAGGCTGAGCGAATTGGGATTGTTCAGCCTGGAAAAGAGAACACCTCAGACTTTACCTAAGTGTGATCTTCCAGTACGTGAAGGGAGCCTAGAAGAAAGATGGAAAGAAACTTTTTCAAGGGCATGTACAAGTCATGTCCTCACAGGACAAGAGGGAATAGTTTAGATTAGGTATTACGAAGAAATTCTTTACTGTGAGAGTGGTGAAGCACCCGAACAGGTTGTCCAGAGAAGTTATGCCTGTCCCATCCCTGGATTTGTTCAAGGCCAGGCTGGATGAGTCTCTGAGCAACCTGGTCTAGCGGAAGGTGTCCCTGCCCCTGGCAGGGGAGTTGGAACCAGGTGATCTTTAAGGTCTCTTCCCAGCCTTTCTATGATTCTATGATTTTTGCTATTTAATAGGAAGCAAAAAAACCAAGTCTTTAGCTCCAAAATCCAACTTGCTGTATTTCCTTGAGAACTACTTTTTTTCATTTTTGTGAACAGCTATATGTATGAGCCTTTCCTTGAGATTTAAGCATCTAAATCTATCTATAAGCAAATATACACCCTTGGAAAATCTTCACTGCAGTCCTATCTACACACAGACTTTTGAATGTCCAAACAACACTTCCCTTGATCCCCTCAGCATAACATTACAGAGCTGATTATCTGCAATTAATGGACTGGCCACAAGATGAAGACATAAACAGGAACACCATAGACTATAACTGCACATTTCCTGTGCCAGTGCATTAGAACACAAGTCCTGATGGGAAAGGTTAGGACTTACAACTCAAAGATCCATCCCTGCTTCTCATTTGCATATATAATTACCTTAATCAGTCATTTGCCCTTGAGTATAATCATGTTTATTTTGCTTATCATGTTTCTGGATTTGTCTCTGAAGAAATAATGAGATCAAGAAGCCCTTCTTCAAAGATGAAATCATACCTTGTTTCATCATAAAATGCACACCATATCTGTGGCGTGTTCAATCAATACAAATCATCTAAAAGCAGGAAGCAGGAACAAACTAAAAATTTTGTTCTGAAAAATGATCATAAAACATCATTTGGGCTGTAGCCAGTCTGACATAAGGACTCCTCCCTACATTTGTGGTTTTTTTGCCATAAAGAGTTTCTGTTGTTCTTCCTAATCAGAGGTGACCTTCAAAGGGACAGCTGCTGATATATCCTGTCATGATACCTTTGCATCAAGTACACACAGCATAGCTAATTTAAGATTCATAAGGCATTTTTAAAAGCCTTTAATTTGGTCCTTATCATCCCCTTCATACAGTACTATTATATTTGACTTTACTTGCTTAACCACTCTTCCACATTTAGAAACTGTGTTCTTGTCTGAATAAATAAGTCTGCTAAGAGCATCTATTAAGTACTGGTATCCCCAGGGTCTGAAGCACTTTTTTTTCCCTTCCATTTTTTGCCTGGTGAATCTGAGCTATAAAGCATATAGCGGAGAGGAGAAGGGTTGCCTTAGTAACGAGGCAGACCCAATCAGCTGCACAGGCTCCCTTGAGACAATCTAATTTGTGCAGCAGAAAGGGGCTAGGACAGGTGGCTAAATTAATGTGCCAGACAGCTTAAAATATTACACCCACACACGCACACGAATGCATACACAAAATCTCCCTGTGTACTTATACGTGAACGCAATTACCCTCCACGTTTTGCAAAATAAACAGCATCTGGGTAGCTCAGCCCTGCGAAGCCCCCGAAGTAGTGGAGGTGCCGCAACGGTGGAGGAGGCGAGGCAGGGTGGGAGGGAGCAGCGCTCCTTCCCCGCAGTCCTGCCGGATCTGCAGCCGCTTCGGGGAGGGGAAAAGGACTCCGCCCAGCAAGCACAGGCTGGAATAGGGGTGTGAATATGTGCCCTCCCCTCTTTACTGGGGCTTATGACCTTCCTCTTGGTGATAGCGTGATCTGCTGTGCTGCTCTCCTGATTCCACAGAGTGCTGGAGCTCTCTCTTCCTGACACTTTCTCTACCATTTCACAAGGCTTTCTCTCCATGCCCTCGACTCTAATTTAAAGTGAACTTCCACCTTTTCCCCACAGTTTAAATACAACAGATTTGAAAACGTTTCATATTCTCCTCAGTCCCTGCTGTGTGAGGATTCAGCCACAGCACAAGAATTTGGATCAGTTTGGATGCACATCACACACCAGCTTCTAGCTCTTACAAACCTAATCTCAAATAATTTCTTTTTGCAGCATGTCCAGATTGAATTCAGCCAAGCACAGAGAAAAACAGGAATTCTGAGCCCATTCTTTGACATCTGCAGTACACATGAAAGTGTCATATGCACAGGAGAGTCCGGCAACAGACAGTGCTTCAGAAACACTGTATTATTACAGTGAAGGATCACTCCTAATTTCTTTATAATGGGGATAATATATTCCCATATAGCTAATTATGAGACACCTGACAAAAATTACGAGGTGAGATACAGTTGTTGTGTTGTTTTTCTACTACAGCACCTCAGACAGAAATGCTGTGGGAAGTGCCCCCTCACGCCAGACACGCGTATATCCCTACATGACACCATAAGCTCAACACAGTCAGGAGTTCTCTCCTCCTTTTTGCCTGCATCTTGAGCAGATAAAATTTATTTCTGGCACATATCAGAGCATTTTAATCCCAGGCTATATGACTCCTTTACACAGTGAGGCACTTCTAATCCACTAACATCCAGCTAAAAGAGAAGAGCTCTGGATACTAAGATCAAACAGGTTATAAGGAAAACTGAGGCATGAGATAAAATTATATGTTCAAGCCCCATGGGGAAAAAAAATCAGAGTGAAAATACTGATATACAAACCATAATAGATAAAGCCATAAAAGGCTTAAAACCATCATGGGATTTTTTTTTCTTTTTCTGAGTATGTTTGTTGTCTAGAGGATGTGCCTTACAAGATTATTGATAAACTACTTTTCCCCCCCATGATTTGCAACAGCTATAAGAATAGCCGTTTATGCTGCACTGACAAGCTGTCTCAGTGAGGTGTGGAGAGTTACGTAAGATTTGGCTAGAAATCAGAAACCAGACTGTGTGACAGTCATGTAATGAAATGGAAATCCCATGTGAAACCAAGAACAATTTTTGCTTGTTTTTTTCCAGTGTTTACCAAAGTAAACATATTGGATAGATCTGCATCCAAAGGATACATCTAGAAACATATAGGAAACTCATCCTGGAGCAAGGGTCTCCTGAGGCTAAGATTAATGCCCTTGTTTCTGCCTCTTACATGTTGCTGATTCACTCACTTTGTACTCTTCATCCTTTTTCACTATTAACAAAAAAGAGAAATGGAGACCTTTCCTGGCAGAATATTAGTTAACTTGCTCAGAAAAACACACCATGGGTTGATAGGAAGTGGAAGTTCTTCCAAAGTATACATTGTAGGAATTACTCTCACCACAGTTTTTGGAAACGGTGGTAATGAGGTGCTCAATTATATCTGAAAGTCTGGCTAGTTAAGTATTTTGCTAGCAATGTTGGGCAAAATCTGAGAGCTTGATGACACAAAAAGTTTTTTCCAAGGATCTTGAGGTAGATACCTGATTAGACAAAGTGTTTTTGAAATAAATGTCAGGTGCACATCACAATGTAACATGTAAGAAAGAAACCAGTACAAGTTGAAGACAATAAAAAGATCCGGTAGGTAATGAAAATTGTGGTATATTTATAAATGATGCATTTACAAAGAAAACTTTACTATCATTTAATTTAAGGCATGTATAATTAAAAGATACATATCCACACCCCCTCAAACCTGTGACTACACCACCAACCCTTAACACCAAACTCAATGTGATCAACCTACACTTAAAGACATTAAAAAAAAGCAAGAAGGTGTTTCCTAACCTTTTAAATGTCTTGGCCTGAACTAGAATATTTTGTCCACAGACTTACTGGGCAATCTGGGGTTTATTTAATAGTGTCCCATCCCTCACAAACCTTTAGAGCACCAACATATGTGAAGGGCATTATGAGGAGGTCCTGCAGTATCTCCAGATGAATAACTCTGAGTTAACAACAGAAGGTGCATCACACCTTCTTCATACAAAGAGCAGAAATGCCACTGTTTAAATTCTAAAGATTTCTTAGTCAAGGATGAACACCCCAGTAAACAGAACCTCAGGAGAGATTTGTGTCACCTAACCCAGGCCTTCACATCTGAGCTTAGCGCTATCTCTCCCTCTGTTGTAGTCAGTGACATAAAAGAAGAACTTATTAGGCATAACTCATTTAATTAAAAGGTAGATTGCTGAAGTTCAGATGAAAGATTAATAAGTCCTAGAAATGCTCTGTTTTCTCCATTGACTGAAAAAAACATATCAGTGACTTCTTAAGATGGGTACAACACTGTGTAAATACTTAATATTTGTTGAGACCAAATTCCATCTCCCTTGTCCCTGTTTGATCTCTCAGGGAAGAGGATCTTAGAATCTACTCTAACCAAACATTTTCTATCTAGCAGTAGATTAACATAAGTTTCAGAGGTGCTTCCCTCCCCCATCCTACATCTGGCATCTGAGAATTTGACCAAGCATAATTTAAATGCATGCTGTGCAAGAGGGGAGGGAAGTAGAAAACATTTCCAAGTAAAAACAAAACAAATCAGTTTTGCGATGGGTGTCTCTGCATTTATCATCTTCTGTAAAGCTGTTCAGAGATCAGACTCCTAACACAGTCAAGACAACCTCAGCTGACTGATTTTATGCAGTGATAGGGAAAAATAAGAACTACTCAATAGGAAAATAGAAGTCTGGAGTATTGCATGAGAGCTACCTTTCTACCATAGTGAAGAAAATTGTCACCATAAACAAATACATTATGGTCATTTCTGTCTCTTCTCACAGCACTTATTTAGAGCCCCCAGCTGAGAAGGCAGCTGTGAAGAACAAGTAACTGGTAAGCACAGCAGGAGCCCTTCACTCTAACGCTGCTCAAGGAAATGCTTTCTTTCTGTTGCCCTTATCACTGCCAGTTATGTGTGTTTTCCTTGGTAGGTGCACAAAGACTGGGTTCGTTTGGCCTTGCAGGAGTGAAAGCCAAGGTATCCTGTTTGTTTATACGCTTGCAGCTAATATTCAGGATGAGACAGTAGCTAGATTTTAGCCACCAAATCTTCTGAAGAGGCTTTATGAAGTCTTGTGCTAGCATGGGTGGACAATGGAACCAAACCCCATCATTCATTGCATTCCTGCTGGTACTTTTCACTGTATTAAAGATGCAAAATATTTTACAGGCTGCATCCATGTTTCCAAATGGCCAGTTTGTGAGAACATGACTATAAAGAAAGTGCAATTTTCAGTGCCCAAGGTAGTCTCTGACTTATGTAAAATAAGTTATGTTCTAGCATAAAGATTCTTCAAGAACATGTGATTAGTTAGCAGATAAGTACAAAATGGAACTGTATTGTTTAAACCAGGTTATTACCTAATCTGATTAAATTAGTCCCTGTGAGAAGCACTCAAATGGCATTAGAAATCAGAATGATATGATGAAATGAAATTTGCACTGCTGATGGTTTCAAGGTAGGTAGAAACAAGCATGATATCAGAGTACTAATGCTGATATATAAATAATTCTCCCTGCGATTACATGATTTATTAAGCTTGGAAAATAAACATAAGTGGACAGAGGTAATTAAACTGTCCTCTTAAAATAATAACAGACCAGAACTAGTATATTTTCCTTTATCCAGGTAAACTGACCAAAACCTGCAAAAGATGCAGAAAAAGAATAAAGTCCCAGTAATTCTGTCCCATACTGCGGTAAGTGGGAAAAAAAATGAGATGACAAATGGGTACAAACCCAAAAGAGTAAGAAATGGGGAGGATCATAAATACAAACTATCACTGCCTTATTAAATCCCACTTTATTAATGCTGAAGTTTACTCAAGGGAAAAACAACCCTAACCTAAGGGGTTGTCACTGTTTAGATACCCACAACAAGCCAATCCAGCTCATTTTAGCTCCTCCCCTGACACATTCAAATAAGATCATTCTTGATTCAAGCCAGAATTTTGCTGCAGCTAACCTCTTTTATATCCTTTTTTTCTCCAAAAGGCGATTTTTTGGTCAGTTATCACCAAAGTTTGGTCCATGAGTTTGGTCCCTGTACCTGAAATTCAGCTATGTCAGATCTCAGTGTGCACCCCTGTACTGAGTATTCAGATAAACTACTCACTCAATACTGTCTATACTAACTTCAGTGGCAGCCCAGTAATCTTAATGAAAAACTACATAATCATTGTGGGAGCAGGCATCTCCCAATAGGGAGAGAAACATCAGCCACAGGACAGGAGGTGTAATTCAGAAATATTTCCCCCTTTCCATCCCAAAAGCTGAAGTTAGATCCCTTCTAATCCCCTCACTTCATACTGATACAGTAAGAGATGGGAATAAAAAACAATTCAGCTTCTGCTCTCTGAAAACATAGCCACTTCTTTCTGGCAAACGAGCACTGAGTCAGATTGTTGTTTCCTTCCTGCTTAAGGTTTCTCTTCCACAGATAGAAAACTCCCCCTTTTCCAATAACATGATGCCCCAATTGCAACAGTCATTCCCTTTTTTTAAAATTTTATTTTACCCATACCTTAGCCAAACACAGTTTCTACTCTGATGTTTACTAAAGAGAAGCTAAGTGTAGACGGTTGCTATTTTTGCTTGCGGTGTAGGACAGATTGACTTTATGCCTTTTGAAAGGTGCTAGAAGCATTTGTGCAAGAGGACATTATAATCCTATTTGCCGTCAAATGTTCACTGCAGTCCTGCTCAAATACAAATACTACACTCAAATATCAGAATATAGAGACCATTTAAGGACGGAAAAATTAGTGGAGCAGGCAAGATACAAAACAGAAGTTCCTGAGAACTGAAAATCTGTGTTCACACAATGCATACCACTGGCAGAAGGAGGAAGAACAAGTAGAGGGAAAGAGAGAAAGACTTCTGGCCCAAGTGGTAATGAAGGAATCAAGTATATGTTCATTAGTAATCAGCAACACTGTAGCATGAGAGGTGATGTAATTCAGTGTTTTATGAATAAAAAGCACAAAATCTTAAGGACATTGTATAACAAATGCTTTTTTTTCCATATCATTGTGATTTAAAAGATTTTATATCTTTTGTGCCCTGAAAATGTCTCTTAAAATAATTAGATAGGACAGCGCTGGACGAGATAATTACTCCAGTCACTGGCTGCAAGACTTGATTGATGCTATGAGCCTGACAAATGACAAATGTGCCACAAGTCATAATTTAGAAAGTTGGTGGGTCTATTTTTGTGTATCCGTAATGTTCTTAGTCAAGCTATGGTCACCACTCAACACCACACAGTTCTGCTTAAATTTACCTGATTTTCGGTCTTACTACAGTTTTGGAGGGCAACCAAATTTGAAAAATGTGCCCTTAGTTAGGCACTGAGAATCACCAGGCCCCACAGCCCCCAAATCATCTGACTTTCTTCAAGCAAAGTTCAACTAGGAGAGAGTCCTGGAGTTCAAACTTCAGACTTACCAGTCTTGGGTTTGAGCACAAAGAATAGTGTCATTTAGCTATAGATCCTTCCCAAAAAGCTAACCTGGAAAAATACACGCCATCAAAACACAGAAGATGAGACTGAATCTTCAAGTCTGATGTTAGCTGAAATGGATTATTTTCCAGAACACAGAGGATTTTGTTATTATGTCTAATATATAGAATATCTTTACATTTAATAAGACCTGTTAGATTAAAAAAGGCTGCTACGCCATGATTATGTTAGTGGTTTTTATGTGGGCATTCTCATGTGGTCTTCTCAGAAGACTCAATTAAAAGGGAAAAAAAAAGGACTGAATTGGGCCCGGTATTTTTCTGTGTACATTTCTGTTGGTATTCACATTTTTTTCCTTACATTTCTTTGTGTGCTCGAAATTAACTTTTCTGAAGCACTAAATATAATTCTACCTGGTTGGGTGGTTTAGATTTTTTTTAAAAAAAGGAAAAGGTGATAATTAAAAAATAAAAAAAAAGCCTGTTCACAGCACAGTGTTGGAAGGAGTGAGTTACTAAAATGCACAGGGCTTGATAAAATGGGTAACTTGTATTTCTCTCAGGTCCCAATTCCATAAAGCACCTTACAAAGTGACAAAAAAATGTGAAGGCAAGAAATGAATACTAGTAATTTTGCTAGTAAAACCTTAACCAATTTGTACACATAGAAGTGACAAATTATTTTAACCAAAATAGAGGAGGCTTTCTGGGCTGTTTCATGTTTTATCTACAACATCAACACTACAAATAGCTGCTCATTAAGGTTGTCAAACATCTACAAACAGAATTGAACATCACATCTATGATTTTGACTCTAGTAAAGACTTTGACACTGTTTTCCACAGCATTCGCCTGGAAAAACTGACTTCCTGTGGTTTGTATGGCTGTACTGCACCCTGGATAAAAAACCATCTGGATGGTTGGGCCAAGAGAGTGGTGGTGAATGGAATATCAGCAATGGTATGGCCAGCAGGACCAGGGCAGTGATCATGCCCCTGTACTTGGTACTGGTGAGGCTGCAAACTGAATCTCGTGTTCAGTTCTGGGCTCCTTGCTGCAAAAAGGGGTGCTGGAGTTCTTCCAAAGAAGGGCAGTGAGGCTGGTGAAGGACAGAACAAGTCTTGTGAGGAGCAGCAGCTTTTGTCCCTACCCCTGACCCACCCCAGCCTCCTTAGGTACAAGCACTTCCTAAACCTTGCAAAGCAGACCTCAGCTGGGTGTCACTTGAAGTTTTGCTTACTGTTGAGCACAGTTTATAATGATAAGGAAAAGAGAGAAGCAAAGGTGTATAAAGTACACCTCAGCTTCCTCAGAGATCAGAGGCAGAAGCTGGCCAGCAAAGGGAACCCTGGGCAAGCCGCAGAAGAGGGCTTGCCTTTGAGCCATGTACACAAGCTGCAAACTGCACTGCCAAATGGGTAGCAGCAGCTCAGGCAGCTGTAGTCGAGACCTGAGCAGAATTAGAAGCTTTACTCACTCTTGGACTTTACTGACACTTGGAAATAATCTCATCAGTGTAGAGCTAAAACACGTGGACAACTTCAGCGACAACCATAGAGTTTGGCTGTGTGAGTTAGACACTGTGTGCACTTTGTTGCTGCCATGGAGGGAAGAAACAAGATTCCCACTTTCTGTTATCCCCAACAACCCCAGTATGACAAGAGAACATCTCTGGACAGTAATGTGGATGTCAAGAAATGATGTTGCCAGATTTTTAATGGACAACCAGAAGCTAATCTCTGTCATGGGGACAGGGCAATGTAAATCGCTGTAGATTGGCAGTACAAAAGCAGGAGGAAAATAGTGTAGCCCTCAGAAACTGGAGTGAAGAAGTTGCAATTAGCACTCAAGAATGTTCCCAGTAAATATTCTGAGTCCTCATATTCAAAGATTCAAAGATGGGTGATGGCTGGCCTGAACAAAGGAAAAATTGTGCTGGAAAATCTCAAAAGGATATAAAACAGCTTCTCAGTTCATCATGTAATTTCTCCCATCCAACTGATGGCAATATTATGACAATAATTGCATGTCTGTTTGACAACCATACACTGCCAGTCTTTTTAATGGACCTCTGTGTTTTCAAAATATCCCTAAATGACACAGTTTTTAATGAGCTACACAGCTGCAGGCTGGTTACTAATTTATGATTGAAAGAGTGCTATCACATTCTTCTTTCCTCTTGGTAGTGTTGTAACACGAGTTTGAGGTAAGCACTTAAAAATAATGATAATTTCAAAATGTTTTCAACTGATATCTGGTGGGGTTTTTTTGTCCCATGAAATCCTGACTTCTACTTATTTTCAGTTTTGCTGATAAATAAGCAGAATTGCAGTTATGAATAAGGATTTTATTTTTCTTTCCAGAACTGATGTGTACCTTTACAGATTAGCATGAATAAATGTGCATGAGACCAGTGTTATTAAAGTGAGGATCTGTTTTTATTAAAGACATTACTTTCAAAGACACAGTTTTCTAACTCTTCCTTATTTTGGTACTTGTGGATACAAAATAATTTAATAAAAACCATGAAAACCCTGAATGCTTTTTGTATTCCGATTACGAATAAGATCAAAATGGTTCTCATTATCTCAGTCATGTTAAGACCTTAGTCAAGGATGAGAGGCTGTAAAATATTACTGCTCTTTCTGAACTTCCATTGTCTTATCCATTTCTTTCGCTGCTGGCAAACTATGAAAGCAATTTTAGGAAACCAGGGGACAGAAAATGTTCGTGAGACTTCTCCAGTCATTTTGAAGAGAAATGATGATATACTCTATCAAAGCACACAGCTCAAGAATTTTTACTCTAGGACTATTGTCTCTTTTTAACTTAGAAGACTAAAAAAAAACCAAAAACCCAAAATTCATTCTAGACGTAGCATTCTTTCAGTGCATTGTTAAAAATTAGCCTTTAATGTGTAATGCTTATGACTGCACTAACACAAAAATTAAAATCTAGCTCATGATGCACAATAGCAACAATTTTAATAATCATTACACACAGAACTCCAGAAGTCCTGGCACAGTTTTTCATGAAGTTGTATTTTAACATGCAGTCAAAAATAAACCTAGCCCTTCTAACTCTCCAGCCATTAAAGAATTCACCAGGCATAGGAGACTGAATACCATATAACCAATTTTCACAAATCTCAGCATTTCAGCTATAATATTTTCCAGTCTACTAAGCATTCTTCTGCTGAAGGTTCTTGGTATCTACCAGCAAGATTATCCTTGATCTGTGGGCAATTGGAAACCTCTAAAACTAAGCGTCATGTTGGCTAACTGGGAGAAGTAATTAAACCTTCTTTGTAAAGAGAAGAGCTGGAACAAAAGAATCCATTGTTCAGTCACTGGACCACATGGGAAGGTCTGAACAAATGCTAATTAACCCAGAGAAAATAGATGCTTCGTTGGTTCACAGATTGATTGAGATGAATTTTGGAGCCTGACAAAACCAGAAAGTTTATGTCTTTCTCAGCTATAAACTGATCTGGATTAAGTGTTTACCTCTCCTGTTCACAGTCCTGGGCCACCTCCATGCAGTTTGAGGTTATTGCCCTACAATCTTCTGCGTAAATATTTTTCTGAATGCTCTTTAGTCCAAATTCATTCCACTGAGATGGATTAAGGAGGCATCAAATTAAATGTCTGGCAAATGCTTTGATGAAAAGCAGAGGATAATAATTAGTTAACTCAGGTTAGCAGCAGCCAAATAAATTTTACTTCATGCAAGTATTGATGGAAAACCAGAGGGTTACCAGCAGCTGGGGGAAGAATAGGCAGAGATCCTGTGATCCTGGACAGACTGAAAAACAAGTCTGGAATTCTTAGCAAGGAAACTGTTCAACAGGACTAAAACTGTGAGCATTCCCTATGAAAAGAGAAAATAAATAAACTTAACTTGCTATCATACTCAACTTCCCCTAAGAAAGCAACTTATCAAGGCCCTCCCCATTTCCCCTCAATTGCCTAATAACTCAACCTAAGAAGCAACAACAAAGTTAAACTTCAGCTAGAGAAGTTCTTATTTTGTTCTTAAGAAATATATTTTGGTTTCTGGAAGTGCATAATTTACATTCTTCTTCATGTGGGCTCAACTTTAAAAATGCTTAGAAAATACCGGTACTTAAATATTTGCTAGGGTATTTGCCTAACGGTTTCCAAAAAAAAGTGTGCCTAAAAATATTCTACAAGCTTTTACTGATAACGCAGAAATTAAGCACCTTGTCTTAGCTTGAATTATAGCCATCTCCAGACGAAACATAGCAAATGTCAACAGCCCACAATGGCTCGGAGCAGGAAGTGAAAAAATATCTACTAAGAATTGCAAGAGGAAGCACAATGGCAGAAATGTTCCTAAAAAATATAGCTGGTTTGTTTTTTTTAAGATATTTAACAGTGCCAGCTTACAAATCAATAGAAGGGGGAAGAAAGATAAGTAGCTCAGAAAAAGCATTTAAATGGTATGGATTTCAAAGTGTACCTTATAGAAGTAGACCTATACATTTTCAGTCATTGGAAGGGACTACGAAAGGAACAACAAGGATATCAAAAAGTCTGCCTAAAAATCTGGTTAATTAAAAAAGAGAAATTAGTGTAAATTTGAGAAATTAATGGCTATTTATTTCACTTAACTGATCCACTTTTGCAAAATTTAAGCATTAAGAAAACCCTTTCAAGTTGTGCAACCCTTCAAAAAGTACTTAAAGATTCTGGAATTTGCTTATCACTAAAGTTGAGTGCGAAAGAGCTGAGATTGTAAATGCTATTTTATTACTGACATGCTTAGCATTGTTTCAAAGTTGATAAAACAAGATCTGCTTCAACAGAAGAGGAATTTTATGTGTAAGTGGTACACATTTGGAAAACATTTTTCACAGTTTCATTTGTCTCTCTTTTTCTTCAATGAATGTTAATTTCCAAGATAAAGGCTTGGTACTTTCCAAAAGAATGGTGTGGATTTATTCTTGTCAATATTTTTAGCATGTATTTCATCACAGAAATGTTGCTTCCTAGTAATTTTAACAGAGAATTTTTAGTCTAGCAGCAGCCTGTTATGAAATGCCTTGTAATACCAGACATTACAGCACAGGCATTCAGATAAATATAAATGGAATTCCTTTTAGTTAAACTGATACCGCAATTTTAGCAATCATGCCTTCTCATTTTGCCTCTGGGCTTGCCCTTTCCAGTCTAAAGATCTCTGTATTCCTATTTTAATTTGAATTCCTCTACTCAAAATTAGCATGTGTCCTTTGAGCCTAAGAATATGGTAGCTTTTTATTTCAAATGTGACTATCTCTGCAGAGGCAGGAATGATTTATGAAAGGCCAGATCTCCGTCTTTCACAGAGGTCAATGTCAGAAATCTGATTGACCTCAATAGAAGGTCAGTGGAAAAATGCCATAGAATTTGAAGTCCAAAGGGATTGTTTTCAAGAGGTCTAGCCAAACTTTATTTCACCAGGAACTCCTGTATAAGTGCACAGGCATATGGAAATAGGTAGAAAATACTTTAAAATAATGATAATACAGGGACCAGTTAAAAGATAGGTACATCTTTTAAATGACACACCTGTTAAAAATATGTTCATTATCTCTAAATTAGCTATCAGAGGCATTCAAGGATCTAGTCTGACACTGTTAAATACATTGCCCTTATTAACTCCTTTTATGTACTGGTTCCGCAGTGTTCGGGTTCATGTAGGTGGCCCCAGTGACTCAGCAACAAAAAGCAAAAGCTGAAGCACAATAAACAGGTAGGAGCCTTAATGGATACTTCAGGCATGCTTAAGAACACAACCTGTAATCACAAACCCTTTGTAAACAAGAGGTCACCTACAGGCAGCTAAATGGCAAGCACAAATATGGATGAGGAGGGCTGTGGCTATTTTATCTTCCTTTTATTTAAAATCAATGTGACTTCCAAAATTGTTTTGAATACAGAAACCCCACCAATAACCATATGTTTCAATATGAACAGCCTAGATCGATTACCCTCCTCACATGATTATTTACTAAATCTTCTCTATCACTCTTAACTCAATTAAAGATTCTTAATATTTTTTTGCTTTTTGACGTGAAAAAAACCAAAACCTTTTATTTAAGGAAAAGTTGTGCTTTGTTGAGTTTTTTAAAAGTTCACAAGAGAGTTCTGTAGTGTAAGATCGGCATGGTGCCGTGGTTGCCTACGTCATCCTTGACTTGACTCTTCCTTGCTTCCTTCATTCTTTAAGGTTCAAATCAACTAGCATTTGGAAAGAGGACAGAAATTAAGAGCAAGCCAGTTGGTGGCTACAAACCAGTAAAATCACCAATATCAGCAACTAGGTTTTTGCTTTGTTTTGTTTTGACCTTCAGTGGTTTTATTTGATTTTGTCAAAGACTTTACAGGCTTGATGGGAGCTTTGCTGCAAGGTTTTTAATTGCACTTGGGAAATGTTATAAACAATGTTGATTTTTAAAGTCTTATCCACAGCTGGCTAGGAAATAGCTCTGTTTGCTGTTTCTGAAAAAAGCAGAGAGATAGAGAGAGGTAAAAACCTTTCATAGCAACTGCCAAGAGAAAATAAAAACCTGATTTTGATCCATTCTGTAAAAAAAAAATCCATATTTTTGCATTCTCCAAAATAAAATTCAAAATTTTCAGTTTAAGTGAAATAAAATTATTTCAACAAAAGGAATTTTAGTTGTTTGATTTTCAAAAAAAAGCACTCCATAGGAAAACACTTTAGTCTAGGCAAAATAAGCAGCAATAACCAACTCCTACTTCAGTGAAAAGCAGAGGTTTGCTGTGTATGAACCAGTCAATCTTCTTCATTCTTGTACTTCCTATGTCCAACAAAAAACAATGATGCTAAACTACATAGACAGATTTCCCTCCTAAACCTGCTATACACAAGATGAGTTATTTGCCGGTGTACCCTATAGGTATCTTTGTTCAACTGGCTGAACTTGAAAATTTAACTCAGTTCTGGGGTTGCTGCTGTTTCCTCTAGAATTTCAATCTGAATTCAGATTCTCTGGAGAAAATACTGCCTTTTGCTAGGCAAACAGAAAGAGTATGTCAAGCCTGGTGTAGAGCTGAGCCATGAAGGATGAAGTTTTCATTAAAAACTGTGGCTCAAATATCCTGTCCAGCTTTTGGATTAATTTCTGAGTACTGACAGCATTTGAACCATATATCTTCCAGAGTATGCAGCTTGCTGGAACTACAGCTGTGTCAGATCCTTGGTTGAGTCCCAAGGAGCAATAGCAGCCAACAGACATGACTCCCAGACCTTAGGCAAGTCTCAGTACCATCTCCTTACAAACAGACCCAAACAATCATAGAAAGGATAGGACTACTGGTCTTCTCAGTTTAAGCTTTCTTTTTTTCCCTTTGAGAACTAAAAGCGGAGAAGCCATGCACTAGCTTGAGACTGTGTATTGCAAGCTCTAGGAAACACTTTAGCCCAAAAATTTTGGAACTAGCTAGAGGAAAAGGCAATTTTGGTAAGCTGCTAGGATGATGAGGAAACTAACAGCTGACAATCTTAGCCTAGCTTGAATCACTCTCACATATGGTGGTTTGGCATCAGTGCTGCCACGGTCAAGTGCCAGGTGAAGGGAGCATTAAATAGTCATGGCAGTCTCTGTCAAGCAGAAATCAAAAAGAAGTAGGAAAGCAAAAGCTGTCTGAAATAAAAGGTAGATCAGTCAGAAGATGAAGAAGGAGATAATATATTGCATAAAGATGGAGAAAAATAAGGAATGAAATAACATGGATGGAAAGGAACTGAACAAAAAACTTAAGATACTGAAAGAGACGAAAATATTTAACAAATAAACCTAAAGCAAAGGAAGATGAAACAAGAACAGAGAAAAAAATAAGGAAGAGCTCCACATTTATGATGATGACCACCTATTTGAACATATGTATCCCCACTGAGTATGACCAAATGAAATCCAACTAAATCACTTTTCTATTTTGCAATTAGGGGTTGGAAATATAAAAATAGCCTTAGAAATTAAGAAATTAAGAAATTATTTCTTCTTAATAAAATTTGATAGGCCACTGAACTACATATGGATATGTTAATAACCATAAATATGTTAATAAAAAGTGGATAAATATGTTAATAAAAAGAAAGCCCAGGCAGCTAAGAAACTTCTGAATCTGAAAAATTAAAACCAAGAGTAATTTAAACCAGAAGTTAGTTTTATATAGTTGTATTTTTTTTTCTGTCATTAATTATTTAAAAAAAGGCCAGCGAGTAAAACATCTTCAATTTAACCATGTATGTCTTTTTAAGAGGAAAAAACGCCTCTCATCAGCCACAGAACTGTATAGGAGAAACTCAGTACAGCTACATGGTGTGCATATGCTGAGATCTGCCTTTTTTGGTCATGAACAACAGCATGTAATCTATTAATAATTAAATAAAAAATCTATTAATAAAAAAAAGTTTTAGTATTTTTCTTTATATAGATAATTACATAAACGTTAAGGTCATGCACAAGGACAGTGGGCAATTATGTACAGGAATTCCTTTATCCATTCTTTGAATTAAGAAAATCTTTTGGTTCCATATTCAGAATAAATGTTTCTCTGTCCTGGAAACTTACACAGGAGAGTGCTAATTCGTACATATGTGCTGTAAGTATACTTGTATCAATATAGAATTTCTCAGTCGTATTGTTTTCAAAGTTCAAGTCCAAACTATGAAGTAATAATTATTTTAAAAAGCTCATGTGAGTTAGATGTTAGACCTATCAAGTGAGCAAGGTTATTCTTCATATTTTTAATAACAAAATATGTAGCTACCAGTTTATTTCTTAGAAGCTACACACTTAGGTCCAAAACTTCAGCCTCCTCTGGCACATATATATTTCTGCCAAGGCCTCAATCACCCTACAAGAAATCCCTTCAATAAGGAAGTATAATTGCATAAAACAAAGGATTGAATCAGGTCTAGCACACTTTTTCTGCGATACTTTCTAATCCATGCGCTTGGGGTCCAAGGATGACTGAAGAAAACCATAGAACATGAAAGCTGCAGATGCTAGACAGCAACTTGTTTCTGGTGTTTTAAAGGGTTCCCTTAAAAAAGAAAATAAAAACCAACTACCAGGAAAAAAAAAAAACAAATAAACAAGCAAACAAAAAAACCCCAAACTTGAAAAATACCCAGTGGTCTACAACTCACAAGAGGTAGAAAGTGACTGACTTCTCAGAGATAGTTGTAATATTGTTATCGCAAACATGAATGAATTTTTGTGACATGGCAAATTTTTTACATGTATCTGTCTGCATATTTTTTTCTTGCAGGGTAAATCACTGGCTCAATTCTCATTCCTTCCACCTTGTCTGCCATTTGAAAAGCTCTTCCCTAAAGTACTCATAGTCCTGACCATAGGCAGAGTAAACACAGTTCCTTCTAGACATGTTCAGTTCCCTCTTTGCAGCCAAATCTTTATAAAAGAAATACTATTGATATAGAAACAGCAAAGAATTGCATTCAAAACCAGATTATTGATATATATATATACTACTAGTAGAAAGTGTAGGAGTTGGTCTTTCAGCAACCCCCAGATACAAATATGTCTTCTGTCCAGAGGTACCCACAGATGTCTTTACTTTCATTCACCATGGGATGATGTTTATGACAGAAGACCTATGATTGGAGGTGACACATTCCGTGCCTTAATTAATGTCTCCCCGGATGGGGGAGAGTTTTAGCGTCTTTACCAGGAATTCAGGAGACGAACGGGAACTTCAACAGTCTCTGCTTTCAGATAGTTGTTTATTAAGTCTTATCAGAGAAACAGAGTCACTTGTGTGACCCAGGTATAGCACAAGGCAGAGAATGCAGGAGGAGTCCCCATTATCAAGATTAGACAGTCTTTTTAAAGGTAAATTATCCAATAAAAACGTAAAACAAAAGATATTTTCACTTTTCCACCAATGTTCCATAACTCACTTTGTCACGTACACAGGAACTGGGGAATTTTTTATCCAATCACCTTAAACTACTTCTACTGCAGAATATGGAGTAATAGAAGAAGAAACAAGAGGCCTGGAGAGCAACAACAATCCTCCATTTTGAAGTTTTTTACTTTTTATCTATTTACTATATTAACAAGCCCAAAGACCCTAAATTTTCACCTTGTGATAATCTCACATAACATTCTATCATCTAGTTCACACCAGTGTAGATTCTAAGTCTTCCCAAAGGGTAGGTAATTTTCTCCATGGGCGAAGGTCAAAAACAGTGTTGTCCAGGGGGGTAGAATCCTTCAAAACAGGCAGAGAGATATTCTCTGCATTCTGGATTCCAACAGGAGGTAAGAACCTGTTTGACAGAGAAGAGGAAGAACATCCCAGTATACTGATTTATCAGCCTTGGAAGGAAGCTTTGAGCTTTATTTGAAGATGATCAATGGCTCTTTCCTCTGAAAAATGAAATAACTGTTGTCATTACAAGTCTAAAAGTATGTAAAAATTCCACATGCTGCTCTATAGCTTTCACATTATATACTAGAAACGTAGTTTGTATTTTTGCAAGAGATGGAACAGGAGTAGCACGCCCCATAGGATTTCAGACTCTTGAGTTGCTCATATATATACGCATTACTAGGGTGAGTATATGTGAAAGGTAGAAAGGGTTCTCAGATTTTGCCTCTGAACTGATAACCTTTCCCAACCACTAGAAAGGGCCTGCAAAGTTCTAATAGGGAGGAGAACAGCAGATGACCTGTACTCTGTCTGTGTGCTGAGGGATTCCCATCTTCTGAAGCATCTAATGCTGGTAGCTCTCTAAAATGGGCCATTCACGCATATCTGGTCCATCATGGAAACTCCTAAGGGCAGAAATAGAAATAAATATTTATAGATGCATGCAGTTTTAAAGGGAGAAGAAACAAGCAGTTTAGCAGCCTACAGAATGGAGATTATTCACAGGCAAATAGGCTATATTTGAATGGAGAACAAGAAGGACTAGGAAAAGAAAGAATAGAAAAAATGAACTGACTGTAGAGTGATACAGAGAGTTGATTATCTATATACATATTCTCCAGAACAGACAATCCTTTCAAATTTTCATGAGATGAATTCACATTTTTTCAAAGTAAAATGAGAGCTACTGCAGAGTTCATGCTTTTGATCTGTAGAAGTATCCAAAATATGCTTCCGAGCACACAGTACTCTAATGAAAATAACAACATCACAGTGCTCTCTTCAATACAATTTTCGTAAATATTTTACTGTATGTTTTAAATGCTGGAGAAGGTAAAAGCTGGAACAGACATAATTATTTCAGTGAAATAACTAATGGTGTCAGCTCTCAGAGTTTCCCAAAAAGTTCATCACAGGACTGGAAAGACGGATTCACAGAGATCTTAAAGGGATGCAAATCACACGTTTTAATTTTCTTCAGGTACATCCCGCTGACACATTTCAGAATTCTTCTATGTAAAAGGAATTAATGGCTCTCCTTTAATTAAAAGTATTGATTTCTTGAAGAGTACAGATTACAGGTGCAGCAACGGTTTGATCAGGAATTTTATCATCACCAAAAAGTAGAACATATTTCAGACAATGGACCCACTCTGTTTTGACATGGAATCTCCTTGAAAATATGCAGCAACTACTTCAGATTACAGAGGTATACCTCTTGGGTTTAGAGGATTGATCTTGTATTGACTCTTCTCACTTGTAAGCAGGAAGAATAAAAAGACCTAAAGGTTTGTAGGACAGGGAAAACTAGTAATCGGAATATTTTAGGATCTTTAACTTTACGGAAATATTAATTCAGAGAGCACGATGCAGAGTTTTTGGTCCTTCCCAAGTAGGCCTGGTTTGTAATATGGAAGTGTAAACCAACAAGGAATATGTGTTTTAACAAAATATGATGCACTCAAGGTGTCTCAGACATCACTGCCACTCATCGTGTCTGCCTCTGGGCTCCCCACACAAGCGGAGATGGGGTGCAGGGCTTCTCCATCAGAAAGTACGACATCCATTAACTGCTGCATTTATCTAGTGGCCATGGGCATGTCATTATGCCATGCTAACCCCATCCACTGGTCATCTTATTACCTGATTAATTGCTAGGGGGGAAAAGTGATCTCATAAGGGGTTTTGACAGGTTTTTTTAAATTTGGAGGCTTTGTTCAGTTTCAGGGGTTTATTGCACAGATATCTGGGTAAATGGGCTGGCAAGCATGTATTGTGCCTCTTTGAAATTAATGAAAATTCATCTCTATAATTTGTAGGACTTTACTTCCAACTGATGAAATGTAACAGAGCCACCAGCTATTTTTACTCCTACCTGCGTTCATCTTATTTATCTTCTTAACAGGCCCATCTCATTAAACTCTTCTCAAAACTGAAAATTATGTGTGCACTACATTTAGTCACTTGTGTGGCTCAGAGAGCAAATAACTAAACTGAAATTGGGAAACTGCTGAAAATCATGCATTGAAAACTGTAAAGAATTTCCAAAAGCTATCAAACAGGCAGGAATACATGAGATATCATACAACTTTCTATCGTATATGACTCCAAAGATGTGGAATCAGTGTTGAACATTTTAAGTACTTTTCTAGAAAAAAAACATAAGGTTCTTGCAACATAAACTTACTCTTGACAATTCAGTTTGGAATGTCAGAGCCAGTATTTTATTCATTAATAAAATAGCATGTAAAATTATCATAAACTTACTTCCATTTTTGATTTGCAGAATAATAAACTTCTGTTCCTAAATGAATGCACAGTGGTTTTAAAAGGTGCCCTGATATTTAAAGAAAATAAAAATGGGCCCAGACTCAAACAATCCCCAGAAGGCAACTATTTAAAATTCAATCCTGAACCTCTATTTTAAATAGGTACAGCTATAGTGTACTGATGGGACATTGAGAGTGTTATGCAGAAGAAACTGTGAGAGGACACACATGACGGAGAATAAGTCATCATGCTTCATATCAAATCTAAGTAATCATATGCCTGAATTAGTAACGATTGGCAAGCCCAGTAACATGCACATAGAACCTCAACAAAATTAATGTTTTGTTTCCTCATCTGATATTTTGCTCCTTCTGAAGCAGAAGCCAGCCTGCTGGGATGTCACTTAGGATTGTCTAGCTGTGAAGGGACCCCAAGTTTGCCAGTACCCTGAGGTGGGTCTGTCAGCACCTATTTCTCAGAGCAAGTGCCCCTAGAGCCATGCCGTGCCATGCAAACTCTAGAGCCAGGCTGCATCACAACACAAACACAAATAAACTTTTTAAAACAGAGCAAGCTGAGAATGAGGCAGATTATAAATAAAAATGTTTTATAAAGAAGTCCCCCCTATCCACTGTGTCCTTATAGTGAGATCCTTTGGCTCTAGGCCTGAACCTAGTTCAATAACTCAGTTGCTTTTTGGGTGAGACTGAGATTTGCACAGTACTGAATTTGCACATTCCCCCTTGAGTCTTTTGGGAGAAAAGAACCTCTTGACCCCTGGGGCCTGGCTTCTTCTGCTCCCTATTTTTCCCAACTGTCTTCCTCTGTCTGCTGTGCTACAGGCTCCTGGTTCTTTGTTGTCTTTCACACCCTTTGCCTGCCCTACTTCACTCTCAGCAAAGGTGCCCCTCAGCTATGCACATTTGCTCCCTTTGGAGAGTCAGTCAGCCCCTTCCTCAAAAAGGCTCCATGCAATCCAGCAAGAAGCCATCTGGAAAAACTCCCAATCTCCTTCCCAGCAATTAACCATAGCTTTTGGGTAGAAACAACCATTCTTTAACAAAATAAAAAGCAGAGATACCAAATTATCAGCATCCACCATGAACCTTATTGAGATCTTCCATCACTTGAATGACCCCTTTGAATCTGTGTTACCTGTGCTGAAATCCTGAACACATAAATTTAACCAGTGGCAGACACTTGTTCTGTACTTTGTACTTTGTACATTGTCCTCTCCATATCCATCTTCTCCAGTGCATTTGGCAGATACCACAGCTTTCTTCATGCCTTCCCTCTAGCAGTGGTGTTCCTGCTGACCATATATTTAAACTGCTGCCAAAGAGCTCCAAGTGGGGCTTTTTGGACAACAGCAACTCAGCACATGAAATTAAACAAGAATGTCTCCGGTACAGCTGTGAAACGTAGCCCAAGATTATCACCCTAGATGTTTGCTTTGGCAAACACTTCTCAATTTGATCTTTGCTACACATTTTGAGTTTGTACTTTGCTCCTCTTTTATTTCAGCAAGAAGCACCAACATTTTCTCAAGTTTTAGTAAAAAACTATCAGTATGTGCACACCTAAGTGCCCCTACTCTGATAATGCTATATGCCTTCAGAATATCTCCAGAACTGCTTTTCATTGATTTAGTGATTCACTTACAAATCTTATTTGTCAATACCTGTGCAGAAAGACATCAGGCAGACACTTAATTCACATTGACAATCCGGGCACTTTTGAATCTCATGAAATTGTTATCAAATGGAACCTTGATACCGAATGGAACATGCTACCTTGTGAGCAGAGGAAGGAGTATTAAAAATGCAAGGAAGATAAATGCATGGAGTGCATTTCTGAGATGAGTTAAGAATTGTTGTCCTGCTATATCTGCCTAGCTCTCCAGCAATCTTTAAACACAGGCACAATTCACAGACTGTCTCCTGCAGCAAGCACCGAGAATCCCAAGCAGCCATTTTGGTCTCCTCTCTGAAGCATTTACTGAAATGCCACATATTTTTAATGAGAAAAAGACCAATTTTCACTACCAGGAAGTCAGTAATAATCTGTGTTCTGTGCTCGCCTTTGTTTTCCACCTTTGCTTCATACTATGTTATATTTTATTAATCTCAAAAATGTAATTATTGAACTAGTCCATTTAGAAAAATATATTTTTTAAACAATGGTAAATCCTGCTCATCTGCATGTGCTGGCTATCAAATAAGCAATTAAAGATATTCATCTCTGTCAAAGTGCAGAATAATTGTCTCTCATAAATAAAGGCAGTAATGGAGTAATGTTCAGATGACTAAAACACACACAGAGGTTAAGATGTCTGCACTACCAGCCTTTGTTTAAGTACATCCAAGAAAGGAAATCAATATTCCTCAGGAGAGCATTTTGTTGGTACAGCTGCTGTTGCTAAGATTGGCTCAGTGTCATGTTCTCATTAATACGGTTTAATGGCAACCCTAAGATTGAGAATGTGTAGACAGACATAATGAATTTATACCAAAAACATAAAAATGTAGAAATTCTAATTGCTTTGGCCTGATTGGCTCCTTTATATCTTGAAAGGATCATGTTTATTAATTAGAGCTTAATGATATTTATGAATCACAAAATTAAGTCCTTCCTTGTAGCAGTCATTAACATGAAAGCAATTGCTGCTGCAGTTTGCCCTTTAAGAGCTTCAGCACAAAAAGACCAGCATGCTCGAGAGCAGTTTTGCATTTTAGAGCAAATTGTTATTATTGCAAGGAAAATGTTAGGGTTTAGTTATACAAGCGTATCTGCAATCATTAAAATAACTCTTTGAAGCCCCCTTCTCTTGGAGGAAGAGATGTTTCTCCACATGTGCATTGTGTCGTGGCATTCTGTGAAAGGAAACATCCCTTTGTATCAAGCTTTATCAGTCCTCCTCACTCCCTCTCTAATGATGCACACTGCCCTGAATGTCATTTGTCATTCAGCTGTTCGTTTCTCTGGCTGCGCTCTGGAAGCCTGACAGAAGCAGGCAAGAAACATGAAAAAAACTACTGGGGATTAAAAAAAAATAATTATGATGCCATAGGGAACATGAACAGAAAAAATAAAAAAGAAACGGAGACAGAAATGGCATCCAGGGAGCACAAAGCTGACAGCTTCAAAATGATTACTGATCAAACACAGGAGAAAAATCTGTGGGAGAAATTCGACTTCTCTCTCTGCAGAATGGCTACGTCTTGAACTAAAAACCTAAAAAAAAAAAACCCAGACATTGTAACAAGGCCAGATAACTAATTACAGTTGTGCAATGAGTTACACAAGTATCAAGCATACATACAAGCATGATGTGCAAGCTGCATGTACAGGGACTGCAATCCTTCCAGCCCCATCCTTCCTTAGTTCTCAGGGTCTGAAGGGGCCTGTGCCCTGTTTGTTCCAGCACAGGAGATCTTCTTCCTCCAGTGGCCTCTGAGTCCTGTTTGTCCTTACTTCCCAGGTCTTGAACATCCTATAGCTCACTGATAGGGGTAGTACAAATGGTTTTACTACCACTTGTGCAGATTTTCTCCATTGCTATAGAATGGATAAATCTCTACCCAGTAAAGATGTTAATTACAGCACAAAATTGTATCATACTAAAAGTCCCAAACTCCATCACGTCTATGCCTGTACACAGAATTTGTAAATAGCCATTTACAAAGTCTGTGAAGTAATTGTCTCCACACTCTTGACTAAGTGTTTTTAGTGTCTGGTACTTCTCCATCAATTATTTGACTTTCATAAAAATTTGTTTAGGGAAATATTTCTTCAAGGATTATTCAATTTGCTAATTAGACAAGCTGAAATAAGGATGTCTGAGAGTGCACGACTTATGCAGCCTAAATTAAGCTGCTTGGGCATGTATACTACCTGATGATTGGACTTTAGTACAGCATGTGAGGCTCACTCAGGTGCTCAACAGGCCTGCTTAGGTCTCAGAAAGGAAAACATCTGCCATCATCAGCTAAATTTATAGGTGGATTTTAAGCATCACAGTATCATTTCATATCACCTGACATTTCAGCATCCTGACTCCAATGCAAGGCTCACAGCATCTTATACCCATGTACCCACTACCCCTATATAAAGAGGGAGCCAAAACTCCAAAAGGAAGCTGCAGGAAGGCAGCACACTGAGCACACAACCAATAGGAGTCATTAAGGATGTGTATGTCTTATGTTGCACTGCTTTTTACAAAATAGACATTTTATTTTGAACTGTAGAGAAGTATCTCTGGGTTTCACAGCCCTAGGCCCAAAGACATTCCCTTTAAAACGGAAAGTAAAAGTGGTGAGGTCTTTTACTGGATGACTGAAAAAGGCTATTTCCCTCACACTCACACTTCTCATAGGGCAACTTGGTGCTGGAATAATACATACTGAGAATATTTTGCTTAAATTAAGTATCCTTTGTAAAGAATTAGAAATGGATGTTTAAATCACACTTCTATGTACACACACACACACTTCTCCATTATTTATTTACTCCTGAACTAACAATGCTATGAAAAGTCTGGTGTTTCAGCTGATGAGACTGGGCACGACCATATCAGAAAGCACTTTATTTTAATACATGGAAGATTCCAGCTTTCTGTATGCTTACTGTGAGCACAGCAGTAGTCTTATTTTTCTAGATGTCATTTATGTGAAAAGAAAAGAGATAATTATTGTCTTGAGCTGAACAATAGTCAAGCTGGGTGAAATCAGGAAACAAAAAACCCCCCTGACATTAGAACAAATGGTATTTGAGCATCTTTTTACACAAAGGGGAGCTGGTCAGATGCTCTGTTTAACTGTGTATCTGTCAGGGTACAGCAAGGATTCTGGGGAACCGGGGTTGGACACAGCTGGGCAGATCCACTGCTATGAGCCAGGTCCAAGGGCAAGCCAGAAAACACTGTGAAATCTGGAGTCTGGTTTGGTGGAGCCCACAGTCAGAGCTGTGGGGAGATGGAGACCAGCCCTGCTGGGGCATCTCTGGGGCAGGGGCTGATGGCCCTGGGGGGCTGGCATGGGGTCCTGGGCCATGGGAAGTGTGGCAAGCCCCAGAGAGTGGGCAGGGATGGTCAGAGCTGGTGGTGCCCTCAGGACTATGTCAGTAACTTTCTTTTGTGAGGATATCTGATAGGACTTAAGAGATGTGCATTTGCAAAGAGGGAAGAGCAGTCCTCACATCCTGGCAGAACAGGCTCGGGAAGAGCTCACCGGCTGGGCAGAGACTCAGTTAAGCCATTCCTTGCTAAGTCACACAAGGGCCAGCCTGCAGGCTTCAGGTGGCTCTGGGTTCAAGAGGTTCTTAAACAGAGCCCTGAGAAGTACTTCCTTCAGTCAGCTGGGGTCAAAGGGGCAGCTGAGGTCTAGCTCAGAGACCAGCATGTCCATGGGTGCCACTTCTGGATGCCCACCTGAAAGACTTGAGGACCTGGCTCTTAGTAATTTTACCTGCAACAAGCACCAACAGAAAGTGGGATGAGCACAATTAAGGGCTGACATGATACGAATTGCTGCATTAAAACTGTGTCATAGGTATTTTTCAGGTTGGCAGCTAAAATTAAAGGACTTTTAGAACTGAGTTTCTGTTAGTCATATATATTTAATGCTCTTTAAAATATCCAAGATAAGAATCACAAGTTCGGACAGGCGTATCTTGCTTCTTTTACCATAATGTGGATGTCTTGGCTATCCTTGGATTTCTCTGAATGGCTGTGTTTAGGAAACAGAACCAAGCCCTTAATATCCTCTCTACTTTAGAAAGCCATGAGTAAAATGGAGGTGGCAAATTATTGCAGAGGCTTCTTATAAAAGTTCATGTTTCTGAAGCTTTCAGATTGTTCAGTGTGTAAGTTAACAAATATTGATGAAGAACCTAATAATTTCTTCTGCAGTGCTTTAACACAGAGTAAAAGATCCAATAGAGAGAAAAGTAAACTATTGAAGAATTACCCATTCAACTTCCAGATCATAGGTAATGTTGTGCCATTGGCATATTCCATTTCCTCCTTGAGACTTGTGCGCTTTTATTCTAAGTCAAGTTTTACCCATTATGTTTAAGATTTCACATTTCACAGACTTTTGCTTAAGAAGGGGTTTTTTCTGCCATAATCTTTTAACTTAAAAAGTAATATTATAGAGTTTAAATTCACTTTAAAGTGCTTCAAATAATGCCTTCAAAGGGTTGTAAAATAACTTTTTTCTCACTTTTGCTAAGTGACAGAAAGACTATGATAAAGTCAGGTATTTACAACAGTTCAGGTATAATAAATTAATGAGATTCATACAGGCTTAAGTGAAAAAAGATAAAAAGCCTACACTATGGGGCAGTTACTTGGTCCATTTTTTTTTCCCCTCATATAGATGAAAATTCAGTGATTCATTACTTATGAACTCCAAGAAAAGACTGGGTGGAAGAGCTAGTCTGAACACACACAGATTGTTACCAGTAGTTCATCAAACAGTAGGGCAAAAGATTTTCATGTAGAAAAATAATGTTTTTGTGACTAGGATTTTTTGAGTGAGTTCTGCTTATTTAGAAAGGGTACTTCGGCCTGGCTGGCTCCCCTGAAAAATGGTTAGTATGCTCAGTTGCTTTCAGTCCCTTTCCATCTCATTGCAGTGTAGCTGGAGACAGACCACCTGCAGAGACACTAATCCAATCTAGGCAAATGTTACAAAGCAGAGTGACAGAATTGTGGCTGAATTATGCCTCTTAAAAGACAGAGCCCTATCAAGAGCGCTGAGAAAATTTGCAAACTCAATGCAATGCACTGGCCAGAGGCAGCCAGACTAGGAAACTCAGGTTGCTGCCAGAAGTGCCTGAGGGATTAGGCTGAAAGGTGACCCCAAACTACAATGTTAAAAAAAAAAAAGAAAAGAAAAGAAAAGAAAAGAAAAGAAAAGAAAAGAAAAGAAAGATTTGGATCTTTTAAACTCACACAGAGTATGTGTCGCTGGACTGGGGTAAAAGATTTTTTAGAATACCAAAGCAGCCCAATTAAACAAAAGCCCCAAAGTGTGAGTACACTTATTTAGAGGAAGAAATGTTTGTACAGAGCAGAAGATGCAGGAGGCAGATCAGCAAACTGGGCTAAAGAGTGAGCCAGGCTACTTAACTGCAGTTTACACTTACTTTTCCTATTGAAGTCTGTTGACATTGGGATAAAACAAGGAGAAATGCTGTCTTTTTGGAGGGCAGAGGGAAACCCCACAATATTGTAGTTATCCACATTCACTTTTCCACTACCATAGAAAATGCTGTAACAATGACAGAAGACAAGTTAAATACGTAAAGGCAGAGATAAACGGATTCATGCTCTGCAAGCAAAAATTTCAGCAGTTCCACAAGGGTTTGAGAATTCAGATCTATTAGGCTATGATATTCAATGCAGTAACAAAAAACACAGATTCTCAAGGTAGAATTCATGGGAGGGATTTTACTTCTGCTGCCAAAGGATCCCTGAGAAAGGCAGTTTCACAAAAGCACACCAGAGTGTCCACTTGTATGATTAAAAGAAAAAGGAACTGTTCAGGTTTTCAAGATGCCTGTTTGTGATGTAATCCTGCACAATGAATCAAATTTTCTAGCGAATCCTTCTCAGGAGGTTAGTTACAAATTGTGACTATTAGAAAAGAAAGACATCACCACACTAGTATCTGAGCAACCAGCAGAAAAAAATAAGTAATAAAAAGGAGATACTTGGAAGCACTTGCATACAATAAAACCAAGTTCAATCAAAACACAGCTTCTGTGAGGGTTCTCAGTGCAACGATTCTAGATGCATTAGAGCCTGAGTACTCTGCTTACTATCTTAATATGTCCAGCTGTACTGTGCGACTGTGTCTGCTGTATGTCCTCAGATAACCTTTACAAGCTTGACAAAAGGACCTTGCAGCTCATCCTAATGCGTTGTCTCTGTTTGACAGAATATAAAACAGATTTGGAAACACCGATTACTGACTGGTTGCTTGATTGCAATTAGATAGTGCAAAATTATTCTGCTGAACAAAACAACTTGCAAAACAGCACTTATATGCAGGCAACATGGCCCTTCAGTCTCATCCTGTTCCCCAGGAGGAAGTGGGGGACGTGGGCATGGGAAGGGCCAAAGCAAGTCTTCTAGATCCAGGCCTGAACTAGCAGAGGCTGAGGGCTGCAGCTCAGTCCAAAGGTGAGGGGATCCTGGCAAGGCAGATGGACAACACAGGACAGCTGCTAGGAGCAGCCTTTCAGTGGGCAAGTAAGAAACATCACATGACTCCCACAGACAGCTTAACCAGACAAGACTGGATGTGTTCTGGAAAAGACCTGACCGTGACTTTTGTAGAAATGTCTGACAAATGAGAAATGCTGCTCTTGTTTTCCTATTTCCAAACAATCAGGGCTGTGCTTGTGTTAGCAAAGACCATTTCACCACTTCTTCCACAAGCCCTTTCTTTCCCTACTAGTCTTCAGTGTCTGCCTGCTGTCAGCTGTGACTGTAAGTTCTTCATAACTGGGGCTGGGTTTGTTTGTGCATGTGCTGATTGACTGAGGTCAATGTGTTCATGAAAAGATGAAAAAATACATTAACAGCAGGAACCCCTTACCAATACCTTGGATTGAATTTTTACTCTTAAAACACAAAATAAGCTTACTCTTCATATTAATTGGTTTTAAAAGGAAAAAATAATAGAGAAAAAACATTGCTTTGGTTGTAATGGAGAAAAGGTGTATGAAGGTGGAGGACAGTCTCCAAGTGTTAGCAGGCTCAATGAAGGCAAAAATTTAGAAGTTACTAAAAAAATTTCCTATGGCTTCATTAAGTTGATTTGATGTAGATAACAATGAAAAAAATACTATTTTATTGCATTTTTCTACTCTTTTAAGTATTTCCCTGAATAACTATGCTTCATTCTTTTATTTGTAAAAGAAGAATCAGAGAGAAAAAAGAAAAGGCAAAGTGTCTCAAATGTCATGATATAAAGCTGAATGATCATTTTTTGCATTGGTCAGTGGATTTAATTGGAGATAGTTCATCCAGAGTCTTTAGGTGAACATTTTTAAGCTGTTTCTTTCCTAAAGAATTATGTTATTAGTCCAGATCACTAAATTTTATAGACTCATCCCAGAAATGTTCAGGAATTAATTTTCAGATTTCATGATCCCACTCTTTTCCTAAAACCTTGTGTACGAAAGCACCAATTTACCAGTGTGATTCTGGACTTTGAAGCAGAAGCAGCAGCAGAGCTTCTTCTTCTTGCTTTAAAGGGTGGAATTTTGACTTCTTCAGCATATATGGGCATTTTCTATTAAATGCATGGTTATTTTCTTATGCATAGTATAATTTCAAGAAACTGCAAGGATTTCAAACCAAATATTTTTAAGCTGGGCCTGTTTGTGCAGTTCTTTAAACTGCAATCACTTCTTTCATATTCTGACAACCAGTGTTTTAGAGGAGTATGTGTTCACTTAACATTTTTAAGTCAACAAGGTGCAAGAAACTAGGTAAGTTAGGACTATGCTGTGCTATATACATTTAGTATTGAGTCTCTATTCAATCAAATTTAATATCCAGGGTGAATGTTGTTATTTGTATCTTGTTCCAGCTATTATCTTGAGATGCCAATAAACTAGTGATCAACTGATCTGTAACTGATCTATCCATTCTATGCCACTGAAAAATTATGTCACTTCAAAGTGAAACTCTTGCAAATGTTTCAATCAAACAAAAAGAAAAGACTATACAATTAAAACTAAAATGTTCTGCTGAGACCAGATGGAGGCATTTCAGGTTTATGCATTCACTGTTGTGTTCTGGCTGTGCTGAGATTTCAAAATCTGATGTACAGATGAGATGAAACAAGAACGGAACAGCATTGCCACAAATAAAATTATATTTTTTTGCTGTGAAACCAAACCATGTCAAACATGGCCTGCCAGCCTGTCTACCACCAACACTGTTTAAATAATCTTGTTCTGAGCACAGCATCCTCCACTGCCACGCCATGACTCAGTATTTTCATTTAATCTCATTGCACACTGACAGATTTTACCATGTTTCCATATATTCAAATGCACCTGAAAATACCCACTTCCTGCAAGAATTCTCAATAGCATGCAGAAAACACAGGAGACAAATATAACAATCCTTACTGAAGCGTGTGCCACTAGCGTTTTATCACAAGGCAAACTCCTTTCCCTGTGGCTCTAACAATCAACAGTGTAAGCATTTTGCTTTTTGAAGCTGAGGTGTTTCTGAATATGCACAGTCTGCTCATTTAAAGAGGGACATGACTGTTTTGGCTGATTCACTCAATTGTTGGATTGTGCACCCCTTAGGATCACACAGTGGTGAGTCAGTCATTTGTAAACGGGAGAGAAAAAACCCAAATGAATAGAAAGAACCACAGGCTTCATTCTTGTGATCAAAGGCCTCAAAGAAACCAGGCAAAAGGAGCATAATTATTTATTGAACAAAACTTATAACATGATCTTTCCTATACAACCTCGGAAGTGCCTTCAGATGGCCTTACCCACTGTTGAACTAAGAAATTATTTGCACCTCACAAAAAGACAACACACACTTTGGATCCTCCCTTTGGGAAAAGAGGCTGAGTTATATATGCATTTTCTTCTGAGGCACTACATCCATGGGCATTTGTTTTTAAAAATAGAGACACAATTTTAGGTGTATTTCATAAGAAAAAATAATACGTTGTGTTTGCAGGCCTGAGCACTGAAACAGCACAGGACAACTTAGAGTAGAGATTTACATGCTTATTACAAGCAGAATCAGGCTGAGGGGGCTTTAAAAAATAGCATAGCTAAGAAAGGATTTTTGCAAACACAAAGCTAATGAGACTAATTGGTATTATGTCAGATGTATAATGTTTCAGTATATTGTTTTTTGGCAGTGGTTGTTTGGTTTTCCTGGGCTCAGAGCCCAGTTTCTGTTTAATTTTCTGTAAGGTTTCATAGCAGCCTAGACATACAGAGCTGGCTTGCTTGCAAATAACCACGTATCTCAGTATACATATTGATTAAACACGCCCAGCAGCCAATTGGATGGACCTGCTTATGGCATTCTGATCAGAAAATTCTCTTCTTCAAACTAAAGAGAATTTTTCCTATGAAAGAAATGATAAGGTTCACCAAAAAGAAGTTAAATGGAATTAAAAATTAAAATGTTTATTTCACATATTAAAAACACACTGATACGTCATTACAACTTTGAGCCTAAATCCTGTCTCAGTTCTGAACAATTTTGTATGCCTGAAGTGACCTTGAGGTTTTATTAGATCTAAAGCAAGATATTAAACTCAATAGAAGAATCTTTTTCCATGGTGCCAGCAATCTTCTAGGTCTGCACTCTCCCACACATCTTGTTTGAGTAGAAGGCTCTTGAAGGGGAGTTTCCTGAGGCACTGCATTTCCCAGAGAGTTCAGTTCAACTCACAGAGATATTAGCTCAGATCCAAATGGACTTTACGGGCTTTTATTCACTGTTATTCCTAAGATAATGAGCCTTATGAAGATAATAAGATCTCTGCAGAAAAGTTGAACTTCCTGTGGAGTCAGCCCTAGGGTCAGCTCCCACTGCCCTCCACACTTTCATTGTCACTTTGTTTGCCACAAGCCCGACTGCTCTCTGCACCTGCACAGCACTACAAATCTGTAGGTGTGTATTTGTCTGCAGCTCTATGCATAGCTCAAGACAGCAACACTGAAAGGTCTACACCCAGTTCTATTCCTCCTTGAAAATTTTGCCTATTATTTAAACTAAAAGGTGAATATATCCCTCAATAGTACATTTATATACACACACATATTCATCTTGTTCTAGAATCTCATTGATTCACAACAGGCTAGGCTGTGCAATTCAAGTTAGGTGAGGGATGAAAAATAATGAAGTCAGATATTTAAATATCTGTTTACTGTAGCTGTATAGGTCTTGTGCTTGCTTCCTGCAAAAGGTATCTTTTTGAAATTTTCTTTCCAGAAAATGTTAATGGAATGGCATATCTCCTATTGTTCACAGCAAGAAATACATATTAGATTTTGCAAGCAATATTTCTATATGTGTTCAGTCATAGAGAGCACTTTGACAAGTGCAGGTAAGTAATGCAATTCCCAGTTACAAAACATAAAGATAAAATACAAAGTTACAATTATGGCATGGATGAAACTGAAGACTTTTTCATCTGCTAAGGCTGTTTACAGAAGAGGGAAAAGATGCTACACATAAATGTATTTCAACTGTTATGATCCAACTCACTCTAAATCATTCGGAATGCATGCTCCTGTGAGACCCCACCTGCAGTACTGCATCCATGGCTGGGGTCCTCAACACAAGAAAGACATGGATCTGTGGGAGTGAGTCCAGAAGAAGGCCATAGAGACGATTAGGGGGATGGAGCACCTCTGCTACAAATACAGGCTGAGAGACTTGTAGTTGTTCAGCCTGGAGAAGAGAAGGCTCTGGAGGGCACTTTACAGCAGCCTTTCAGTGCTGGAAGGGGGCTTATAAAAGAGGAGGGAGAATGACTTTTTACATGGGCAGATAGTGATAGGACAAGGGGTAACGGTTTTAAACTAAAAGAAGAGAGATTTGGATTAGGTATTAGGACAAAATTCTTCATTTTGAGGACAGTGGGGCATTGGAACAAGCTGCCCAGAGAAATTGTTGATGCACCATGCCTGGAAGTGTTCAAGGCCAGGTCGGATGGGGCCCTGAGCAACCTCATCTAGTGAGTGGCATCCTGGCTCACGACCTTCAGATGATCTTCAAGGTGCCTTCCAACCCAAGCCATTCTATGATTTAGATGGCTGTAACTTTGGTCACATTAAAATTGTTTATTTGCCTCTTCCTTTCCCCTTTGTCCGCCATGTCTGCTTATTTGTTTATCATCCCTCAGTGACTGCTTAGAATAGAATTCATTTAAATCAGGCATCATCCCACTTTTTTGCACTGAGTCTCTCTTATAAGGGTTTTCTGTTACATCGCTTTGGTTTGGCCGGTATTGGCCACTATAATCAAACACATAATCCACTTTATTATGCACAAGCATCTTTGTTACAGCTGTTTAGACCATCCTGATTTCTGATTTCCCTTTTCTATTAATGGAAGTTGCAACAATTGTATATGATAATAATGGGGTAGTGTGGTGAAAATGAAAGAGGAAAAAGACCCATTCATTTTTTTCTTGCCCAGAGAGACTTCTAGGACAATTAATAGTGTCTAATGACACTGATCTCTCCTCTGCACTAGCTTCCATCACACAAAGTCACCTTTAAGTCACACAGCAGAGAAGAAAACCCTTAAACTAAAACAGTTAGGCATCAGTGTCTTTTGATTTGAAATGTCTTCAGTTAAGATCTTACCTATTTGTGTGGCAGTCAGAGATAATTATCCTAGAGTTGCAGTCTGATACAGTCTCTGTCTTCATCTTGCAATATTGGACTTTAAAAAAAAAAAGAAGAAGCTGGAGCATTTGAATAAGGTCTTCAGACTATTATTTCTATAAGGCTATCATAAAATACAGTAAAATATGCTTTTTTATAGTATTATTATATAAAAATTATTATATATACAGTATATTAAAATATACTTCTATTAAATCACATTAAAACTTTCCTAATAGACCCAAGAGATTGTTTCTTGCTTGAATATCAATGTGGGATGTCTTTCCTGATGATGTGTTCTCTTTCTAAAATTATACATGAGAGAGAAATTATTTGCTGAAGTTTTTTGCATAGATTGTGTCAGAGAAAGACAGAATGGCTTCAGTGGGTTCATGACACCCAAAACAATGGTAGGCAGATAAAAATAAGAACAGTGAGGGATAAAAAATATTGGGTCAGTAGCAACCAAGGGCCATTAAGCACATCATTCCCAGTATAATGTACAGTCATCCAGACAAATTTACCGCTACAATTAGTTCTAATTGTCCCCATTGTTGACAGCCTTGGTAAAGAAACCAGAGAATGAATTACAAGTTGAGCATACCACAGGTCACTGTAGACACACACTGGCAAAAACCTTACTTTGATGTATTTTTCTCGCTGATGTGTTCCTGTAGTGGCTCTATTAAGTAGACTTCTATTTCTATTGCACAATCACCAATCAATTAAAATTCAATTAAAAATAAAAATAGAACTTCAAAAGCTCAACATCTTACTAGCTGAAAGGCTTTTGAGGGTTTTTTTCCCCCTTCTCATTTCAAAATCTTAGATAAATTCAATTGGTAAAATCCCAGGGGCGGAAGGAATAAGAAAGTATGTTATTTTTGTCCAAATGTATGTACTCACAAATCAAGCTTCACAGACTGCTTAACCTGATAGGCAGGTGAAAAAGTTAGTTTAGTTTTTAACCACTTTCTCGATGCTTTATCCTTGAGCAGCTCCATTGAAAAAAAACTGGAAACATAAAGAATTATGAAGGTACACATCAGCAAACATGTAAAAGAATTGGGTCCTTTATTAGGCACTTTCTGAATTCATGACTCACAGAGATTTTAGGGGTGGATTGTTTATGCTGTGTGGAGATTTTATTTGATTTTGTCCCTTCTAACATTAGGGGAAATCTAAAATGGGAAATGTCTGCTATTAAATACAATGAAAAGCTTAGGTCTTGACTTTAAACTGATTACCTCATCCTTTATTGTGTGCACTTCACTTTTATCCTGTTTGGTATGAGGACATGGTTCACTTAAAGAAATGTCCCATTATTCAGAGTTTAATAGTGATTTGGGGCATCATGGTGACATCTAAATATAGGTCTTATCCCTTCTTATACCATCGCAAGTTAAAAACCCGGTGATGCTGTCATAATTGTGTGATCGTAACCTCAAGTAAAGCAAATCAGATCTTTTTTCTTACTTGTTCAGCTTGATTATTGATTTCGCACCTCTGACATATCCGATACCAGCAAAAACAGTGGCTGCTTCTTATGACACAATGCAGCAAGTGAAAAGGAATTCTTTTAGCGTAGTAACTTAATTTTTGTACCACACACAGTAGCCTTGCTGATACAAATAGCAGTTGCCAAATTCCATAGCAACAATAGAATCACAGAAAATTTATTTTTCCTTTTCTATTTATGTCCATTATTTAGAATCTATTAACATAACTTGGTTAAACCACATGGAGTGTTGTTCATATAAATTATTTTAGCGATGACTCGGATGGAGACAAGCACCTTTGCACAGATAACACAAATCTGAATACGTGCTGCACTGACAGAAAGCAATGCTCCCAGTTTGACTGCTTTTCATTCTTTCACATCTGAGAGTGGTTCCAGCAGGTACACCCAAGGCTGCAAACACCATGGAGAAAAATATCCGAGGGGTGTTTCCAACAGCAGTCTAGTTTTCAGAGAACAGAGGTGGAGTCAGAGCTGGAACAGAGGCTCAAAGTCCATCTGAAAAAGAGGACTGGAAACAGGGATGGAGACAGAGCTGCCTACAGCGTGTTCCCACATCCATCCAGCAAATCCAGTCCATTAGCCAGGACAGAAGGGGAGAGAACCAGGACCACAACCATGACAGGACCCAGATCCATCTAAAGCAGTCCTGGGTCAGGGACTGACAGTCCCAGGCTGGGCTGAAATGAGCAACCTGGAAGGAAGACCCAGGAGGGGCCAGGCAGGAACAGTCACAGCTTGTCAGGGGTCACATTGTTTCAGTGGCTTAGTGCAAATGATTCGGGAAGATAAATTACTGATGTACCAGAGAATGTTTTCCATTTTATTAAGAGTAATACCTAGTTCTCAGTCAGGATGCCCTACAACTTTTCTGCTCTTCATAAATTATCTATTACCTGGTAAACATCCACTCTCAAAAATTCATTATTTATTTACAATGTCGTATTATAATGAATTATTTTATTTTTCATTTTAACAAATTGATATACCTTTTAGACATAGTATCCAAGAAGAAAACAAAATTCACAATAAGTAATAAAATTGCGTTGCCTTTGTAAAAGATTTGAGGTCAGCCTGTCTCAGAGTCTGATACAGATATCCAGAAGAAAGGAGAGTCAACTTCTGGTGCAGTTTACCACAAGATGCCATTGTATGACATGTGACAACTACAGGGTGCAGCATCTCTTCAAGAAGAACTGTTGGCTTTATTTTTTAATCAATAAACTGCTACACTGGCATTAACTCAACTTTATTGTTGGTGGATTTGTTCTCGCCTTAGAAAGCGATTACACCAGGACTAAAGCATTTGGGAAGTCAACATTAGTGACTTTGCTCTGCAGCATCAGTCCTGAGAGAGTAAACCACACTTCCACAGCTGTGAATAGGGCATCTCCCTCCAGAGTTAAATTCACAAAACAAGAGCAAATTGAAATAAAATATGGACTCAGTACTTCCTGCAAATATAATTCAGCTCCATGTAATATTTATAGAAGGTCTCTAGTTTTACAGGTATTAAAGGGCCTTTGGTAGTTGGGCTGTGCCACATGTAATGAGTAATGGTGTCTGAAACAAAGGATAGACATCAACACATTGAGTTTTATCCTTTTCTGGGCTACAGACTAGCTGTTCCAAGCCTCAAAAACTTCAGTGTGATGATTATGCACACTGATGATGTAACTAAGAATTGACTGTATCTTCCTCCAAAAGAAATTCTCCTAAGCTAAAGATGGAAAATCACTATTTCATAAGCAAAAAATTAAACAAGAGCAACTTATATAGTCCCCTGGCATCCCAGTTTCCCTGTATTAAAATATCAACCGGATGAGGCCCAGAATTAATAGAGATGTCATTTGAGTAGTGATCTCACTATTTTAAGTCTGAAAAAGATGACCTCACCACACAGGCATGCAGTCCAAAAATCATGGTACTGAAACAGAGTCAGAAAAGTGATGTATAAGGTCTTGATTACTTTAAGTTCTTTGATATGGCCCCCTACGTTTTTATTGCTTTCAAATGATATTGACTGCGAGTGGACCTGTACAAAGATTGATAGAGGAGGAACTGGGCGCTGTTATACTCTGCTCCCTTGTCTCACCTTTTCTATCTAGCAACAGTAACAATCTTCATTTCCTGGTTTAGCAATTGAAATGAGCTGGTCATTAGATAAAGATCAATCTCTTTCAGTCAGCCAGTGGGGAGAATCTACAAATTCGGGGAGTAGAAAAGTAGAAGAGTATTCAACAAGGTGATATTTTAAAAGATATTTATGTTTGGAAAGAGCTATTTTCTTCTGTAAAAAATGGAAAGGTGATTCTGAAATGTATAAACACATTAATTAGATCAAGCAAGGTCAGTCTTCATCTCAGGTTCATGTGCAATGATAAACACAGTCATTTTCACAGGGTTCTGTCTATTCAGTCAAGAAAAGGTGAATACTAACTAAACATTTAAGAAGGGCTTTCTATGGAGAAAAAGGATACATCATTTCACCTTTCAAGGTGGACGTCCAAGAAGATGAGGCCTACATAAAAGTGTTTCCTAAAAATATGTACATAAACTCTAGATCTCTAGAAGGAAATAAAATAGAAATTCTACTATAATTATTACTTGTAATAGTATGTGGAATGCCTGTTTTGTTGCTTATTTAATTAGGGTTCCAAATGGGCATTATTTTATACAAAAGCAAAATAAAATAATTTGGAAATTTTACAGTACATGTGCATTAATTATTCACCTCAGTCCATCAGGTTGACCAGTGTCTAGTTACCTAAAAAATAGTAGAGAGAAGGAAATGTCAAAACTTAATTATTTTATGCAGCTTCTTCCATAATTCAGTCTACTTTTTCTTCAGTGTCAAAACAAAAACATAATAGGTTCTTGAAAAGAAATTGTGAAGTAAGTGATTTACCAAGGTTTTTTGGTATTAAGATTGTGATCTCCAATTTCAACAAGTTGCTACATTAAGGGAAGTTACAGTACCTGTATTTGTCCATTCAGCATGGCATAAAGCTAATTTGTTATACGTGTCTAGCCAGAAACCACTGTCATATTTTGCTGGAAACGCAGCCACGTTGAATATAATTCTACTGTTAAAAAGCAGGGCTAATAAGGTCTTTGTGTCTTCATGTATTGCACGTGCCTAGAGCTACTGTGTTCTCCTCTGCCATGGTGCAAATTGCACTTTCCCTCAGAGCAGGAACTTCTGTATCCTCTCTATTTTTTCCCCAGCCATTTGAGTGTGTAACCTAGGAAACAGCAAGGATTTTTACTCCCACTTTTCTAAATTGTCCACCTTATCATTAAGAATAAACCTCAGTGAAACTGTGCCCACTAGACAAGGAACTGCATTTTTGTCTTTGAGATGACAACAATTCAAGCATTAATGAAGGTGCAATGCAAAGGCAAGATAAATGCACATTATATTTTCTATCAAAGGGAGTTTTGCCTACAATCCCAGCCCATAATGACTGTACAATAATCTTGAGTGGGCCAGAGAGATGTGCAAATATGTTCAGACCTCAAGCACAAATGATAGTGCTTTGAATTACTTTGATCACTTATTTCCAAGGGTTCTGTAAACATTAATTGCAGCCCAACTCTCAGATAGACAGTGAGCACACTTATCTGACAGTCCCTCACCAATTTCAGGATGATCTTTGCCCAAACAAAAAGAGAATATTCGAACCCATTTCCATGATCTGTCTATCAAAGTCAGGAAATTTGGCTTCAAGAAACTGCAATGTGGTCACTTTCCATGAAAGTCAGGACATCAAATCATGTAGCCAAATTCAGTAATGTGACCTAGATCACCTCCACACGCATCAATTTGCAATAGAGTTTGCACCTTGTAACACGTAAAATCCAAACAATGCTTACTCATATTGTTACACATGCTAACCTCTTTGTTTATTTGATTGCTGTTTTGATTTTTTTTTTTTAAACTTGAGTTTTGAGTTTGGAATGCCTTGTTCTAAACATGTAACCATGTTCCACTTTAGTGTGTTGTGAAATTTAACTGACTGCACAAGGATTAAACTGACAGCTAACAGAAGCATGTAATCCATCACCTATTCTTTGAAAACACCTTGAAAGGGGCCATGCAGTTATGAAGATTTTGGGAAGCTGACCAGTTATTGCTAAGCTTTTTATTTCAAGAAATGTCTTGTCAAAGTGATTGGAAGGATATGAGCTCCCATTTATTTCTCCCAAAGAATAAGGTAAAGGCATTTGTGTCTCTATATTTAGCAAGTAAGATGCAAGCCTTTAGTTCTCAATCAATGTTTGCAAATCCTAATCAAGCTGATAGCAGATGTATAGACGTCATGTCATATACTCTTACAAGACTGTACAGCAAGGAATAGGCAAACGTGTTTTAAGTGGGATGATTCACTACTCCTAAACACATTGAATTTGCACAACTGTGGCTAGAAATTTGGCAGAGCAACAAAAAACGATATTGTCTAAGTCACAGAAGAAAAAAGAAGCTATTTCCACCTACTGTAGACAAATAAAGCTGCTGTGGCAAGATTTTGTTTGTTGAGCCCAACTCTTAACAGCATTACACACACACATTGAGCAAAATACTGAAATATAAGTAGATATAGGATGTGAAAACTAAGACTCAGTGTAAAATAATAAAATCAGTAAAGAACTATAAGCTTAAGCTATTAGCCATGCATTTAGATAAAATGGACTTTCAAAAACTATTTACTTATATGTGGAATTTTTTTTGCAAATGCTCAGAAACACTCATGCCAAGAACTGGTAAGTGTACTTATGGTGAGTGCCTTGCATCAGAACACCATGATCCATCCAGCACACTTGCCATGCAGCAGAGCATTTCATCTTTTACACAGTTCATCTCTGAGAGTAATCCTTCTGATTTATTAATTACTTTGACATTACAGATATGATCTATTGAAAGGAATTGCTCAAGTGTGTCAAGTTGCACAGATATTTAAGTTTGCTTGTGGTAGTATTTTTCTGCCCTTGTTAAACCTCTACATGTCATTAATCAAATTGTGCAACAATGGAACCAGATTTTCAAAATAGCTCAAATAATAAACAAGGACAGAATTTTAAAGTATTCCCACTGTGAGATTTTGAGACAGATTGTGAAAAACCTTGCTAGTACAGTAGGGCCCCTGAAAAGCTCTAACCACTCACTTCAGAGCCTCAGTAGCTGCTAAGATCCTCCTTGAAACTGTGGCACAAAAGCGAAGATGAATAAATTCTGGAAATCTGTTTTAGGAGAATAAGTATTCATTAAACCAGAAAATTAAGAGGTATTGAGATGGGCTGTGATCTGATACTAGCTCATTTTGCAAAATATTTTTTCGGAAAGAGCGTCCTGGCAACATCATCTGATATAAAAATCACCTGATGTGTGTGATGCAACAACTGCATAAATCCACCATGAATCTCCATATCACTCATATCACTCTTTAGAGACATGCAGAAACATTTTGGAGAGCACTCTGTCTGCAATCATGAAAATGGCCCAAATTTGAAAGCATTTACTACTTTTATAAGATGATGAATAAATGTTTATAGATTACATTTTTTCTGCTTATTTCTTTGCTAAGCTTTCATAATTTGAAATAGTTTCCATCCTAGAATGTATTTTGAGTCAGATGCTGAAATTTCATATCTAGTTTCATTTTTTGATTATAGTTTCATATTTAGATTCTTTTAAGAAGTTCTTTTGAGATTTTTCAAGACAAGCATTTGACAATGTTTTCGTTTGTGCAATATTTGAATGATGCCTGAGTTGCAAGAAGAAAAAAGAATAAACCCCTTTTTTCTTCCTTAAAATCTTCATTCTTAAAGAACTGCTTTGCACTCTCAGATATTATTTAGGACTTTTCAGGATACACTACTAAATACTGCAAATATTATTTGAATTCCAATCTCAAATGAAACATATCTTTTGAAGACATAGAAACCACTTTTGTTGATTATGTATTTTCTAAAGGAGAGATGGAAAAAAAAATCTCTCTTATTGGTTCTATACTTAGAAACCGCCAGTCTGATTAGCTGTTATTCTTCTTGTAGTTTTATTTATTCAACAAGTTAAAAATCTGATCCTATGTTCAATGACGAACAACTACAGTCATGTGAAAGCACAGACCAGTCATAAGACAACTACACATCAAGGAGAACTTTTATGCAAGAAATGTGTTGTTTGATAAAAGCCCCAAACCAAAGTACTGTATGTATTGCTGCCTTATACTAGGTTAGAGTTTTAACACATAACTCCCTCTTTGTCTCATAACACAGAGGAAAAAAATCTTTGATTAATAGATAGGGATGCAACTCCCTTTTTTAATACAGCAAGAGATGTTTTTATTTTGAAAATATGTCTCTTGCCATACAGGAGCAACAAGCAGTATACAGAGGTGGAAAGGAATAAAAATATTTTGGAAGTCATTCATTCAAGATACAAACTAAAATTGCAGTTTGTTTTCCACCTTTTTCTTTTGAACGTGTTTATTGCTGATGAAATGAAGCAGGCAGAACCAAATCAATAACTCCATAGTCAGCCGTGTCAGAGGAAATTCAAACTTGATTCCATTGTTCAAAAACATGCCTCAACCTTTTTACCTGTCTCTGAGGTAAAAGAGAAAATGAAAGCTTCTATTTTGGTCACTGGCCTTTCTGGGACTGACAGCAACCACAGCAATTTACTTCCATAAACTGTGAGTCATACAGGCTTATAGGATAATGTTCAAGCAATTCGACTTTGTGCTCCTCAGACTGTTTGTCTGTGTTATGACTGATGTCTCAAACTGTGTTTAAAACATGGTCCCTAAATCCATGTGAGACCCATCTAAACCACCTCTCACTGCAAGCTGAAGACACTGATTACTGTTTTGGATATGCTTCAGCTCACTGTTTCTCATTCAGATGGTGGGACTTGGTGAATCTGTTCTCACAACAAATTTGTAGGGCTCCTGAAATATAAGGCTACAGGCACCAGGATAATTTGTCTCAAGAATAAAATGCAGTGCTATTAATCCACTCTTCTATACAAACAAAAGGAACTTGAAAGAGAGGAAAGAATGTCTGTGCCATTCTTTTGTTCCCTCAGAAAATCCAAGTAGAGGGAATTGCCTTACAGACTGGAAAAGTTCAGGTTACTAAAGCTACTTTTTATTTAATGGGGAATCTTTTGAAACTCCAAGATGCTCTGTAACTTGATTCTGTATCTAGGCACTTAATTTCTATTTCCTGTCACTTCTATCTTACAGGAACACTATGGAGGTAGTTTCCTGTGTCTGAGTCCCATCCGAGTATTCTAACGTAAGTTATTACTTACTGCCTCCTCAGAAGCTGAGCATCAATGGTGATCTCGTAACTAGTGTTCATCACCCTTTGTTTCTCTTAACCACTGTGTAGAAAAACACTTTACACTGATTGAGTTTCACACCCAACAGGGTACTCACAGATCTAGTATAAGCCAAATTCTGCAGCTGTCATAGTAGGACCCTCAAGATCCCTTTTTCCCCTGCTTGTTAGACACCCACATTACAGAAAATATTCTGACTACTTTTTTTAGATATAGCCTGCTCAGATGACAGCTGGTCACTGAAGTGCACACATCTCCTGCAGAAGGAGCCAAGATGCTCATGAAGATTGTTATATTCTTGTTTCCAGCCAGGCAGCACAGAGACTTGAATACTTAGGAGTTACTTAACCATCACATTTTTCTGAGGGCGTATATCTCTGTCTTTTCTCTTTCCTTTTGTAAGCATTGGTCTATTGAAGCATGAATCCTGGTTGCCAGCTTTCTTCTTGTTCTTGTTCCTCTCCACTCTTTGCGATGGATAAATCAAGCTGACTGAGTTGCAAAAGAGATGTTTTCTGTTGTTAACCTTCTCCCAGTTATACTTCGACACTCCAAATCTCTTCTTAAAAGATGTAGCCATCTGGCTACAATTCCACCTGAAACTGACTTTTCTAGTTTTGAACTGCTGGACTTAGATATGCTCTTTTTCTTGGATCTCATAACTAGCCTATGCGACTTCCAATGTTTTCTCCACAGGACTTCATCACAAGTCTAAGGCCTCCATTCGCTGAGGGTGAAGGACATCAGATGGACTATGGAAAAACTGCACTGCACAGTGATTGGGTATTCTCAGGAACCCAGATTTGGATGACTAATTTTTCTGCAGTGCTACCAAAACTGTATTTTAAAAACAAAATTATTTTGTAATGGGAGGATAATGGAAATGGGAAAAAAAAGTAAAAATGGAAATTTTGAAGATAATAGTCTGAAAGTTCCAGCCCTGATACATTAAAATAACAAAACAGTAACACTAACACGACAGTATTTGCAACCAGTTTCAGATGAGCTGAGGAGCTGTGTGCATGGCAAAAACTATTTCATTTTCTGCTTTTTTTTTTTTTCTCCCAACAAAAAATATTTAGCAGGCCTTGTATACAAGGGGCTGGGGAACCACTACAACTTGAAAAGGTCTTAAGTTTCACAAGACAAAAACATGTAATGTGAACCTCCTTACCCCACTGGATTCCCCATTCCTAAAGTTGAACAGAAATGACCCCAGAAGTCTAGAAGTTTAGGAAAGGAAAAATAATCATTTCATTCTGACTAGAAAGACATGTAGCATATATGAAATAAATTAGAGTAAAAGTGCCACAAGTAAAAGGACCTCAAATTTAAAGGCAAGGAAAAAACCTCTTCACCTCAAGGGGAAGAGGAGGTTATTTTTTTAAGCAGAGAAGAAATTCAAAGTAGATTACTGCAGACTTTTCCACAGATGAAGTAAACCAAGCACTTAAAAGTGATGCAAAAAACAGAAGTGAAGCTGAAAAAAATTGTGAAAACTATATATATGTGCTCTGAATATCCTCAGCATTAAACAATAACCAGAGTAGTATCAATTTCAGCCCTTTTTATTTTTGCATGTTAAAATTATCTAAGAAAAGGTAGATTTTATATAATCACATTACTGAATAGAAACTTTTTCTTTCTTTCTTCCTAGTATGCAAGTTAGCTCCAAAAGCAAGAATTTCAACTTTTTTAAGCAGTGGTGTCTGAAAGGTAAGTTTTTTAGGAAATATACACTTTCATACCGCCTTTGAGTGTAGGACTGTTTCTGCTGATAAAATTGCCATTGGCAGAAAAATAGGTCTGAAGCAATTTGAATGTGAGGTTCTGGTTTTGCAGCAAAAGCTGTGTGAATATAGGTGGCAGTCATAATATTTTCTAAAGGAGTGGTCCACCATGACCCTAAAATTCAGGCTTTGGTTTGTTCTGTTTACCACAAAGCCACCTTTGAACAGTACATCTTGTTGGGGTGTGAAAACACAATTCCATAAGAAAGAAAAATGTATTTATGCCTGATTTGGTAAATTGGTTGGTGAAAAATGCTTCAATTAAAACAATCAAATGAAAAGTATTGGACCACATGTGTTGATGATGAAAGAAAATTTAACAGCAGTGATCTTGGTAGGATCACCAGTGTCCCGCATCATGGCCATTTGCCATTTATGTTTTATTGGTCAGTGTGATATGAGGAATATAGGACACGATAACTTCATTAAAGTAGCAGCCATTCTCCTATGGAAGTACCTGGCTTGCAGATAAACTATCAATCCTTGAAAGACAGATTAAGAATTCAAAAAGTGGAAAAGCAGGGGATGGGTGAGTCACAAGACAACTTAGGTTTCCATTTAGAAAAATAAACACAACCCAAATACATGCAAATTATGAGTGATGAAAGATCCTCTATTACTTTCTAGCAACCAAAACAGGTGTCAGTTACCTTCCTGCACCCTTTCTACAGCTGAATCTTTTTTGGCATAGAAGGGAAAGCCTAGAGTAAGCAGAAAGTTTAACAAAAAAGCAGTGTTTGTTTTATCTAAGCAGTACTAAGTGATCTAATAGTTATCTGAGGGGAAAAAAATATATACATATATAATTTAAAACTTAAAAAAGATAGGAAGGAATGTTGGGAAAAACAGGAGTGTAAGAATTTAATCAAAGAGATACAAATCAGAAGAGAGGAAAAACAAGAATCTTAACATTTGATCTGTTACCTTGTTTTGATAATAGCTCACATTCAGATCTCACTTTGCATCTGAACTTAACAATCCCAACTATTTCTAAAGCAATTATTCATCTTGTTCTCTGAGATGTATTACCTATGCTCTGATGTGCACAAAACAAGAAGAGACTAAAGTACAAATGAGTCCAGGAAAACAGATCAGGCTCGCTACCTTTTCTGTCATACTAGAAGGGTTAACCAATGTTTAGCTTTTCTTTCGTGAAATGTATTGCATCTGTATGTCATGTAAATAACTTTTTTTCAAAATCTGTGACTGTAAACTCATACTTCTGTGTTGGAAAGCATATTCAGTTGGCTTGAATTTCATCCATGTTTCTGTTTCTAGTCAGAGAGAGAAAGACACACCGAAAAAGGTGATACAAGGAGTTTAAATAAGGCAGTTAGGAAGACTTACTGCCTTAGGGATTGCCAAGAGAAAGCACTCATTAAGCTTGCGATCTTTGGTGGAATTTAGACACTCTGCAAATTGAATAAGACTCTTCAGCAGACAATAACTTTTAATAAAAGTTTTATAGTAGGAAACACATTTTAATAAGATACCAAACTTTGTCTACCTATTTATTAATTTATTTATTATCTAAAGAAAAATATCTCCTTTCCTCTAAATTTAACAGTTTCTCTAAAGCTGCAGAAAGTTTCTTAGTGCCGCAGCCAAAAACCACATCCTGTGTTTGAGAAGTTATGATAGATGACTGTTAATAAACTGGAAAGCACTGAAATACAGATAAAACTGTAGCTAAAACATACTGTTAACAATAACAATAAGAATTGAAGCAGACAAGATACTTGAAAGTATCGACAAATGAGGAGTGGGAAAAATCTATGAATTATTTCTAATCATGTACTAAATGCTGCATGTATGTTTTGCAGAAGCAACAACAAAATACTAATTTTATAAAGCAAATAATGTAATCATGTGTATGTTGTTCTACGTAACTAGAACTTTAAGAAACCTATAATTGGGAAGCACATGAATTCCAAGCCCCAAGAGCATCCTGAATTTATGGAGTTGGAGAAAGAAATCGTTAAGCTCCCTCGTGTCTTTCTATCAGTGATACTGAGTAGGATCTGCTTAAGGTAGCTTCCTCTCACCTCATGAGTTTTGAAAGACAAAACCAGGAGTTTCACTGGATTACAATACCATTGTATGCAGGGAAAAAGCTAATAGGGACAAAAGGATCTTCATACCTACAGTAAGGCCTAGATACTAAGGTACATTTGCGGGACCATACAGAGTCATCCATGCTTGCCAGGCTGCATGACCCCTGGGTGAGAGATAATGCAGCTGCACAGCTGTGGTGCAGAGATACAGTACCCCTCAGTAAGGCCCAACATGCTTTTCAAACTAGATTTGGCACGAGAAGGGCACACAGAGCTTGTTCATTTGCATCTGTGCCTGCCAGCGTAGGCGCTCTCTTCATAGGCACTTCTATCTGCCTTCTTTTGAAATTGGTAAGACTAAAGCATCCTGGAGTACCGATGGGATTTCAGCACCCAGTCCGAGGCCTCAGTACCTCAAAGGCAGCTGACAGACATGAAACAGACAAATAGCCATAGGAACCAAGTGTTAAAGAGGTTTTTCCTTTCTATCCAGAGCAACATTGTTCAGTGAACAGTTTTTGGCAACCAATTTCTTGCCTTGGCAGGAAGGATTTATACTGACAGCTTCAGCTTGCATGAACCTCATGTACCTGCCAAAAGCTTTTAGGCAAAGACCTAGATTTGAATTTCTTTAAATATAATATGTAAGTACAGGATTTTACATATATTTTCTTCGTTTACATGAATCTGAAAATGGAAGAGAAGGAAATTATATCAAGCCAAATAAAAAAAGGAACAGTGTGAGACTCCAGTACTTTTTGAGGTCAGATTGAGCCCAAAAGAGTTTTACTTGTCTTTTTTCTCACACATAAATTTGTGAAACATACATAAAAATCTTCCCCATACAAACTCTTCTAATTCAAATCAGAAAACTGTACAACATTTTCACAAATTGTTCATATCTGCTCTATTTATTCACCAGTATAAGCCACTACTAGAAGTATTTTCTGTCCCTCCGAGAGAGAAGCAGCAGGAGAAGAGAAACAAAGGGTACGGGAGCAAAACTACTGCCCCAAGAAAAAGCACAGTCCAAGATGCTGTGACTTCAGGTGGAAAGATGGCAAATCTAAAAATCCGATTGTCAAAAAAAAAAAAAAAAGGAAAGCTTTTTTCATATTGCCTCCCCAGCTGAGGTATCCTGTTGGGAACAGGTA